>JBBMOL010000485.1:49519-99290 GCA_037954665.1 Laguncularia racemosa | reverse complement strand
TAAGTTTAAAAAATTTAAAAAACCAAATTTTTTTTAAAAAAAAAGGGGTTTTTTGGATCATTTCATAACTCCAAATCAATAATTAAATAGCAAAAAGATTACCCCCCACTTCGATTTCATCAAAAAATTTTCCAACTAATAAAACTAACCCCCAACAATAGGCGAGTAAGGAACACAGAAAAACTGACTTTTATGACACATTTTTAAGATCCCCCTTTTTTTAAAATGATTCAAAATAAACATTCAAACTCAATTACAATTTTAAAAAAGGGGAAAAATTTTTTAAAAAGCAGTGCATAAAAAACACAAGTAAATTTGGACCCTAAATTTCTAAATTTTCCCCCACTCCATATACCCCTTCCCCACATTTTTTTAAAAAATTTTTCCCCCCAAGTCTTCCCAAATCACAAAAAAAAGGGGGAAAAAGGGGAAAAAAAAAAAAAAAATAGCAAAAAGAAAAGGACACAAAAATTTTCCCCCGTTTTTATTTTGAGACGTTGCATGTAAACTTCAAGACCAAGTAAAAGAAAAATAAATGGCTTTTCACATTGATTGGGGGAACCCAAATTTTTGTGCTGCATCACCTTAGAAAAAAAAAAAAAAAAAAAAAAAATTTAAAGGGGGAAAAAGAAATTTTGACTACCCTTTTTTTTAGAGCCATTTTATAAATCAAAACTTTAATTTTAAAATTTTTTTAAAAATTTTTTTTTGATTTTAAAAGAAATCAAAGGGGAAAAGGAAAATTAATTTTATTATGGTGAAAATCGGTTTTAAAAGGAGTCAAGAGTGCTAATTTTAAAAAATTTTGAGAATCTCTAAAAATTTTTGGGTCGAAGAAAGGGTTTTTCTCACCGGGGGGAAAAACAGGGGGTGTAGTTTTAAGTACACGGGCCCTGATTTTTTTTTGAAACCCAGGAAATTAACGGTTGAAGTAAAAACTCTTTCCCGTCTTGAAGAATCCCGGGAACTAAAACGTTGAAGTACACACCTTTTATCTGTCTAGAAAAAGGGGACGGTTTGTAATTTCGCCATGGGGGAACCGGGCTATACACTGAAAAAAGGTGGAAATGTAACAAAAAACAGAGAGAACACACTCGTGGGTCTGGCCCCCGGGGGGGAAATTGGGGTTTTAAGCCCTGGTGGAAGTTGAAATGGAAGACTCCCCAAAGGGTAAAATTGTGGAACATCAAACCCAAAGGGTGACACTCTTGAATTTTGCCCGGGGTATAAGCCTGGCACACACTGAAAATAAAAAATGATAAATTTGGAAATTTAAAAAAAGGGGAAGGGGGGGGCTTAACCCACCGTGTTTTGGGGGGGCCAGGGGGAAAGTTTTTTTCATTTTTCGGTTTTTCAAACAAAAAGGAAAAAATAAAATTTTTTGTATCTTGCTAGCTAAAATCCTCTACCACCCCCCCAACAAATAAATAAAAACTAACCCCCAAGGGGTTTTAAATTTTGGTTTTGGGAAAAAAGGGGGGGGGGGGGGAAACCCCGGGAAAAAAAGGTTATATTTTTTATTTAAAAATTTTGTTTGGGAAACATGGTGTAAGGATTTTTGAAAGGGGTAATTGAAGTTTTTTTAAATTGGGGAGATTAAAAGGGGTTTTTTTAAATCTATTCTTTTTTTTTGGGATATTAATATTTTTGGTTTTTTTGGGTTTTTAAATTTTTGTTTGGAGGAATTAAAGTTTTTATAATTTTAGAATTTTAATTTTGTAATGGAGAAAACCCAAATTTGGGTTTGTTTTTTTTAAAGTTGGTAAAATTGTTTTTTTAAAAAAAATTTAAATGGGGGAGGGGGTTTTTTTTAAAAAGGGGTTAAATCAAATCTAGGCATGGGGGGGTTTCTTTTTTGTTTTAATGCATTGATAATTAAATCCAAAAGCTTTTTAGGGTTGTCTAATCATAAGAAAAATAATAAAAGAGCTTTTTTTGATTATGGGGGAAGTAAGGAGAGGGGGGTTTTTAAGCTTGTTAAAAAACCATAACCCTTTATCTAGAAAAAAGAATAGAAAACATTTGCATCGATGATCAATTCCTAAAAAAAATTTTTTTTTTTTTTCCCCCTTTTGCTAGGATTTTTCAATATTCAAATTTATTATAGGGCAATTTTTTTTGTTTTCATAAAAAACCCCCTTTTTTCTTTTCCTCTTTTTCCCCTTTTTTTGAATAGAAATATTTTTAAACCCCAACCCCTTTGTGGATACGTTCATATATGCAAATCATATAAATTGTCAGGAGTGGGTTTTTTTATTTTTTTTTTTGATTCGACCCCCAAATCAAATTTGGCGCCTTTCCCCCGGGGGGATTGGTGCCCAAAATTTATTTCTTTTTTTGGGTATGATTTTCCTTTTCCCCATAGGGGGTTCCCCTCATTATAACCCCGAGATTGAGAAAAATTTTAAAAAAGGCTCAAGAAAAAGCTAGATCACCCCCCTCACTAAATTTGGCATCGATTTGTCTGATTCATCATTTGATTCTAAAAAAGAAGATGATTGGAAATCCCGAGAGAACATTAAAAAAATTTTGGCTCCCCCGGGGATATGAATAAAAATTTTTTAAACTATCCCAAAAGATAAAATTGATTGAAATTGTTTTTGATAATTTTGCTACCCCCCTTTTTCTTTGGCCCTTTAAATGAAATCCTCAAAAACTTTTGAAAGATTTTCCATTAGGGGTTTCCCAAAGTATGGGGCCAAAAAGGGGAATAACCGACGATAAAATCAAGTTACGGGTTTTTTTTTTCCATTCTTTTTAATACTAAAGCAAAATTTTTTGGGGTTGTTTTATTTGCCTCCGGGTTTAAAACCCCTTGGACAATATGGGAGGCCCCTTTTTAGAAAAATTTTTTTCCCCCGCTTTAGAGTGCTGGTAAAAAGAGAATTTGGGGTATAAAACAAGGGACACTAACCTTCTGAGTTTTGGGAAAGGGTTTTTCAAGAAAATTGGCAAGCTGCCCCCAACAGGGGGTATCTGAACAACTTCCCCATCCAATACTTCATAAAGGGGTACTCCCGATGGAGAGGAAGATGTAGATGCTGCTAGTGGGGGCGCCAAAAGTGAAAAAAACCCCCCGGTCAAGCAAAGGGGGTTGATCTCCAATTTTGGCTCCAAAAAAGCCAAAAAAATTTTTTGGGGATAGGCTTTTTACATCTTCAAGGAAGGAAAAGGGGGAATTTTTTTCTAAACCTTTAACAAAAATTTCTAACCTAACCTCCCTTTTGCATTAATAGTTTTTGGAAATACACGCAGGTAAAAGGTTTTTGGGAAATTTGTGCTGCCCTAATCACCCAAGAATGTGTTTATTGGGGTGTTGGTGGTGTAGGGGGATTAAAGGGGGGAAAAAGGGGAAAAAATTTTTGATTATTTATAATTGGGGGGGAAAAAAGGGAATAAAAAAAATTAAAATTAAATAAGATAAAAAAAAAAAAAATTTTAAAATTTTAAAGGAGTTCTGAAAAAATTTGTTAAATCATTTTCTGTTTAAAAACAAAAAAAATTTTAGGATGAACAAAAGGGGGGGGCATTCACAACTTGGAAAAAACAGGAAAAAAACTTTCTTTTTAAAACGGTTGGAAATAAGTAATTAAACCCTTTAAATTAAAATTAAAGGAAAAAATAATTATTGGAAGTTGGAAAAAATTGAGGGTAAAAGAAGGGGGGAAAAAAATTTTGAGAAAGGGGAAAAAAAAGAAAAAAGTAAAGGTTTTTTTGAAAAAAAGATGAAAAGATTTTTAATTTTTGATTGGAAAAAAAATGAAGGAAGGGAATTTTTTTTTGGTTGGGTTTTTTTTTTTTTTTTAAGAAGTATTTTTTTTAAAAAATTTTTTTTTAAAAAATTTTGTTTGGGAAAAAAAAAGATTTGTTTTGGAATGTTTTTGTATTTTTAAAGAATTTAAAAAAAAGGCCCGGGGGATTTTCTATTCCTTGAAAAATATAATTTTTGGGAAACCAAAAAAAATTTTTATTTAGGGCCCCAAAAATTTTTCCTTTTTTAAACAAATTTAATTTTGGTCCCTTGAAGGAAACAGGTTTTATTTTTCAACTTGCCCGATAGTCCAATGTTTACCTGGGGGAGTTCTAAAAATTTTTATATAAGAAAGGGGTTTGGTTTTTCCCGAAAATTTTTTTTTTGCTTAACAGGAGAATGATATCTCGTAATTCCTCAATGATATTATTAGGGGGACCATTTCTTTAAAAAACCAAAAAAAAATTGATGTACAGACGGTAACCCATTTGGGGAAATTTATGGTGAAGTGTTTTAAAATTTTAAAATTTAAAGATGGGCCCGAAATATCCTAGTGATATTCCTTTCCCCCTTTTTTTTTTTTTGGGGTTTATTGCCCCCCTTTAAAACGGGGTACAAATTTAAAATTTATGACGAAGGTTTTAAAATTTACTTAATAGGAGTCTTACTATTATACAGAAAACTCTTAAGGGGAAAACTTGTAATGTCCTCTGTTTTTTAGACATGTTTTTGGGGTTAATCATTAAAACCTACCAATATGATGTTTTCCACTTTAAATTTTTCCCCCTTCTAACACAAACTTCCTTTCCCCTATTTGCAGGCACCAAAACTAAAATTAAAACCCTTTCCCAAACATCTAAAGTACACTTCTTACGAAAAAATGAACTTTGCTGTGATGTCTCTAACAAACTAATACTTTAAAGAAAAAAAAGTTTATTCGGGTTGAGAGTATAAAGAAACCATTATGGCCCCTAGCCGATATAAAAGGGGCAAAACCCCCCCACAAAGCCCTGCCAAGAAATTTTTTGGAAATAATTTTCAAACCTTTAAAAGGGGAAGTTCAGCGTCGTTTGAACCCGCCTATGATGGAGGTAGTTAAGAAAGAGATCTTGAAACTTCTTGATGCAGTATGATCTATCCAATTTCCGATAGCAAATGGGTAAGTCCAATTCAAGTTGTTCCAAAGAAAACAGACTTGACTGTGATTGAAAACTCTAAGGTGAGTTAATTCCTACTCGGGTTCAAAATGGATGGAGGGTTTGTGTTGATTACAGGAAGTTAAATGCGTCAACTAGAAAAGATCACTCCCTCTTCCTTTTCTTGATCAGATGCTTGAACGTTTAGCTGGCCATTCTCACTATTGTTGTCTTAATGGTTATTCAGGTTTTCATCAAATTCCAATGGCACCGGAAGATTAAGAGAAGACTACTTTCACTTGTCCATTCGGTACTTTTACGTATCGAAGGATGCCTTTTAGGCTCTACAATGCCCTATCCACGTTCCAAAGGTGTATGGTTAATATATTTTCAGATTATGTGGAGAATATCATAGAGGTTTTCATGGATGACTTCACCGTCTATGGTAATTCTTTTGATTCATGTTTGACTAACCTTACAAAAGTGCTTCAAAGATGTATAGATAAGAATCTAGTGTTGAATTATGAAAAATGTCACTTTATGGTTGAACATAGTCTCATTTTAGGTCATATTGTATCCTCTAAGGGGCTTCAAGTCGACAAAGCTAAGGTAGAATTGATTAAATCTTTACCTTACCCTGTAAGTGTACGGGAAATTCGCTCTTTTCTTGGGAGTGCAGGATTCTATCGACGCTTCATCAAGGATTTTTCCAAAATTACTCAACCCCTATGTCGATTGCTGTAAAAGAATGACATTTGAGTTCGATGAGGCCTGTAAACACGCTTTTGACACATTGAGGGATAAGTTAACTTCTGCTCTAATCATCCAATCACCTTACTGGAACCTTCCCTTTGAAATTATGTGTGATGCGAGCAATTATACAGTTGGAGCCGTTCTTGGCCAAAGAGTTGGAAGAGCTTCTCATGTCATTTATTACGCTTCCAGAACATTGGATAATGCTCAATGCAACTATTCCACAATGGAAAAAGAACTCTTGGCTGTTGTTTTTGCATTAGAAAAATTCAGATCATATTTACTTGGTACTAAGGTAATTGTTTACTCTGATCATGCAGCTCTCAAATACCTGCTCGTGAAGAAGGAAGCGAAACCAAGATTATTCGATGGATACTCTTATTACAAGTTTGATATGGAAATACGCGATAGGAAAGGCTTTGAAAACTTAGTTGCCGACCACCTCAGTAGAATACCTATCAGTGAAGGGTCAAGACCAATACAAGATGATTTCCCAGATGAGTATCTCTTTTCTATTCAAAAGACAATTCTGTGGTATGCCGATATTGTCAACTATTTGGTTACTAAGACACTAACAAGTGATTTGTCTAGGGCTCAAAAAGATAAAATTAAAAGTGATGCTAAGTACTACGTATGGGATGATCTATATTTGTGGAAACATTGTGCTGATCAGATCATTAGAAGGTGTATTTCTCAAGATGATATTCCTTCTATCTTGCAATTTTGTCACTCATATGCATGTGGTGGACATTTTGGCCCTAAGAGGACAGCTCAAAAGGTATTAGGATGTGGTTTGTTTTGTCCTACATTATTTCGTGATTCTTTTATGTTTTGTAAGTCTTGTGAACGATGTCAAAAAATTGGCAACTTAGGACGTAGAGACCAAATCCCACTTACCCCTATTCTTGCTTGTGAAATATTTGATATATGGGGTATTGACTTTATGGGTCTTTTTCCTCCTTCTTTCGGTAATGTTTACATCCTTCTTGCTATGGATTATGTTTCAAAATGGGTGGAAGCCAAAGCGACCCGAACTAATGATGCCAAAGTTGTTGTGGATTTTGTTAAATCTCATATTTTTGCTAGGTTCGGGACACCAAAGGCTCTTATCAATGATCGTGGCACACACTTTTGTAATAGAGTAGTGGAAACTCTACTAAAAAAATATAGGGTCACTCATCGCACTTCCACCGCATACCACCCTCAAACCAATGGATTGGCAGAAGTTTCAAATCGAGAAATCAAGTCTATTCTGGAAAAAACCATCAATCCAAGCAAGAAGGATTGGAGTACAAGACTTAAAGATGCATTATGGGCCTACCGGACAGCTTACAAGACCCCTATAGGTATGTCTCCTTACCGTTTGATATTTGGCAAACCGTGTCACCTCCCTGTGGAGCTGGAACATAGGGCGTACTGGGCTCTAAAACAATGTAACATGCGAATGGATGAGGTTGGTGAGCACAGAAAACTTCAATTACAAGAACTTGAGGAAATTCGAAGAGAAGCTTATGAGAGTACTAAAATCTACAAGGAAAAAAACAAAGAATTTTCATGATCAAATGATTTCCCGAAAGAATTTTTCTGTAGGTCAAAAAGTACTACTTTATCATTCTCGATTGAAGTTGTTTTCTGGAAAACTACAATCACGGTAGATTGGTCCTTTTGTTATCACTAACATATTTTCACATGGTGCAGTTGAGATCGCAAGTCTTGAAACCGGTAAGAACTTCAAAGTCAATGGTCATCGCTTGAAACCTTTTTATGAAGGATTTCAAGTATGTAATATTGAAGAAACCAGTTTAACTCACCCCGAATATTGTGATTAATTACAGGAACGTCTAGCCAAAGACGTTAAAGAAAGGCGCTTCATGGGAGGCAACCTATATCAATTTATTTTTTTTTAGTTTTCTTTTGATTAGCTACAGCAAGGGTATATATCATCAGATGACACTCTCTTCATACCAGGGAAATACTGGTATTCCTTTTCTCTTATTGTCTAATGTTCCTTGTGTTGATTCCTCTTTAATTGTGCTGAATTAAGAACAGTGAGGACATTGTTCAAGCTAAGTGTGGGGAGAGGATAATAAAATATAGAGAATAGAGAACTGACTCATACTCTGAATGTTTGTCCTTAAGCAATTTTAAGCCAAAATTTTTCAAAATTATCATAAAATCTAGAGATTGTACTAAATGTTGTAATAGGCATCTACAAAATGTGAAATTGACTTGTTCAAATGCTTTACTCACCTACTGCTGTTATTAGAATACTTGGTTAAAATTAAGTAGTGAAATCTTTAATAAACAAATTTACCTTGTATTTAGCTTTAGAATTGGAAGTCTAAGAGTAAGTCGAGTCCCTAAGTGAAAAATAAACAAGTTTACTTCTAGGTTATATTAGCAACTGTATACTCTTTGAAGTTGTTGTGAAAAAAAAAAATAATAAAGCATAGCCATTACTCCAATAATTCAAATAATTGAGTTAAGAGTATTCAAACTTGAATGTTAGAGTGAGGAAGAGTCCGTAGGGGTATCTCAAAACCCGGTCACTTAAGTGACGAGCTCGGGATGTGCCGACTCAATGAACTCACTATAACGATAAGGGCGAAAAAGGCAAAAGTTCATGAAAAGAAGCGAGCAAAAACCCGTCAAAATAGATGCTTGATTAAATCAAAAGAACAATGAATATAAACATTCATTGAATTAAACAAGACTTATAATAAAAAGGGAGAAAATCTATGGAAAGAGTTGATACTATATGCTTTTACGTTATGTTGCAAGGATTATATACTTGATAATATCCAATAAAGTTTAATTGAGTGTTTTTCCTTAGTGGATTAAGTATTTACTTTTGGAATAAAAATTCTTTTGCTAAACATGAGGATTAAAGTTTGTTTTGTTTAGATTAGCTATTAAATTTTGTCCACGGTAATTTGATCACATGAAACCAGTTTGGTTGAAGTAGTAGACATTAAAATTACAAGTCATGAATTACAAATGAATAGATGCTTGGAATGATGAAAAGAAAGTTCGTATAATCTATGACAGATTTCTCAATTGATTTGATTCAATTGCTTGAGGACAAGCAAGAATTTAAGTGTAGGGGAATTTGATAGAGCCATTTTATACTCAATCTTTATAGTATGAATTGTGTTAATTTATTATTGATTTTATAGAAATCATAAGGAAATGGTACTTAATTTTATTATGGTGATAAATCAGGTTAAATGGAGTCAAGAGTGCTAATTCAAGTAAATTAGAGAAGTCATCTACAATTTGGATCGAAGGCAAGGATTTACATCACCGGAGGAAAGTACATGGGCGTGTAGTTGAAGTACACAACCGTGTACTTAGTTTTGAAGCCACAGGAAAATACACGGTTGAAGTACACGACTGTGTATCTGTCTTGAAGAATCCACGGGAGACTACAGGGTTGAAGTACACGACCGTGTATCTGTCTAGAAGGAGGCACGATTTGTAATACGGCCATGGTGCAAGCCATGCTATATACTGCACAAGAAGGTGGAAATGTGGACTATCAACAGAGAGAGACACGGCTCGTGATCTGGCCGTGGTGGAAACCGTTGTTGAAGCCGTGGTTGAAGCCGTGGTGGAAGTTAAAATGGAAGACGTGCTAAGGATGAGAAATTGTGGAACATCAACCAGAGGATGACACGTCTTGAGATCTTGTTGTGGTATAAGTCGTGGCATACACTGGACACGGAAGATGATATGTGAATTACACACAGAGGAAGGCACAGCTTGACCCACGGCCGTGTTATAGGGCGTGCCAGGCGGACAATTATTCACTTCTCGAGATTTACATCAAAAAGGAAAGATATTTTCGTATCTTGCTAGCTAAAGATCCTCTACCATTCTCTTAACAATATAAATAGAACTAACCCTAGAGGAGTTCAGAATCTTAGATGATCTTGGAGACAAGAAGGAAGGAGGGAGGCAGAGCAAGGAAACCGGAAACAGAGGCTTATCATGTTTTTACTTTTAATTTTCGTTTTGATGATGAACATGAGTAACTAAGCAGATTTTCTAGCCAAAGGGTCATTGAAGTTTAATTCTCCACGAATTGTGAGATCTAACTGAATTGTCTTTAATATATTCTTTGTTTTTGGATATTCATATATTTTCTGGAAGTTTTGTCAATATTATCTTTGTTGATTGGTATGAATTAGAGCTCTTCTACTCAATTAGCAAGTTAATATATTGTCAACTAGCACGTCAAATCCGTAATTGTTTGATAGTTCTAGTCTCGATGACACAATAACATGTTTGATTATAAAATAGATGATCGAATTCATGTTATGGAGATGTATGATCTTGTTTAAATAGGTTATCTTATAATCTACTGGCATGAATTGGTGGTCTCTCTTGTTTTTAATGCTATTGATAGATTAAATCCTAAGAGCTTGTTTAAGGTTGTCTAATCGATAAGAGAAATAATTAAAGAGCTTGTTTTGATTATCGAGGAAGTAAGGAGAGATAGCTTGTTAGAGCTTGTTAATAACCATAACCAGTTTATCGAGAAATAAGAATAGAAAACATTTGCATCGATGATCAATTCCTAAAATTAAACTATTTTGATTCCTTTGGCTAGGCTTTTATCAATATTCGAATTTATTATATTGTTTCAATATTATTTGATTCACAAACAAAACCCCCCCATTTTTCTTTTCCTCTTTATTCTCTTTGAATAGAAATATATTTAACCAATCCCTGTGGATACGACCCTACTCAATACTATACGCAAATCATATCATTGTCTAGGAGTAGGTTTTATTTTGTTGGATTCGACACCCATCACCTAGTCTAGATAAATAGTGAAGTTAGAGAATGAGGGAGGAGAGAGAGAAACTGTATATATATGTGGGTTGTCAACACTGGCTGCTGCACGGCCATGCTCGAGGTCGTGCAGACCCTCAAAAGGAGCACAATAGGTAGTGTTTTATAGGAAAAATCTGCACTGGCTGCAACACGACCATGCTTGTAGTCATGCTGACTTCAAAAATTCCACAGAATGTTTGATAGAGTCAACCCTGGCTTTAGCACAGCCATGCTCGTGGCCGTGTTGACTTCAAAAAAATCCCCAAAACCTCTTTAGATTGTGCATAGTCTTGAGCACTAGTTGTGCTCAAGATAATGCAGACTTTGCAAAACACGTAGAGGGAAAATAAGACTTGCCCAAGCCAATAGACAACAACTGTGATCAACGTACACCTCTAAAAGTGTAAATGAACATGGAGAAAGACTTATCGGGTGCATTTAGTGATTAAAATTCAAACTTCCTTACTTGTCATTGGCGCTTCCCCACACTTAGAAATTGCTCATGCTCTCTTCAAATAAGCTTAGAAACTCCCCTTAAGATCTAAAAATTTCTAAAAATAATAGACTTAAGATAGTGACAACAAAAAGAAAATAAAAGGAATGCTACGTACCTAAGTTAGACATGGGTTACCTCCCAAGAAGTGCACTTGTTTAACGTCGTTGGCTCGACGCTCTTTATGTTCTTCAACTAAGTCTCTGGTAGTTGGAAATCCAATTCCTCCATGTCTTCAAATGTTGCTTCATCTCTGAGATATAGCTTCAATCAAGTATTATGCTCTCCTTACACATGAAGTGGCACTTCTTCTAGTTAAGCACAAGGTTTATCTCCTCACACCGAATGAGTACCTTCTCGAGATTCTCTAAACAATTTGTAAAAGAGTCTTTAAAAATGGAGAAATCATCCATGAAGACTTCCATGATTTTCTCCACCAAATCTTGAAATATGGCCAACATACACTGTTGAAACGTAGCTAGTGCATTACATAACCCAAACGACATCCTCCTGTAGGCATATGTGCCATAAGGGCATGTGAAAGTGGTTTTCTCCTCATCCTCTGAAGCAATAGGTATCTGAAAGCAGCCAGACATCCCATCCAAGTAGCAATAATACATATGTCCAGCTAACCTTTCCAACATTTGATCAACGAAAGGGAGAGGAAAGTGATCTTTTTTAATGGCATCATTCAATTTTCAATAGTCGATGCACACCTGCCACCCAGTGACGATCTACATGGGAATAAGCTCACTCTTTTCATTAGGGACAACAGTAATCCCTCCCTTCTTCGGCACCACTTGCATTGGACTAACCTAACCACTATCAGACATGGGGTAAATAAGTCCAGCGTCAAGAACTTTGATTACCTCCTTCTTAACCACCTCTTCATATTAGGATTTAGCCATCTCTGTGGTTGCACTACAAGCTTGAATCCTTCTTCTAATAAACTTTTATGAGTACAAAAGGAGGGGTTGATACCTTTATATCAGATATTTTCCATGTGATGGCTTGCTCATGTGCTCTCAGGACCGTAAGTAATTGGTCTTTCTACTCTTGAGATAAATCTGAGGCTATAATAACCGGTAGACTAGAGTCTTCTACAAGGAAAGTATATTCCAGATACTTTGGTAATTGTTTCAATTCCAACACTAGCGGCTCTTCTATAGAAGTTTTAAGTCTCACCTCATTTTATGTTCTCAACTTTTCAAACCCATGCTGAGGTGTATGATAAGTATAAATTAACACTTGTATTTTAGATGAATTCTAGTTGGTTGTGTCATAAGTTGATTTTATCTTGAAGAATTTTGATACTTAAAAGAGAAATATTTCAGTTTCAGAAATGAGGACCACTACTTTAAGAGGAGATATCGACTTGGATTGAGATCGGAGAAGAATACACGAAGAAAAATGCTTTTTGGAAGGAATAGGGGAAGTACACGAGCGTGTATTTCCAGAGCACGACCGTGTATTGGGCTTGAAAAAAAAAATCAACAGAAGCTTACACGGTTTGAGTACACGGCCGTGTACAACCGTGGGTCGAGACCATGTATATGGAAAAGTTTGGCCATTTTGGGAGATTCTTCGGTTTCCATATATATATCTCTTCGTTTTCCAAGTGAGGGGGATCCTAACCTGGAGGAGATAGAAAAAACGAGAAAAGAACGAAGAGGAAGAGATGGGGGGCAAAGCTTATCTAAGGGAAAAGCAACATCAACGGATTCATCCTTCTCTTCCGAAGGGTTTATGCACACGGGTTTTTCATCTTCATTGAGTTGTATCTTGAAAATCATGAGTGGCTAGTTTATTTCATACCCGAACCTTACGAACCCTATTTGTCATGTAACATTGGATTGATTGTGTAGTTAATGAATAGTAGAATTCTCTGAATTTATTCATGTTGTTCATTTAAGTGTTGCTAATTTGATGTATGGCCAGCATTGAGTTTGCATTGATTTCTTAGAAGTTGATTAGAAAAATCTTGTTTGAATAGATCATGCATAAATAAAGGAATTCGTATGTAATCTAGGGATAGAGAACATGGATTTTTCGTATTCGATTGAATTAGATAATTCAACCTAATTGAGGGTTCAAGAGTGTTAATGCAATTCTAATTGATTTTGATAAAAGAGGAATCTTTATCAATGCGATTAGGGTTAGGAGCTAATGAATTTAGGAAGAACATTGGCTTAGTGTTAGATACTCTGCAGTACAGAGATAACCATTGCTCGTTAACTGATTTATAAAAAGGGTAAAGTTACATGATAATTAGAGGAGTAGTAAGGGTAGGGTATGTTCTTAATTATTGGATTTAGTAATCAAGTTATTATTTTAGTTTTAATTGCTTTAGAATTTGTTAAGAGTTTTTAATTTAAGCAGAATCTCTCGAATTTGTGCGATTAGATAGTTGGTTTAGAGTTATTATTGGTACTTGCTGATCCTTGAGGAAACGATACCTGAATACAATTCTATACTATTACAATCGATAGGTGCACTTGCCTAATTGATCGTAAAATAGAGTGGTAGGAAAGGATTTTAAAATTTGTGTGATTACGGTCAATACTAAGTTTTTGGCACTGTTGCCAGGGATTGGCGATATTAAGAAAGTTCAACGCTGACTACTTTAGCCATTTATTCTTTAGTATTTGTTGTGTTACATTCATTCTTTTGGAGGTAACTAATTTTCCCTTGATTTTATTTGTGGTTTATGACAAGGAGCTCTTCGTCCAAACTTTTTTCTTTTAATCCAGAGATTGAGCGGACATCCAAAAGAAGGTTGAGTAGTGCCTTTGAATAAGCTGTGGGAAATCCAGTTTTTGAAAATCAGCAATTAGGTGAAGAGGAATTACATTCTAGTGAGGGTGAGAATTCAGTTGCAGAAATGGCAGATCAACGCTGAACGATGGTTGAATATGCCAGACTTACATTAGAAAGCACGGGATCTTGTATAGTCAGACTTACAATAAATGCCAACAATTTTGAAGTCAAAGCCTCTGCAATGAGCATGATCCATAATTAATGCCAGTTTAATGGTTTAGTTGATGAGGACCCCCATGCTCACATCCAGATGTTTCTAGACATCTGTGAAACAGTTAAACTGAATGGGGTGACAAATGAAGCTTTAAAGTTACGTCTTTTTCCTTTCACATTGAGGGGAAAAGCAAGGCAGTGATTTAGCTCCTTAGATCGGAACTCCATCACAACTTGGGCCCAGTTGGCGGAAACATTCTTAGACTACTACTTCCCGCCTTCTAAAACGGCCAAACTGAGATATGATATCACATCGTTTACTCATATGGATAATGAGCCCCTTCATGAATCTTGGTTAAGGTTTAAGGAATTGCTTAGGCAGTGCCAACATCATCAAATGCCTAATTGGTTACAAGTCTCCACCTTCTATAACGGGCTTGATTATCTAATGCGACAAACTATTGATGCTGCTGCTAGTGGTACACTTAATGTGAAGACTCCTGAGGAGTCTCTACAGCTATTTGAAAACATGGCGAAGAATAACCATCAGTGGAGTAATGGCAAGACAAGGCAAAGAGCAGTAGGGATCTATGAAGTTGAAATGATGACCACCCTTGTAGCAAAAGTTGATGCTCTAGCCAAAAAAGTTGATGGGATGGCAATATCTAATTCATCCCAATATTTTCCAGCTGAGCAATCAACTGCGTCAGTAGCTCATGATTATATGGAGCAAGTTGATTATGTTAGCAATCCTGTGTGATCTTAGAATAACCCTTACAGCAACACATATAATCCAGGCTAGCATAATCACCCTAATTTTTCATGGAGTAATCCACCAATTCCTTGGGGTAATACACCTGCACCTGGATTCCAAAGGCCTCTTCCACCACCTTTTACTGAAAAGAAGTCAAACCTGGAGGATATGATTTCCAAGTTCATTCAAACCTCAGAGCAGCGCCAGCAAGCAACAGATACTACTTTAAGAAATCACGAGGCTTCCATTCACAATCTGGAAAACCAAGTGGGTCAGATTACAAAAATGTTATCAAAGAGACCACAAGGGTCCTTACTTGGGAATACGAAACCTAATCCAAGGGAGCAGGTGAAGGCAGTGACCCTTAGGAGTGGAAGGGAATTGCATTCTAACACTATTGGAGTGCCAAGGGTTGTACAAGAACAAGAGGTTAAGGTTAGACAAGACAAGTGTTGAACGCATCGCAATCATACAAATTAAAATCCTTTTTACTCCGACTCTTCCTTGCGATCAATTAGGCAAGTGCACCTATCGATTACAGTAGTATAGAGTTAAGCACGGATATCGTCTCCTCAAGGACCAGCAAGTATTAATACTAACTCTAAACCAACTATCTAACCGCACAAATTCGAGAGGTTTTAGATTAAATTAGGAATACTTAACAAAACCTATAGCAATTAAAATTAACACTATAACTAAATTATTAATCTGATAACTAAGAAAATACCCTACCCTTATTACTCCTCTAATTGTCATGTAACTTTGCCCTTTCAATAAACTAGTTAACAAGCAATGGTTATCTCTAAACCGCGGAGTATCTAACACTAAGCTAATGTTCTTCCCAGAATCACTAGCTCCTAACCCTAATCGCTTTGATAAAGATCCCTCTTCTATCAAAATCAATTAGAATTGCATTAACACTCTTGAACCCTCAATTAGATCAAATTATCTAATTTAACCTAATACGGAAAATTCACGTTCTCTATCCCTAGATTACATACGAATTCCTTTATTCATGTAAGATCTATTCAAACAAGAGATTTCCCAATCATCTTATAAGAAATCAATGCAAACCCAATGTTGGCCATACATCAAATTAGCAACACTACATGAACAACATGAATAAATTCAGAGAATTCCAATACTCATTAACTATGCAATCAATCCCATATTACATAACAATTAGAATTCATAAGGTTCGGGAATGAAACAACTAGCCACTAAGGATTTTCAAGATATAACTCAATGAAAATAGAAGGAAAAAGAAAGAGAAAACTCCTGTGCATGAGCCCTTCGGCCTCCTCGGCCTTTCGGCCTCTTGGCCTTCTCTTTTGCGCTCTCCTCTTTTTTTTCTCTCCTTTTCTCCTCCTCTAAAAAACTCCTTCTCTCTCTTCAAAGATGACTATTTATACCTAGGGTAGCTTCCTCTCTGGCATGTAGAAGATATCCTCCAAAATTGGACGAAAGATTTCAAATGGATTTGAAGATATCCTTCCTTCGATAGATACACGGTCCTACTACACGGGCGTGTATACAAACCGTGTATCTCTCTGACTAAGTGAACTCTGGGCGTGTATATCCCATACGGCCGTTTGTAATAGCCGTGTATGCCTCTGGCTTCTTTGTTCTTTATACACGGTTTACTACACGGGTGTGTAACTCAACCGTGTGTCCTCCTCAATATGTTCCTATGCACGGTTGGTTTACACGAGTGTGTATTCCAACCGTGTATTGATCTGTCCTAAAACTCTTCCATGCTGATACACGGTCGTATACATGGGCGTGTATACTAACCGTGTAGTCGCCTGATTCCTTCACACGGCCGTGTATATCTGCTGTTCCTTCCAAAAAGTATTTTTCTTCATGTATTCCTCTCTGATTTCAATCCAAATCGATATCTTTTCTCAAAATAGTGGTCCTCATCCCTGAAACTGAAACATTTCTATTTTAAGTATCAAAATTCTTCAAGATAACATCAAATTATTACACAAACAAATAGAATTCATCTAAAATACAAGTGTTAATTTATACTTGTCAACAAGGTTGCTGAAGAGAAACAAGCTATTACACAGGGTAAGGAAAAGGAGCTTGATAAGGAGGAAGATCTGGGAAAGGCCAAGACATCAATAGTTCAGCCCTACAAGCTTCCAATTCCATATCCGGGCCACTTGAAAAAAGATAAAGAGCAAGAACACTTCGGTAAGTTTTTAGATTTGTTTAAACAATTGCATATTAATATACCGTTCGTGGAAGCTCTTGCGCAGATGCCTAGGTACGCAAAGTTCTTGAAGGATTTGCTATCGAATAAGAAACGGCTGGAAGAGGTTTCTACTACAGTCATTGGAGCAGAATGTTCAGCTATTTTGGATAATAAGTTGCCTAAGAAACTCAAGGATCGAGGCAGTTTTACTATTCCATGCCTAATTGGTGAACTGCCTGTGGAGAGAGCCTTAGCAGACCTTAGGGCAAGTATAAACTTGATGCCATATTCACTGTTTAGGAAGCTCAAACTTGGTGAGCCAAAGCCTACAAGGATGAGTTTGCAGCTGGCTAATCGCTTAGATAAATTCCCTAAAGGAATTATAGAAGACGTCCAAGTAAAGGTAGAAAAGTTCATTTTTCCTGTTGACTTTGTTATCTTGGACATGGATGCAGATGTAGAGGTCCCGCTGATCTTAGGACGGCCATTCCTTGCTACTACACGAGTGGTGATAGATGTTGCTGATGGGAAACTGGTTTTAAGAGTGGGAGAAGATGAGTTGACTGTGACAATCCCAGTAGCTTTGAAACAATCTTTAAGTGCTGATGATTCTTGCTCTACTATTGACTGTGTTGATATGTTTATGATGAGTTCTATGCAGGAATTGTTATGCTGTGACCTTTTGGAATTTAGCTTGATAGCAACTGGAGGAGAAGAGTGAGAACTTTGATATTCAGAATGTGATGGCTCAATTGAATGCTTGTAAGGAGGTGGTGTGTAAAAGAGGGTTTGAGAAGATAGGATCTAGTGAGGAAAGAAGGATGAAACCATCGGTTGAGGAACCCCCAGAACTCGAGTTAAAGTAACTACTAGAATATCTAGAGTATGCCTTTTTGGAGGCTAATTCTAAACTCCTTGTCATTATTGCTGCTGGTTTGACAAAGGAACAAAAGGATAGCCTATTGAGGGTCTTAAAGGAGCACAAGCGTGCTCTCG
This sequence comes from Laguncularia racemosa, assembly GCA_037954665.1. Classification (NCBI taxonomy): domain Eukaryota; kingdom Viridiplantae; phylum Streptophyta; class Magnoliopsida; order Myrtales; family Combretaceae; genus Laguncularia; species Laguncularia racemosa. Next base: position 81,398 of record JBBMOL010000485.1, on the reverse strand, counting down.
CTTGGAAGATTTCTGATATTCGGGGTATTAGTCATTCGTTTTACGCCCATAAGATTTTGCTTGAGGATGATTTCAAACCAGTGGTGCAACCTCAGAGGAGGTTAAACCCCAATATGCGGGAGGTTGTGAAGAAAGAGGTGATCAAACTCATGGATGCAGGGTTAATATATCCTATCTCTAACAGTTCTTGGGTCAGCCCTGTACAAGTGGTACCAAAGAAGGGAGGAATGACTGTGGTGCCCAATGAAAGAAATGAACTCATACCCATGAGGACTGTAACGGGATGGCGAGTGTGCATAGATTATAGAAGATTGAATAAGGCAACTCGCAAGGATCATTTCCCTCTCCCTTTTATGGATCAGATGCTACAGAGGTTGGCAGGACATCTATATTACTATTTTTTAGATAGAATGTCAGGGTATTTCCAAATTCCAATTGCGCTTGAGGATCAGGAAAAGACCACGTTCACTTGTCCTTATGGTACTTTCGCGTATAGGCGTATGCCTTTCAGGCTATGCAATGCACCAGCAACCTTCTAGCAGTGTATCCTAGCCATCTTTGAGGACTTAGTAGAAGACATCGTGGAGGTGTTTATGGACGATTTCTCCGTATTCGGTGATTCTTTTGATGATTGTCTCACTAATTTAGAAAGAGTTTTGATTCGATGTGAAGAGAAAAATCTGGTGTTAAGTTGGGAGAAATGTCACTTCATGGTGAAGGAGGGCATCGTTCTAGGGCATAAAATCTCTCATAGAGGAATCGAAGTGGATAGTGCAAAGGTGGACACAATTGCAAAACTTCCACCACCTTCTTTGGTCAGAGCTATTCGGAGTTTCCTTGGGCATGCCGGTTTTTATAGAAAGTTCATTAAAGATTTCTCTAAAATAGCTCGTCCTCTGACACGGCTATTAGAAAAGGATATGCCTTATGAATTCACCAATGAATGCCTTCAAGCATTTAATACGCTTAAAGAAAAGTTAACCCAAGCACCTATCATGGTGGCTCTTGATTGGGATTTTCCTTTCGAATTAATGTGTGATGCAAGTGATTTCGCTGTTGGAGCAGTTTTGAGACAAATGAGGGATAAGCATTTTCAACCTATTTACTATGCTAGTAAGACCCTCACAGATGCCCAAGAGAACTACACCACGACCGAAAAGGAACTTCTTGCTGTAATTTTTGCTTTTGACAAGTTTCGTTCTTATTTAATTTTGTCTAGGGTAATTGTTTACACTGACCATTCAACTCTCAGGTACTTATTATCCATGACAGATGCGAAACCGCAACTCATTTGTTGGATCTTGCTTCTATAAGAATTCGATTTGGAGATTCGGGACAAAAAGGGAGCTGAGAACCTAGCCGCTGATCATCTATCTCGATTAGAAAACCCAAAATTGGAGAAATTGAATGAAGAGGATATTGATGATACTTTTCCAGAGGAAGGACTCTATCTGATTAACAAGGTAAGTAACACCTCTGAACCTTGGTTTGCTGATTTTGCAAATTACCTTGTCTGTAAAGTACTCCCAAGTGACAAAACTTCTTAGCAAAAGAAGCATTTCTTTGTTGAGTTAAAGCACTATTTTTGGGAGGAACCATTCTTGTTCTGTGTCTGTGCAGATCAAGAGATTAGACAATGTGTATTTGAGCAAGAAGGGTAGGAGATTTTGAAGCACTATCACATCGGGCTAACTGGCGGTCATTATAGTGTGAATTGAACAGCCTACAAGATTTTGGAATCCGGATTTTATTGGCCAACTATATTCAAAGATTCCTTCAATTTTGTGAAGACTTGTGACAGATGCCAACGAGTGGGGAGTATATCAAAACGTGATGAATTGCCCCAAAATTTCATATTAGAGTGCGAGATCTTTGACGTGTGGGGGATTGATTTCACGGGACCCTTCCCCAATTCTTTCAGGAACAAGTATATACTCGTGGCTGTGGATTATGTGTCTAAATGGGTAGAGGCCCAAGCTTTGCCCACCAATGACGCCAGAGTAGTAGTGAAGTTCTTGAAGAAACTTTTCTCTAGGTTTGGAGCACCACGGGCTTTAATTAGTGATAGGGGAACACATTTCTGTAATGTGCAATTGGAGAAAGTGCTGAAGCGATATGGGGTCACCCATAGATTAGCAGCCCCCTATTACCCTCAAACGAGTGGTCAAGTAGAAGTTTCAAACCATGAACTGAAAAGGATTCTAGAAAAGACAGTGGAGCACCACCAAAGGGATTGGTCGGAAACTTTGGACGATGTGTTGTGGGCCTATAAGACAGCCTTCAAAACTCCCTTAGGCACCACTCCATATCGACTAGTTTTTGGGAAAGCTTGTCACCTACCAGTGGAGCTAGAACATAGAGCTTTTTGGGCTTTGCGTACTCTTAACATGGACTTAGAGGCCGCTGGTAAGAAGAAGAAGTTTCAACTGAATGAACTTGATGAATGGCGTGCAATGGCTTACGACAACATGCAAGTTTATAAGGAGAAGATGAAGAGGTATCATGATATGCGGATTCATCATCCAAAACAATTCCGTGAGGGATATCATGTTCTCTTATTCAATTCACGACTGAAGCTTTTCCCAGGTAAGTTAAGATCGAAGTGGTCTGGGCCGTTTAAGGTGATAAAAGTCTCCCCTCATGGAGCGGTGGAATTGGAACACCCGAGTAGACATACCTTCAAGGTAAATGGGCAATGATTGAAACTATATTTTGGGACTCAAGGGGAAAAAGAAGGCCAAAAGGAGCTTAGACTCCACCCTCTTGTGAATTAATCAGGTGCAATCTCATTCAGTCGAGCAAACAGCGTTAACCAAAAGCGCTTGATGGGAGGCAACCCATGCAGTTTTTAGGTAAATTTTTCTTTCATCATAACCATCCATTCTATTTTTGTTTTTGTTGTTGAATGACTTGATAGGGTGATACTTGTGTTATGGATCTTGAGGATGATATGGGAATTATGTTTCAACAAGTTTGGAAGGGCTAGAAAACTCAACAGAGGTGAGTATTGTGCTTTAACGGAGATACACGGCCACATATTCTTATTTTACACGGCCGTGTAAAGACGATTTTCATGTACAGATGGTTACACGCCCTACATACACGGCCGTGTACCATAAGGCGTGTATACTGGAAATTTTTGCACGGGCGTTTCACACGCCCGTGTATTTGACCGTGCATGGAGTCTAAAAAAATTTACAGAGGGATACATGCCTGGGAGGCACGGCTTGAGGCACGGGCATGTAGCTTGGCCGTATGTGCGGCCGTATGAATCTGAAACCACATGGCCGATAGGGTTTAATTGGCATGAGCAGCAGTATCCATTCATCTCTCTTCATTCTTTTTCACTTCTTCATGTTCATAATCATCTCTCTTCACTCCCACTAATTCTTCTTGTGATTTTTGCACCCATTCCTCCAGATTCAAAAGTTAACATATGGATTTCTACTTTCTCTTCTCAACTCTCTTTATTTTCCTTACAATGTTGAACCAAAGAACACTTTCTATGTGTTCTAATCAAGGGGCTTTTGTATGATTTGTTCATTGTTGATGATTTATCTTCCTTACTTCGAGATTTTTCATACTTTTGTGTGGAATTCATGATGATTTTTTTTTATTTTTGGACACAAACCTAGGGTTTCTACCTTTTGAGTAATTTCTGTTGATTTTTAGATGTCATTCACATGAAAATTGTGTAAGGAATGGATTTTTCTGTTGAGATCGTCACATGATTGATTTTACACAACCGTTGTTGCAAGGTGTGTATTTTTGAATTGTGGTGGGAATGTGTGATCCGAATATACGAGCGTATATGGGCATGTATGCTGGGCGTGTATGGGCGTGAATGCTGGGCGTGTATGGGCGTGTGTGCTAGGTGTGTAGTTCTAATTAAGTCTAATTTGTGATTTTCTCCTTGGATTGTAGCTCTATCTTTCATATTATCTGTCATACAAGGGAGAGTGTTTTGTGTGCAAATTGTTGGCTATGATCTTACTTATCACCTCGAGAAGGTATAATCTGGTTTTATTCTTTTGTTCTTTTGTTCTTGTGTTTCCAGATGCCTCAGATAAAGACTGTTGCTCAAAAGAGGCGCCATGGTGACAAGGCCAATAGTAGTAGGGGGCGATCCGCTATCCTGTAAATATAAGGGCCGAGCATCAGCCGATTTACCATAACTACAAGAGCACCAAAATCGTTAGACCAAATGTGGCTCTTGATTGGGATGTTATGGGGCGGTTTGGCATTCGTCAAGAAGTTGAGGGTCTTCTACATGACCCTGCTTGGGTGAGATTATTTTCTATCGAGGACAAAATCTATTTGGACTTGACACTCACCTTTATTGTTACCTTCACCATCAAAGAGCCCATGAGTGCTGGGATAAATAATGAAGTTGAGTTCCTTGTGATGGGTCAATACCGGAGGTATTCAATGATGGATTTTACTAAAGCCATAGATATCTATGAACTTGCATTCCTCCGCTCTTCAGCCTTCCATCAATTACCCTTGGGATTTCCCCATAGGTTTCGAGTAGGAGATTATTGGCCACAATTGGGATCGGGCATCTACACTTCTTCTTCTACAAAAGGTTCCACCTTTAGGTGGCTATCCTTTCGGGTGCTTCATTATATCTTTGCTCATTCCACTACGGGCCGTACCGATTTGGAAGGAGTGGTTAATGTCCGGGATGTGCTCCAGCTATGGAGTATGAAAACTGGGACTCCTATTAATGTCGGGGTGTTTGCTGCATTTTGTTTACTCCGACAAGCAGAAGCAGGGAATAGGGGAATCTTTGTGGGTGCCTGGATTACCCAGATTCTAAAAAATTTAGAGCTATTCCCTATACGCGAACCTGGCGATTGTATTGGAATGACTATTCAGATATCAGCTGCACCCATTATTGGGTGGGGGCATAAACCTCAACACAATGAGGAAGACTCCAATGATAAGATGGATGAAATTGAGAGGTATGACCCTAACTAGGAAGCTGAGGCTGGGGAAGGTGAAGAAGAAAGAGTTGTCCCAAAGGAAAGGACTCAAGATGATGAAGTCCAAAAAACTATAGGGGAATTAAATACCCAAGTTTAGGAATTAAAGAAGCAACAAGATAGAATTTAAAAAAAAACAAAGTAGATGAAAAAGATTTATTCAAAATTGTTTCACTAAGTTGGGTGACAAGTTGGATATAGACTTTACATCTTGCAATTGTTCGAGCGATGAAGACATCCGAGTTGATGCACATACATAAGTTCCAGGTTCTTCCTCTCGACATGAAGAGGGCGGTCATCGAGATGACTCAGACAATGAGGATGAGGATTGAAGGATGATTGTTGGGTGTTAACTCTTTGAATACCTTCTGTAAGATTTTCTGTTTCCTTTTTGTCAAGACTTTGCATTAAAACAAGGATGGATATTGTTATTGTTCTTTCTAGATGCTTTTATTATTCTTCCTTTATACTTTTATTTTTTTTTTCTTTTCTTTGGTTTTTCATTTCAGAGATTCTATTAAATTGATGAAGTACAAGACTTTAGATACATGACAAGATTGGGGAGGATAAATATTTGGAGTTCTTTTCAAGAACTCATGGTCCTGTGCGCATGAATGATATTGATTTGAGTTCTTCTGCAAAAGTGAATGCTGAATGCGCGATTCTGATATTGATCCAAGAGAGTCTTGTTTCTCCTTCTCTTTTATTTCCATTCCCACTTAAGATAATTACTAACAATCAAGAATTGCTGAGATTTCGTTATATTACTTTCTGTGCTGAAAATTCTTGGGAATTTTGCAAATGTTTACTCTCTTATCTTGTTTTATAAATACTCTACTAGAATTACAAGTTGAAATCCAAGTGAAGAGAATTACTTGTTGTTTAAGTAGTTATTTCAAGAATTGAGAGTGAATTAAGATCTCTAGTAGGTTTAGTATGCTCTTTCTTTTGCCATTAATGTGAGTTATGCAATTCTGAGTAAAGGAGTAGAGGATACTTGTAACTTGGTGATTCCTTTTCGAAATTATTGGAACTGAGAACTTTAGGAGTAATTATCTTTGAAAAAAAAAAAAAGTTCAGAAGTGGGCCTCATTGACTCAAGTAATTAATCCTGAGGGGTGCCCTCTTGAGGGAATAACATCTATTGACTTAGGTGATGAACTCAGGATCAATGGCTGAAAGCTCGCTACAAGGGTCGTGAGAAAAGTCCGAGAAAACTGAACTTAATTGAGCTGTAATTGAAATTAATTAATTGAGATGGTAGAGGTTCGAAGGGGTATCTTAAAACCTAGTAGCCTAAGATCGCCTAGTTTGGGACTTACTGACCAAGGAAACCATTTTAATTGAAAGGTTATAGAAAATAGACAGTTGGCTTGACTTGAACAAGTAAATCCGAGGGACGCCTTCTACGCTGAGGGGATAACGTCTATTAACTTGAGTAATGAGCTCGGGATTATCGATTGAAAATTCGTTATATGAGTCAGTTAACTAAGTTAAGTACTTAATGGAAAATCTCCCAATTTTATTTAAAAGGACTAAAGGAAAGAAAAATCCAGGAGATAAGTTGATGCAACATTTCTTTACTCCTTATTGCATTGCTTATAGGAGTAGTTAAGAGGGAAGTATACTTTACACTACTGGCATTGATCTATGTTTGATTTCACTTTTGGGAATTTGTGTTTAAATGATGAGAGTACTAGTTTAAGTCACTTGGATTAGCCTTGAGAATTCTGGTATTTTTATCTTGTAAACAACTAATGGTGGGATTGAGTAGAGATTGCATATTATGGGGGTAAACTATGAGAATCAATGATGCAAAAAGAAATTCTTGATTGCTGAGTTAATGAAAATCATGTCCTTGGTTTTTCTTTGGCTTTATTTTTTTTTGCTTGAGGACAAGCAAACGCTTAAGTGTGGGAGAGTTTGATAAGTATAAATTAACACTTGTATTTTAGATGAATTCTAGTTGTTTATGTAATAAGTTGATGTTATCTTGAAGAATTTTGATACTTAAAAGAGAAATATTTCAGTTTCAGGAATGAGGACCACTATTTTGAGAGGAGATATCGACTTGGATGGAGATCGGAGAAGAATACACGAAGAAAAATGCTTTTTGGAAGGAACAAGGGAAGTACACGGGTGTGTATTTCCATAGCACGGCCGTGTGTTGGGCTTGAAAAAAAAAATCAACAGAAGCTTACACGGTTTGAGTACACGGCCGTGTACAACCGTAGGTCGAGACCGTGTATATGGAAAAGTTTGGCCGTTTCAGGAGATTCTTCGGTTTCCATATATATATCTCTTCATTTTCCAGGTGAGGGGGATCCTAACCTGGAGGAGATAGAAAAAACGAGAAAAGAACGAAGAGGAAGAGACAGGGGGGAAAGCTTATCTAAGGGGAAAGCAACATCAACGGATTCATCCTTCTCTTCCGAAGGGTTTATGCACACGGGTTTTTCATCTTCATTGAGTTGCACCTTGAAAATCACGAGTGGCTAATTTATTTCATACCCGAACCTTACGAACCCTATTTGTCATGTAACATTAGATTGATTGCGTAGTTAATGAATAGTGGAATTCTCTGAATTTATTCATGTTGTTCATTTAAGTGTTGCTAATTTGATGTATGGCCAGCATTGAGTTTGCATTGATTTCTTAAAAGTTGATTGGAAAATCTCTTGTTTGAATAGATCATGCATGAATAAAGGAATTCATATGTAATCCAGGGATAGAGAACATGGATTTTCCGTATTAGATTGAATTAGATAATTCAACCTAATTGAGGGTTCAAGAGTGTTAATGCAATTCTAATTGATTTTGATAAAAGAGGAATCTTTATCGATGCGATTAGGGTTAGGAGCTAATGAATCTGGGAAGAACATTGGCTTAGTGTTGATACTCCGCGGTACAGAGATAACCATTGCTCGTTAACTGATTTATAAAAAGGGTAAAGTTACATGATAATTAGAGGAGTAGTAAGGGTAAGGTATGTTCTTAATTATTGGATTTAGTAATGAAGTTATTATTTTAGTTTTAATTGCTTTAGAATTTGTTAAGAGTTTTTAATTTAAGCAGAATCTCTCGAATTTGTGCGGTTGGATAGTTGGTTTAGAGTTATTATTGGTACTTGCTGATCCTTGAGGAAACGATACTTGAATACAATTCTATACTATTACAATCGATAGGTGCACTTGCCTAATTGATCGTAAAATAGAGTAGTAGAAAAGGATTTTAAAATTTGTGTGATTACGGTCAACACCAATGTAACACCTTCTGAAGCATCAAGCTGTTTAATGAATAACGTAAACTCTAGGTTATCTGCATCCTTCTTCTCTCCCAATGTCAAGCTTAGCTCTAACTCATCTTTACTCAGAACTTCCTTCATATGCTCATCTACTAAAACATCAACAATATCAATAGAGTAACAAGAGTCATCAATGCACATAGTGTGTTTCATAGCAGCAGCCATTTGGATTACCAACTCTTCATCACCAATTCTTAAAGTAAGCTTGCTTCCTTCTACATTAACCATTGCCTTGGTAGTAGCTAGGAATGGTCTCCCAAGTATCAGAGGGATATCCCCATCCTCATCCATTTCTAGAACTACAAAGTCGACGAGGTAGATGAAATTCCATACCTTTACCAAGACATCCTTGATTATCCCTTTAGGAATCTTCATAGAGCGGTCAACAAGCTGCAAACTCATCCTAGCCGGTGTTAGGTTAAAAATTCCTAACTTCTTGAAAAAGGAGCATGGCATTAGCTAGGGCCTTATCAACTGAAGTATCACCCATGACACACAAAATCGTGAAACTATCTGGATCTCTTAGCTTTAGAGGAAGTTTATTCTGAATGATAGATGCGCAATTTGCATCAACTTCTACGGTAGACACATCCTCCAACTTCTGCTTGTTAAATAGAAGCTTCTTTAGGAACTTAGCCTATTTTGGCATTTGCAAAAGTGCATCTACAAATGGAATGTTAATGTGCACCTGTTTAAATATATCAAGGAATTTACCAAACTGCCCTTTATCTTTGCTCTGGTTAAGGTGACTTGGATAAGGGATTTTTAGCACATATTCTTTGACAGCCGATGGTGATCTCCTCTCAAGATGTGTTTTCTCAAGTGTCATCTTCTCTTTTTCAATAGATTGATTATCCTCTTGCTTCTTTTCATGTCGTTGTTCAAATGGTAACTCATTCCTACTTCTTAATGTAATAGCTTTCGCCTATTCCCTATGATTGTTTTCCGTGTTGCTAGGAAGAGGGCTAGGTTGTCTCTTAAACATCATCTTAGCCAGTTGGCCAATGTGCTTCTCAAGATTGTGAATTAAGGCCTCTTGATTACGATGCCTTGCATCAGAGCTCTGGATAAATTGACTCAGTATATCTTTTAAGTTACCCTTCTTTTCTTGTTGAGGTGGCTGCACTAGAGGAAGCGGTAAAGGCTAAAAAAGTGGCGATTGTTGCTTCGAATACCCTGGTGGTGGTAGATTAGCTCTCCAATAGTCCTGGTTCCATAAGATAGATTTGGATGGTTTCTCATCCCCGGATGGTAGGTGTTACCATATTGATTATACTGTTGTTTGTTCGAATTCCCAAGATAATCTACCTGCTCACATTGCTAAAAAAGATTCACACCCTCTTCAGGATCTCCCATCTGATGTTGCTGTTGTGGTCCATAGGGATTCTTGGGAGTTGCAACTTGGTGGCTCAAAGCTTCCATCTTTGCTACCAAAGTAGTCATGACATCTACTTCATACAATCCTATCACTTTCTACTTACTCTTACCACGGCCCCACTGGTAATTGTTTCTTGCCATATCAGCGAATAGCTTCAATGAGTCCTCTGGAGTCTTAGTATTCAATGTACCGCCAGTTGCGGCATCTACCAAGTGATGTGTAGCCGGATTTAACCCATTCAAAAATGTCTGAACTTGTATCCATGTAGGTAACTGGTGATGTGGACACTTCCTCAACAACTCTATCCATCTCTGCCAAACATCATATATCATTTCATGATCTTGTTGAGTGAAAGAAGAGATGTCATTCCAAAGCTTAGCAGTCTCACATGGTGGAAAATAATTGTCTAAAAACTCCTTTACGTTGTCATCCCATGTAGTCATAGCCCCAAGACCCAATGACTAAAGCCATGTCTTAGCCTTCCCTCTAAATGAAAAAGGGAACAATCCTGTATGCACCGCTTCATCCATCACCCCATTGTTCTTGAAAGTTTCACAAATCTCTAAGAATGTCTAAATGTGAGCATGGGGGTCTTCATCAGGTAATCCATCGAATTCACAATATTGTTGTAGAAGTTGAATCACCACACCCTTGATCTCGAAATTATTAGCCCCAATGGGAGGCTTAACAATAGTTAGACATGTGCCATCCAATGTGGGCCTTGCATACTCAATGTTTGTCTTTGGTGGATTGATGTACTCAAAACCAAGATTAAGCACATACAAAAACCAATTTGAAAGACAAACAAACAATGTCAATCAAATTAGTCTCAATCACATGAACAATGGCATTAATTTCCAATGAATGTAACCAATTCTTCAATTAGGATGTGTGCAATCTTAAATCCAAATATGATATAGCTCTGATACCAAATTATGATGTGCCTAAAACCAAGGTCTAAGCACAATCAAATGAACCAAAGGAACACTTCAACTCTCAAATCAATAACCAGTTCAAAAAGGGTAAAATTGCGCAAGCCCTAGTGAAGGTGCAAAGAGATCCAAATACTTAATGATGCAATTATAATTCCACAATTATAATTTCTTCTAACATCACGCTAATTACATATAAATCCACATGAATAATTCACAATCTCAAAATAAATCTTCAAATATAAGAACCCCTTTCCACATGTGCTAATTACGGTTCAAGAAGCAAACATAAAGGATGAACCGAATTCAAATGCAAAGTATCTCAATTAAGCACGAAAATTCGAAAATAATAGGAAGAAAATCTGACCAAGAACTATCTCAATTCACCCCTAGATATTACACACTAGAGAAGAAAAGAAATCACAACAAAATGAAATTGATATTACTCACAATTTCAAAGTATTGCACTCGCCACAATTTCAACTCTTGAGATTGAAATTGATAAGAGTCTAATGAAAATTAGGAGAACCCTAATTCTCACGTAAGGTGTTTCTCAAATCTGAAAAATATGGCCTCCTCAAACCCTACTTTAAGCAAGTATTTATACTTGCTCCCTTTAAGGTTAAAAAGTTCACAAAATTATAACTATGCCACTTTTAGGGTGGTCGATGCTAAATGAGAATTACAAACAAAATGAAAGTTTCCTAAAAAGATTACAACATAAATAGTCCAAGTAAATAACAAATATATAAAAATTAGTCTTCAAGATGCTAGCTCTTCTATAGGATTCGTCGGCCCAGCTTATCGCCGATTTAGGTCGGTCCATGGATAACCCATAAGCTGAGTCTAAGTGAGTTTGTCCATCATCCTGTGAAGCCAAATAAGTGTGCCTGATGGAAAACACAATACAAGAATAATAGAAAAGATGTTAATTTATAAATAATTCTAGGGTCGATTTGCTCAAAATGGGCCCTCATCGCCAAGATTTGAAATCCTTTGGCTCTTGCCCTAATGATAGGTCTTGACAAATTTTGATTCCTATCATCTCCTTAGGCCTCAAAAAGATTTGTCCTCAAATCCGACATATCAAATGCAGTAGAGACTCTATTTCCTCTTAGCAAGCCACTTGAAGAAGTATCACTACAGAATCCCAATATCTGAAATACCACAAGGGGTGATTGTTTTTTCTCCTCTATTTCTAGGATGTATCTCATCTACAACACAAATAATGACCCATTATCCACTGGGGTCTCTCCTATCTCAACCGGTTCCATTGAAATTGCTTTCTCCTTTTCTAACTCTTCTACATGGCGCTAACCCTTATGGCCCTCTAATAGTTGGCTCAACCACTCATGGCCCTTGGAAACCTCTGATGATGGACACAAATGTCTCTGAATAGTTTGGCCCTTTGGTGATCTGCTCATATCACTCTGACCCTCGGTATCCCCTGAAGGTTTACTCAACTACTCATAAGCCTCTAATATCTCTGAAGGTGAACACAATTGCCCTTGGACAGTTTCATCCTCTGGTAATCTACTCGTCTGACTCTGTTCATCAGGGTCCTCTGAAGGTTGGTACATCTGTAACTAACAATTTTTGTGCTCTAAGGGTTGGTTCAACTGCTCATGGCCCACTAATGGTCTACTGATTTGTTGCTGAACCCTTTAAACCTCTGAAGGCGACATTAGATTCAGAATAATTTGTTTTCCCTCATTCTAGAATACATAAGTATTCCTGAAGCCATCATGTAAGACCCTCCTATCATATAACCAAGGCCTGCCAAGCAATATATGGGATGTACACATAGGCAAAATATCACATTCAATCTCATCAAAGTATTTATCCCCTACACTGAATGGTACCCTAGCTCTTTGGGCCACATGCAAACTCCCTTAATCACTAAGCCAATGTAATGTATACGGTTCAGGATGTAGAGTAGTAGCAAGTTTTAGTTTTGTTAATGTTAGGGGAGAATGTTAAGTTCTCTAATTTAGTTTTGATGTTAACAAAAGAGGAATAAGTGTAACGAATGTTTAAGATAGCACGTAATTTTTCTAAAGTTGAACAAGGAGACAGAAGCTTGTTCAGAACTTACAAAAGTGTTATATAAACTATTTTTTGTTCTGACAGAAGGTGTTTCAGAAGTTGTGTAGTGTATCCGTAGTTATCGTGGTAACCTTTCAGAAGCACTTTCAGAACCTTCATAACAGGAGGACAGTTGACAGGTTTGTTTTAGAAGCACTTTCAGAACCTTCATAACAGGAGGACAATTAACAAGTTTGCTTCAGAAGCACTTTTAGAATCTTTCATGTCTGTTTCGAATTTTTCCAAATTACGTTCTAAATTTTATATCGATAGTTTTAATAAATTTCAAGGCCTAGTTCCACGTGTCAAGTATTTTTGGGTAACATACTTGATGTGTTTTACTAAAGTTGGATTTTATATCAAGGGTTTTTTTTTAATTTACATAAAGTTTTACAAGATTTTATTCAAAGATTTCATTTTATGATAAAGTGAGATCATATAAGATTTACAAGTTTTATCTAGATTTAAAGTTGGATATTTGTACTATATTTTGGGAGATCCAGCAGTTACAAAGATAAGGATAAGAGATATGGTTATTATATCAAGATATGGTTCCACAATGTGAGGGATATCTTTAACAAACTTGATCCAAGAGATATATCCAAAGAAGATCTCGGTTAAACTAATTATCCAAGCTTATCCTTATCAAGAATATCACGGAATGCAGATCTTCTCCAACAGATCCAACTTATTTTTTAATTGAAAATTCAAAAATAAATTCAAGATTATCACGTGGAAAGTAGCCATTATGTTTTCTCCATATATAAAGTGTTTAATTCAAATGAAAAAAGTGTGTGGAGAACATTGATTAACAACAAAAAAGAGAGAACGTTGTTGAAAGAAAAACGACACACGAGAAGAAAAGACTCATACATCTTCAAGCAAAAATCTTTACATATACATGTAATCTAGAGCAAATTTGATATTCCTCATTGATGTTGTTGAAATTCCTTTCGTGAATAAGGAATTGTTTGTTGTTTCATCACTGTAGTTGAGTGATTAGCTTAGTGAAGAAGCTAGAAAGACTCAACAGTGAGACTTTGCCTTGAAGAGGCTTATGTTGTATATCTTCAATTTGTTGATATAGTGAAACACAACCGGTATAGACAACCGGGACCCCGGCGTGGAGCTGGAAGAGAGGACTGACGCTCGAGGCAGAACCTCTATAAATATCTGAGCATTCTATTCTTCTCTACTTTTATTTACTGCATATTATTTTTCTTCATTATTGTTATTCACGTGATTTTATTAGTCAAGAGTTTTAGTTGATTTGCGAAAAAGTGAAAGTTTAAGTAATTAATCAATTCAACCCCCTCTTGATTAATCTAATTGGGACCAACAATTGGTATCAGAGCAGGACCAATCTATTTTGAGTGATCCAAAATGGTTGAAAATAATGTTGGAATTAATCGAGCTCCTTACTTCGATGGCTCAAACTTCTCATATTGGAAGATGCGTATGGAAACTTACATTAAAGCTAATGATTATGATTCATGGCAGGTCATTTCACTTGGAGACAATTTGATCACCTTGAATGGAGATTCAACCTTGTCAGATTCGAAGAAGAAAATTATTGAGAAGAACAACAAAGCAAAAAAATTATTACTGACTACAATTGCTCCATTAGAGTTCTATTTAATATCATCGTGTGTAAGTGCAAAGGAGATTTGGGATATCCTATCCGATACATATGAAGGGACTGATACCATCAAGGAAACTAAGATAAATGCTTTAATTCAACAGTATGAATTATTTAAGTTTAAATCTAATGAAGATGTCAAAGATGCTTTTAACAGGTTTACAGCTATCACAAATGAGCTTGCATCACTTGGAAAGAAACTTCCAGATCCAGATCTTGTGAGGAAAATGTTGAGGATATTGCCACCATCTTGGGATGCAAAGAAAACTGCTATAGAGGAAGCTCAAGACCTAAACAAGTTAACTCTCAGTCAATTGAGAGAAAAGCTCATGGCATATGAGTCACACATAAAGGCCATGCAAAGAGGAGAAGACGGTACCAAAGGAATTGCATTTAAAGTCAAGGAAATAAAGCAAAATGAAACTGAAACAGATGATAGCGATGATGAGAAAGAAGAGGACATCAGTCTTCTAGCACATAGACTCAACAGGCTGCTCAAGAAGCAAAGAGGTAAGAAATTTAATGTTTTCAAGAAAAGTACTGAATATAAGCATAATGATGCAGGAAAAGCGTATAAGGAGAAAGAAAAGAAGAAAGAGAAAAGGGAGATTCAATGTTATGAATGCAAAAAGCCAGGACACATCAAATACGAATGTCCAACACTGATCAAGAAAATGGAAAATTATAAAAAGAAAAGTCGAGCAATGCTAGCAACATGGAGTGATTTAGAGGATACATAGACAAATTCAGAGGATTCAGAAGAAGAAGAGGATGAGGCAAATCTGTGCTTAATGGCTAGTTCTGAGGTACATTCTGAATATGATGAAGATGTAATTGAAACTGGCATGCTAGTAGAAATGAGTAAGCTACTAAAGGCACTAAAAAGGGCTGATACAAAATTAGCTAAGTATGAAAATGAAATAAACGCTCTTAAAAATGAAAAGGAGGTAGCAAAGCAAACAAATTCGTTACTTGCGGATGAAAATGATATCTTGAAACAAGAAAATGAATCCATGCATGTGAGTATAGAGAAACTAAGAATAGAAAATCAACTACTTGAAGCAGAAACAAGTAACATGAAGGTAAAGATTGATGAACCGTCAAATTCATTGAAAACTACCTTTAAGAAATTTGATGAAAGTGATAAGAAATTGACCATGTTAATTTCTTCACAAAGAGTTTCAAATGAAAAACATGGGTTAGGATATGAGCATGGTTCGAGTTCAAAATCGAATCAAAATACAGTTTTTGTTAAAGCTAAGCAAGTCTTAACTGATAAATTCAAAAGTAAAGAGTACATTTTGAATACAAATATTGTTAAAAGAGGAAATACCAGAGACTTTTACAGAAGTTATTCTGACAAGTATCCACACAATGGGTACTACAGAAGCAATACCAGAAGGTATAACAGAAGTTATACAAACCAGAATTTCCAGAAACAGGTAAATGACAAGTATAGGAATGTTAATTCTTATGCATGCTTCTTTTGTAATAAATTTGGTCATGTTGAGAAATTTTGCTATTATAAAAGAAATAAGCTCAGTAGTCAACAAGTAAATCGAAGAAATCAAATGAGCTTATCTTTTAAAGGGCCCAAACTTGCTTGGGTTCCTAAAAGGACTTAATTCTTTCCATTTGTACAGGGACATGAAGCTAAAATAAGAGGAACTTGGTATTTGGATAGTGGATGTTCTAGACATATGACTGGAGATGCTTCATTGTTCAATAGCATAACTTGGGAAGAAAAAGGGTATGTAAAGTTTGGAGATGATAGTAGAGGTAAAATAATTGCCACTGGAACGATTGGTATGCCTACGTTTCTTATTGAAAATGTATATCTTGTGCAAGGTTTAAAACATAATTTACTTAGTATTAGTCAGTTATGTGATAAAGGTTATAGGATGATTTTTTATCAAGATAAGTGTTATGCTTTTAATGAAAATGATGAAAGATTATTTGAAGGAATTAGGAAAAGAAATATCTATCTTATAAAACCAGATGAAATCAATAATGATTGTTGCTTAATTTCTTTGAATGATCATGTTTTTGCTTGGCATAAACGACTAGGACACGTTAATTTTAATCACCTAGAAAAATTATCTAAAAAGGATATTATTAAAGGATTACCTAAGATAAATATTAAACAAGATGTGAAATGTGATACTTGCTTAAAGAATAAAATGGTTTCTGTTTCTCATAAAAGTAAAAATGTAATCTCAACTAAGAGACCACTTGAATTATTGCATCTTGATCTTTTTGGACCTATTAGAGTCTTAAGCATGGGTGGAAGCAAATATGGACTTGTTATTGTTGATGATTTTTCAAGATACACTTGGGTTATATTCTTGCGACACAAAAGAGATACCTTTGATTCTTTTCAAAAGTTTGCAAAACAAATACAAAATGAAAAAGGAGTTTCCATAATTAGTCTTCGAACTGATCATGGAACAGAATTTCAAAATGCAAGTTTTTTAAATTTTTGTGAAGAACATGGTATATCTCATAATTTCTCAACTCCATACACTCCTCAACAAAATGGAGTAGTGGAGCGCAAGAATAGAACTTTACAAGAGATGACTAGATCTATGTTAAATGAGAGTGGAATTGCTAAGTATTTTTTGGCAGAAGCAATTTCTACAGCTTGCTATATCATCAATAGAGTCTTCATTCGACCTATGACATCAAAGACTGCTTATGAGATGTTTCGAGGTAAGAAACCTAACGTTTCATATTTTCATATCTTTGGATCTAAATGCTTTGTGAAAAAGAATCCACTCAACCTTGGTAAGTTTGATGAAAGATCTAAAGAAGCTATTTTCTTAGGATATTCTCTAAATAGTCGTGCTTATCGTGTTTTCAATAAGTCATCAAAAACTATTGAAGAATCTATAAATGTTAAGTTTATTGAGGATTTAAAGGATGTTGATTCTGATGAAGAAAAGGACCCCAATTCTAAAGCAGAAGTTAGTTCAGAACCTAAGTCGGAACCACCTGCTATTAACATTTGAGGATCTAATCATCCAGAACCTATTTCAGAGGCAAATACAGAAGGTACTTTAGAAGTTGTAAGATCTGAACAAGAGACTTCTAAAGCTTGGAGGTATAAGTCTACACATCCTTCTGATCAAATAATAGGTGATATACAATCGGGTGTTAAAACAAGAGCTAAACTACAAAATCTTGAAAATCATTTTGTGTTGTTATCTGAAATTGAACCTAGTAAGATTGAAGAAGCTTTGAATGATGCTAATTGGGTTATATCTATGCAAGAAGAATTAAATCAATTTCAAAGAAACAATGTATGGAATTTAGTTCCTAGACCTAGAGGGAAGTCTATAATTGGAACTAAATGAGTGTTTAAAAATAAATTAGATGAAGACGGTAAAATTATAAGAAATAAAGAAAGATTAGTAGCTAAAGGTTATTCACAAGAAGAAGGAATAGATTTTGATGAAACATATGCACCTGTTGCTAGACTAGAAGCAATACGGTTAATGCTTGCATATGCATCTTATAAGGATTTTAAAGTTTTTCAAATGGATGTAAAAAGTGCATTTTTAAATGGTTTTATAAAGGAAGAAGTCTATGTGGAACAACCACCTAGTTTTGAAGATCCTTTCAAATCAAACTATGTTTTTAAATTAAATAAAGCTCTATATGGTTTGAAACAAGCTCCAAGAGCTTGGTATGAAAGATTGAGTATGTTTTTTATCTCTAAAGGTTTTCATAGAGGAAAAGTTGACACTACTTTATTCTTGAAAACTTTTGATAATGATATCTTAGTTGTACAAATATATGTGGATGATATTATCTTTGGATCTACTAAAGAATTGTTGTGTCAAGAATTTGCTGAGCCCATGCAGGCAGAATTTGAAATGTCAATGATGAGAGAGTTGACATTCTTTTTGGGACTTCAAATAAAACAAACAAAGGAAGGAATTTTTGTTCATCAAGAAAAATACATAAAACAAATATTGAAGAAATTTGGATATGATGGATGCAAAAAGGTTACAACACCTATAAGTACTTCATCAAGGTTAGACTTTGACTTAAATGGAAAGAAGGTAAGTGAAAAACTTTATAGGAGTCTTATAGGTTCTTTATTGTATTTAACTGCATCTAGACCTGATATTTTGTTCAGTGTGTGTTTGTGTGCTAGATTTCAAGCTGCACCAACAGAAATTCATTTATCAGTTGTAAAGCGAATTTTCAAATATCTAGTTAATACTTCTAATTTAGGCATATGGTATCCTAGAAATCAGAATTTTGATCTAATAGGATATTCTGATGCAGATTATGCTGGATGTAAAATTGATAGAAAAAGCACATCTGGTACTTGTCAATTCCTAGGTGATAAATTAATTTCTTGGTCTTCTAAAAAACAAAATTTTGTTGCTCTATCCACAACTAAAGCTGAATATGTTTCTATTGGAAATTGTTGTGCACAAGTTTTATGGATAAAACAACAATTGAATGATTATGGAATAAATTTTAAAACTGTGCCAATTAAATGTGACAACACGAGTGCAATAAATTTGACAAAAAATCCAGTACATCATTTTAGGTCAAAGCATATAGAAATTAGACATCATTTTATTAGAGATCATGTGCATAATGGAGATATAAATGTTGAATTTGTGTCAACCGATAATCAATTTGCAGATATTTTTATTAAACCTCTTGAAAAGGTAAATTTTGAATTTATTAGAAATGAATTAGGAATTTGTAACCCCTTTTAATTTTTTTTCCCCCCGAAAATATTGAAAATTTTTATTCATTTAAAATATTTTTTCTTTTCATTCGTTTTCTTCCTTCTCTAATTCTCTTCCTTCGAAATCTGTTCTTTTTCTCTCTCTCTCATTGCAACTCCAATGGCGCCTAAATCTTCATAACGCCTCAAACAAAAATCATTCAAAACAAAATCATCAAACAAGCCTTTAGTGATTCACGATGAATCTTCAAATTCTTCGGAAAAATATCAAGAACCTTCAATAGATGAGAATCCGAGTTCCCCTGATTCCGAATCTATCATAGGTTCCAAGAAGATTTCCAAAAGAAAACGAGTTGCATCGTCTTCAAAAGGAAAAGGAAAAGCTACTCAAGAAACCTCTCCGCTCAAGAAAACAACTAAGAAGCAAACGAAACAAGAGAATGTACCAAGTCTGAAACCCTCAAATTCAAAATCTCTTCGAAAGAAGAAAAATGAGGTGTGTTCTTGTAGTTTTGTGGATTTTAATTTCTTTACTAGTAATGGATTTTACTGGAATGAACTGTTAGAACCCATAGGATGCATGGAACTTTGCTCTACTCAAGTTCTAGTTTATGGCGAGTGTGTCAAAGAATTTTATGGAAGTTTAAGTCTTGCGGCAGGGAATGTTTTAGTTTCCAGAGTACGTGATCAAGACATTTCAATTTCTAGGGAAGATGTGATTAAATGTCTACATCTACATGATGTAAATGATGATGTAGAGATTACGAACATGCCTAGGAATGATCTGTTTGCTGCTTAAAATGGAGGCTTACAAATGGATTATGGAAAAGAAGCAATGGTCATTGATTTCGAGTTGTTTCCTCGAATCATTCATAAGATAATTGTTGAATGTCTATGTCCAAGGAAGGGCAGTTCTACTTCAATGTCCATAGAACATGCTCAAATTATCTATGCAATGATTAACAAAAAGAATGTGGACATGGCTTCTAGAGTCATTGATCAAATTTGGAGGAATAAAGAAAGTTTGGTGTTTGGGAATATACTGATGCAATTGTTTGTGTTTAAAGGGATAGTTTTGCCTACCAGCTCATCTAAACCTATTAAATTAAAGAGGATGGGTAAAGAAGTTTTTCATCACATGTCCATCTTTGTTAAGGATTTTTTTGTGGTATGCGAATGATGGTGCACATTTTTTCCATCAAAAGCATATGAAAAGAATAGTTCCTTTTGGAATATCTGTTTAAGAAGGAGGTTCAGAACCTAGTTCAGAACCTAGAATAGAGGTTGAAACAGATCATGGGAAGAAATCATATGCTGATGAGGCTGGGAAGAGTGGAACAAAAGAAGTTATATCCAATGTTGATCTGGAACAAATAAAGAATGTTGTTCGAGAAAGTTTGAAACATAAACTATCGAATTTCGTTAAGACAACTTTGAGAAATGAAGTTCTTCAAAAGTCTGATCTGAGGAGACTAGAATCAATGGAATCACAAGTCAAACAAACTTCTGATATTCTTTCTGATATCAAGAAGAATTCTGAGAAAATGCTTACCGATCTCCATCACTATAGAATTCTCTATGATGAATTTAGTGCGAGAGTCAAACAAGATTTATCTAATAATGTGATTGCGTTTGATAAATTTGTCTCCCAAGTGAGGAAGATTGGAGATTCAGTTACTAACTCCTTCAAGACTTTGGACCCAAGACAGATAAAACCTCCCAATCTGTCACAAGTCTTCATGGTGAAATCAAGCTCTTCTTATCCAACAAATTTCCAGATTATGTTCGCTTTGGCGCTCATATCATTGACTTGGATACTTCACCAGAGAAACCTTCGTCAACCAAACATTCCACCACTCCCTCTACCTCTCGAGTCACAAGATCTAGAAAATCTTAGTTCTTTATCTTAAATTTTGTTTTCGAATCAAGTTGTAAAAGACTTCTTTTATATTTTATGCATCGATTAAGGGGGAGATATCCCTTTTGCTATTAACAAAAAGGGGGAGAATGATTCTATTATATCTATCAATGCTGCTTATAATGATTCTATATTGCTTATGAGTGCTTATGATCAATGTGTTTATATCTAAGTGTTATAGGAATCTTGAGATTCTGTTATAGGAATATATGCTTAAACATGAAAGTTGTGTATATTTTGATTATCTAATGATGTTTTGTTATCATCAAAAAGGGGGAGAATGTTAATGTTAGGGGAGAATGTTAAGTTCTCTAATTTAGTTTTGATGTTAACAAAAGAGGAATAAGTGAGAGGAATAAGTGTAACGAATGTTTAAGATAGCACGTAATTTTTCTAAAGTTGAACAAGGAGACAGAAGCTTGTTCAGAACCTATAAAAGTGTTATATAAACTATTTTTGTTCTGACAGAAGGTGTTTCAGAAGTTGTGTAGTGTATCCGTAGTTATCGTGGTAACCTTTCAGAAGCACTTTCAGAACCTTCATAACAGGAGGACAGTTGACAGGTTTGTTTTAGAAGCACTTTCAGAACCTTCATAACAGGAGGACAGTTAACAGGTTTGCTTCAGAAGCACTTTCAGAACCTTTCATGTCTGTTACGAATTTTTCCAAATTACGTTCTAAATTTTATATCGATAGTTTTAATAAATTTCAAGGCCTAGCTCCACGTGTCAAGTATTTTTGGGTAACATACTTGATGTGTTTTACTAAAGTTGGATTTTATATCAAGGGTTTTTTTTTAATTTACATAAAGTTTTACAAGATTTTATTCAAAGATTTCATTTTATGATAAAGTGAGATCATATAAGATTTATAAGTTTTATCCAGATTTAAAGTTGGATATTTGTACTATATTTTAGGAGATCCAGCAGTTACAAAGATAAGGATAAGAGATATGGTTATTATATCAAGATATGGTTCCACAATGTGAGGGATATCTTCAACAAACTTGATCCAAGAGATATATCCAAAGAAGATCTCGGTCAAACTAATTATCCAAGCTTATCCTTATCAAGAATATCACGGAATGCAGATCTTCTCCAACAAATCCAACTTATTTTTTAATTGAAAATTCAAAAATAAATTCAAGATTATCACGTGGAAAGTAGCCGTTATGTTTTCTCCATACATAAAGTGTTTAATTCAAATGAAAAAAGTGTGTGGAGAACGTTGATTAACAACAAAAAAGAGAGAACGTTGTTGAAAGAAAAATGACACACGAGAAGAAAAGACTCATACATCTTCAAGCAAAAATCTTTACATATACATGTGATCTAGAGGAAATCTGATATTCCTCATTGATGTTGTTGAAATTCCTTTCGTGAATAAGGAATTGTTTGTTGTTTCATCACTATAGTTGAGTGATTAGCTTAGTGAAGAAGCTAGAAAGACTCAACAGTGAGACTTTGCCTTGAAGAGGCTTATGTTGTATATCTTCAATTTGTTGCTATAGTGAAACACAACCGGTTAGACAACCGGGACCCCGGCGTGGAGCTGGAAGTGAGGACTGATGCTCGAGGCAGAACCTCTATAAATATCTGAGCATTCTATTCATCTCTACTTTTATTTACTGCACATTATTGTTCTTCATTATTGTTATTCACGCGATTTTATTAGTCAAGAGTTTTAGTTGATTTGCAAAAAAGTGAAATTTTAAGTAATCAATCAATTCACCCCCCTCTTGATTAATCTAATTGGGACCAACAAGTACCAAGAACTATTTAATTGTGTTATTGACTTCTTACATCATAGATATATAATTGTGTGAGAGTGTTAGTTGTCTAAACGTGCTATTGTAACTTGGTGTTGTTAATGGAGAGTGCTGTAAATTGTGGGATTGTACTTCAACAAATCATAAGCATGTCAAATGACAGTGTAAATGGAGGGATTGGCAATTAGGCCAATAGCCAAGTTGATGGAGGATAGGGTCATCAAACTACAGGTAGAAGAACCTTGGAAGATCAACTTTAGGACCTTACTACCATTGTTACTACACTAGCAACAAGGATTGATAGAATGGCAATGCTACAACCACCAGTGGAAAATCCTCAAGCACCATCAAGAGTAGCTCCACAAAACATCCTGAGGGAAGGAGCAATGGGAGGAGGAAACTTGGGAAGAAGAATGGAGGGAGATTATCATCCTTATAGGGAGGAGAGGGATGATAACTTTGAAGTTAATCCTTACCTAAATAGGATTTCAAGCCACCTAAGGGTTTAGAGTATGTGAAGCTGCAAATGCCTTCCTTTGATAGCAGGGGTTCAGCAGATGATTATCTGGACTGGGAAGATAAGGTTGAAGGCCTTTTTGAGTGCTATGAAATCGATGACAACATCCGAGTTTGACTTGCTGTTGTTGAGTTCGTAGGGTACGCCGCCTTGTGGTGGAAGAATTTGGTGATCAGCAGGCGTAGGGAAGGAGAGGTTGAAATTCATACATGGAGAGATATGAAGAGGGTTTTGAGGAAGAGGTTCATTCTTGAACACTGCAGGCAAGAACTATTTATACGTCTTTAAACTCTGAGGTAGGGAGGTAAAACAGTAGATGATTATGTACAGGAATTTGAAACCTTGATGATCAAATGTAGGTCAATAGAGCCTCCAAAATAAACCCTAGCACGCTTTATATTCGGACTGAAATATGAGATTGCATGTGTAGTTGAGCTACAAAGATACAGTACACTTGACAAGGCTATACAGCTAGCCTTGAAAATGGAGAAGTAGAGGCGATCCAACCCATTCAGGGTTACTAGTAGCAAGCCCAGTGCTACTATCAGTCACATAGGAGCTAATGGTCGGTTAGGAGGACCAAAGGTAGTAGGTGAATCAGTCAGGGCAGTGGATAGAGCTACCCCCAATACAAACAGGGAGAAAATGACTTCTGGAAAGGGTAAAGAGGTAATAGGCCCTGATGTTAAGCAAACTGTACCAAGAACAACCAGTGGGAAATTATGCCAAATTAAATATTTTAAATGCATAGGATTTGGGCATATGGCGACATAGTGTCCAAATAAGAGAGTCATGATAGTTATGGAGGGTGCTGGAGAAGAGGATGAGGATGAGAAAGAACCTATCGAGCCTACAGACCTATATATGGCATTGCAGGAATACTATGATGATCAAACTATTAAGACACATGAAGAGGGAACAAGTGAACAGTATTTACCAATTAATGTGTTATGCAGGGTTCTGACTATATCTCCTAATGCTAGGGACAAACAGAGAGAGAACATATTCCACACTTCTTACAAGATCAAAGGTAACCTTTGTGTACTGATCATTGATAGTGGTAGTTACACTAATGTCATATCTATTGCATTGGTAGACAAATTACAACTATCCACTAGTCCACATCCTAGTCGTTATAATTTGCATTAGTTAGACAATCGAGGTAGCATGCATGTTACACAAAGGGCAAAGGTGCCAGTGAGTGTTGGAAAGAAATATCATGATGAGATCCTGTGTAATGTGATTCCCATGTGTGCCTTTCATTTACTTTTGGGTAGACCCTGGATGTTTGATAGGAAGGTGTTACATGACGAATTCAGAAACACTTACATGTTTCGAAAGGGAGGGTCTCAAATAGTATTGAGACCTATATCTCCATCAGAGGTGCAAGATTTCCAAGAGCAGGTCAGGACTACTTCTATTTCTTCTAATAATTAGGTAAACAGGGCAACAAAGCCATCCGGGTTCAGTCCAAGAAGTAACCCTTTAGATTTGAGGGAAAATCTTTCAAAGGCCCGAGGAGATTATGGGAATCTACCTTATGATCTCGATGGTCAAGGAACTTGATTTGGATGATGATCCAGATCCAAATCACTTGCATGTATACATTTTTCTTTATCTAATAAAGTTTGAATGGTAATATAATAGGTACAGTGATCAGTCTTCATAGGATGTTACATGACCTACACTATTGATCAAATTGGGGATATCATCGGATTCACATCCAATGGCCTGCCGTGATCATAATTGACTCGATGAGCCGGCTCTTTGAAAGCCATTATTTTTGTACTTGTAATTTATCTTTGAACTAGTTATTTTGTAAGCATTTTGGGAAATTTTATTTGGTTGTATTTGTTGGATTTAGGACCGGCCACACTAGTGGCATAGACGTAATTGTTTTGTCATTTTAACCCTAAGTAGAGTAAGTATAAATACTTGCTAAAGTAGGGCTTATAGGAAGCTTTTTGAGATAATATTTTTCTACCCACTTTCACATGAAATCTAGGGTTCTTGCTCTAATTTCATAAGGCTCTTATCAACTCCTTCAAGGGTTGTGGTGAGTGGAGGTTTAAGGATTTGTGAGTAATATCAAATCCCTTAAGTTGATTCCAATTTCATACTATTGTGTCATATCTAGTACAAATTGGTTTGTTACTGTTTATTTTTATTATCACGCCATTTTTAGGGTTCCATTTCTATTATTGGATTCATGCCATTTTAATGGAATTAGATCCTAAAGTGTGTTGTTATTTGTGATTAATCAATTGCTATTGGATTATCATTTGCATGGAAGCCTTTTAATACTTAAGGGATTCACGCCATTTATAGATTTTGGTGATCGAATTCCTTCCATTTGTTGTTTGTATGTGCTTTGGTCATTTTAAGCACATCACAAAAACATGTCACTTGACATGGTTGCTCACTACTTCAATAAACCAATAATACACTACACCAAACACACCACGGCAATACACTCCTATACACCCACTGTGCAACAAATCCCCAATACAACAAACACTTCCCTACACTTCAATTATAGTAACAATTAAACACTTCCAAGTAGCAAGTTATTGAATTCAACTAAGCAAGTGTTTTAAGTAACAATACTTAATAACTTTCACACTTAAATGCTTATTTTGGAATTTAAACTTCACTACTTAACTTCCTTTTCTAGTCACAGGACACACACTATCTCCACATATAGCACCTTCCTCACACACAACTCCACAACAATTCACACTGCTATACGCACTACACACATACACAGTGCACTCACTTCAACCCACAACAATTCACACCGCCACACACACTACACACTCACACGGTGCACTTTCAATCACCACTACATGCACAAGACCTCACTCACAGTGCAACACCCTTCAACTCAATATACACAACACAAACTCCACCAATTCAATACTCCCTTACACCACCATACATACATACACAAACACAACAACAATTCAAATTAACACCCTTAATGCAACTTTCCCCATAAATGGTAAGAATTAATTTCAAATGCAAATGAAATGCAATCAATACCACTCAATAACTACTTCAAGCTTAATGGATGTGTTTAAATTCAAATGATTTCTTTTTTTCCACACAAGCTTAAATTTGGAAATTGTACACTTCCACTTCTAAAATACATAAGGAAGACACACGACACACTCCACAAGTTACTTCAAATTATGGAATTCAAATTCAAATAACTTTCCCTTCTTCTACACACAAGGAGCTCACGGCAAGGTATTGATCACTAAAGATCAAATCTGAAATTTTACTCCCAATTTCGCAACAAGAAGTATTCCACGGCACAATTCACACACAACTACTTCAACTCCTCTTCAAACAACAACAAGTATGAAATGGAAGAATAAGAACCCTAATTCCCCAAATCAACAATCACAAAATCCCTTCTCAAAAACCAATGCTCTGATACCAAAAGAAGATGTGCCTAAAAATGCTAAGCACATGAACACAACCAATTAAAGAATTCAATCAAACCAAATTCTCAAAATGGCGTGATGAACAATTGCCAAGGGAACCCTAATTGTATGAATAACTTGCTCTAATACCAAAAAGATTATGTGCCTACAATTTGATTGCAAGAACACCAAACCAATTCCACAAAATGCGTAATACCAACAAGCACTTAAACCCTAAAGTTTAAATGATATTCACGCAATTTACAATGACAATCAATTGTATTTCCGAAATAAAATAAATGAACAACACAATAGAGTCCAATTTCCAACTAAAATGGCGTGAAATAAGAACAAAACAAGAACAAATCCAATCACTCACTAGATAAATAAGAACAAAACAAGAACAAATCCAATCACTCACTAGATATGACACACTAGTAATAATTGGAATCAACTTAAGAAATTTGATATTACTCACAAATTCTTAAGCCAATCTTGCCACAATTCCACACATGAAATTGATAAGAGATGAGATTTGCTAGCAATGACTCTCCTCACAGTAAAGTGTTTGATTTTTTTCAAAATGTCAAAAGTCCCCTACAAATCCTAGTTGGCAAGTATTTATACTTGCTCCTATTAGGGTAAAATCCACATGAAAATTACAAATAAGCCACTTAGGTGGCTAGTTCCTAGAAAATAAATTACAAATACTAAATGAAATGGCTGATTCTCAAAACAACAATTACAAGTACAAGGTTCTTCAAGTGGCCAGTTCTTCAATTCAATTGAGTAATTTGTTGGACTGGTTCTTCTTTGGTTTATGTCGATCCATGAATAACCCACAAGCTAAGTTTTAGTGAGTTTATCCATCGCCCTGTAAAACCTAATAAGTATGCCTGCTGGAATGCATAACAAATAAGTAATAGAAAAGAAGTTAGTATACAAATATTTTCGAGATCGATTTGTTCAAAGAGGATCCTTATTGCCAAATTTTGTAACCCTTTGGCTCTTGCCCTAGTAATAGGTCTTATAAGATTTCGATTCCTATCATACTCCTTATGGTATCTCAGGTACTAGATGACTACAATGATCTTTCTACAGATGAATTGCTAGAGGGATTGCCGCCTCTAAGAGGTATTGAGCACGCCATTGACTTCCAGCCTGGATCAGTTTTACCAAACCAACTTGCATACCGCATGAATCCTGAGGAGGCTAAGGAATTGAAGCGTCAAGTGGATGAGTTGGTAGAATAGGGTTTTGTTAGGAAGAGTATCAATCCTTATGTTATTCCAGCCCTTCTTGTCCCTAAGAAGGATGGCACTTAGAGGATGTGCATCGATAGTCGAGCCATCAACAAAATCACCATTGAATACAAGTATCATATTTTTGGACTTGATGACATATTAGATGAGCTATATTGATGTGCTTAAAACCAAAGTCTAAGAACACACAATCCAAGTTTGAAAGACAATTAGATAATGTCAATCAAACTAGTTCAAATGGCACAAACTTCTTCTAATTATGAACCGATTCCACTAACAATGGCGTGTTCAATCTTAAATCCAATTATGATATAGCTTTGGTACCAAAAAAGATGATGTGCCTAAAACCAAGATTAAGCACAATCAAATGGAACAAAAACTAACCCTAAATGCACTAAATTAAATCCGTTTCAATAAGTTAGAAATTGCGTGATTCCTAATGGAGTGCAAGGAGATCCAAATTCAATAACTAATGAATTAATCAACCACGATGATTCAAAACCCTCAAAAAACACTAATTAATCTTGAAATACCACGTGAATCCAAGATCAACAACAAAATCAATTCCGAGATCCCCCTTTATAGAAAGGTAATTCACTATTCAAATGATAAGCAATTGATGATGGTTAATGATAAGTAAATTAAGTACTCAAAACAAGCACACTATTTCGAATCAAACTAACTCAAATCTAACCAAGAAATGATTCAATCTAACCTTAGATATGACACACTAGAGAAGAAACGAATACACAACAATTAGAAATTGATATGACTCACAATTTCAATTGTTACACTCGCCACAATCTCAACTCTTAGGATTGAAATTGATAAGAGGAAATTGAACTAGGGAAACCCTAAGCTCTCTCACGTAAAGTGAATGTGTTTAATCTAAAAATTGGCCTCCCAAAACCCTACTAAAGCAAGTATTTATACTTGCTCCCTTTAGGGTTAAAAAGTTCACAAAATTACAACTATGCCACTTTTAGGGTGGCCAGCCCTAAAGACAATTACAAGTAAATGAAAGTGTCCCAAAAGAAAATTACAACATAAATAGTTCAAAGAAAATAAATTACAAGTAAAATAGTCTTCAACATGTTAATTCTTTAATAGGATTCGTCGGCCCAACTCATCGCCGGTTTAGGTCGGTCTATGGATAACCTACAAGCTGAGTCTGAGTGAGTTTGTCCATCACCCTATAAAGCATGATAAGTGTTCCTATTGGAATATACAATACATAAATAAGAGAAAAGAGGTTAGTAGACAAATAATTCCTAAGTCGATTTTCTCAAAATGGGCCCTTATTGCCAAGATTTTAAATCCTTTGGTTCTTGCCCTAATGATAGGTTTTATCGGATTTTGATTCCTATCATATATAGTGCAAGGGTATTCTCCAAAGTGGACCTTAAAAGCAGATATCACCAAATTCATATGAGAGAAGGAGATGAGTGGAAGACCGCTTTTAAAACACACCATGGATTATATGAATGGATGGTCATGCCATTTGGTTTTACTAATGCTCTTAGTACTTTTATGAGGTTAATGAATCATGTAATGAAGGAGTTTCTGGGTAAATTTGTTGTTGTTTATTTTGATGACATTTTGATATATAGCAAAAACTTAGAAAATCATGTGAAGCATCTACGGGCTATATTTTCAATATTGAGGGCATAACAATTGTATGCTAATCTCCAGAAGTGTTCTTTCTACCAAACTAAGGTAACATTTTTGGGATTTATTATATCTGGTTTTGGTGTCAAGGTTAATGAGGAGAAAGTGAGGGCTATTAGAGAGTGGCTAACACCAAAATCAGTTGCTGAAGTAAGAAGTTTTCATAGACTAGCTTCATTTTATAGATGATTTTTCCATAACTTCAATAGAATTGTCAATCCTTTAACTGAACTGACCAAGAAAAATGTTCCTTTTATTTGGGGTGAGAAGGCCCAAAAGAGTTTTGAGGAGATAAAGGTAAAACTTACTAGTGCTCCAATATTGGTTTTACCTAATTTTGACAAATTTTTTGAATTAGAATGTGATGCCTTAGGGATAGGGATTGATGCTGTGTTGATGCAGGATAAAAGGCCTATTGCATATTTCAATGAAAAATTGAGTGGTGCACCTTTAAACTGCTCAATATATGATAAGGAATTATATTCCTTAGTAAGGGCATTAATGACATGGCAGCATTATCTTCTCCCAGAAGAATTCATTATCTATACAGATCATGAATCCTTAAAACATTTCAGAGGTTAGCAAAATCTATCAAAATGCCAAGCCAAATGGGTGGAGTTTCTAGAGAGTTTTTCATATGTGATTAAGTACAAGAAGGGTAACACGAATATGATAGCTAACGCCTTATCACATAGGTATGTACTTATCACCTCTCTACAATAGAAACTGCTTGGATTTGAATTGCTAAAGGAACAATATATGCATGATGAATCTCTGAAAGTAGTAGTTGAGAAATGTTCTAAGGTGAAGATTCTTGAGGGGTATTATATGATTGATGGTTTTTTGTATAAGGCTGGAAAATTGTGTATACCTTATGGGTTTGTTAGAGAATTATTGGTGAGGGAAGCACATGTTGGAGGGTTATCTGGTCATTTTAGTGAAAAAAGAACTCTAGCTTTATTAAAAGAACATTTTTATTAGAAGGGCATGATGAAGGATATTCATAAGGTGCTCGAAAGGTATGGGGTATGTAAGAGAGCAAAAGGAAAGAAAGGGTTTCAAGGTAAATATATGCCTTTGCTTATACTTACTCAACCTTGGACTGATATCAGCATGGATTTTATTTTTGGTCTACCTAGGATGTAAAGAGGAAAGGATTCTATTATGGTTGTTGTTGATTACTTCAGCAAAATGTCCCATTTTGTGCCTTGCCACAAAACGGATGATGCATTGTTTATATCTAACCTTTTTGTGTAGGAAATTATAAAACTACATATTGTTCCACATAGCATAGTGTTTGATAGAGACACTAAGTTTCTTAGCTTTTTTTTAGAAGACACT
Source organism: Laguncularia racemosa (assembly GCA_037954665.1). NCBI lineage: Eukaryota > Viridiplantae > Streptophyta > Magnoliopsida > Myrtales > Combretaceae > Laguncularia > Laguncularia racemosa. The sequence goes on along the minus strand of JBBMOL010000485.1, from coordinate 50,462 downwards.
ATGGAGAAGACTTGGTACTAAACTTATGTATAGTACTTCTTGCCATCCATAGACTGATGGCCAAATGGAGGTTGTTAATCATACTCTTGGTACCTTACTAAGAGCAATGGTTGGCAAGAATCTTACCGATTGGGACTTGTGTCTCCCTATTATTAAGTTCGCTTACAATAGGTCTACTCATAGTTCAACTAGTAAGTCTCCCTTTGAGGTCATGTATAGTTATAATCCTACTCTTCCATTGGATTTCATATCTAGTCCAACAACAAAGGAAGAAAGCTTGAGTGGAGTAGAACAAGCCTAGGAGATTCAGAAACTTCATCAAAAGACAGCTGAACATCTTCAGAAAACACAGGAACAGAAGAAACTTCAAGGTAATAAAAACAGGAAAACCAAAATTTATAATCCACGTGATCTAGTCTAAATTAATCTCAGCAAAGACAGGTTTCCTCACAAGAAGTCACAAAAGCTATTACCTCGAGCAGATGGACCTTTCAAAGTTGTCAGACGTATCAGCAACAATGCATACAGAATAGAATGCTAGGAGGATACGGCGCCTCTGCTACATTTAATGGTGCAAATCTATCACCATATTTACTAGATGGCGTTCATGAAGACCTATCAGATTTGAGGGCAAATCTTCCATAAGTCCAAAGAGATGAAAGGAATCATACACCTACAGGACCCATCACCAAGGCAAGAGCCAAAGGATTACAAAATTTAACAATGAAGGTCCTCTTCGAACAATTAAACCCCAAAGACATTTGTTTAGTGTCTTCATTTCCATTGTATAATTGCTTTGCATTTTAGTAGATACATTTGTCAGTTTTATAGGATAGTGAACTAACACACTAATTTCAAGTGTGTAAGCTATACTTGAAACTACAAAGACAAGAGGAACCGGCTTTTATTTCACTTGAGAAAACCAGCCATCTTCACCTCATTC
>JBBMOL010000485.1:0-49019 GCA_037954665.1 Laguncularia racemosa | reverse complement strand
TTTGAAGGTCCATCTGCTGAGGTAATAGTTTTTTGTGACTTCTTGTGAGGAAACCTGGTCTTTGCTGAGATTAATTTAGACTAGATCACGTGGATTATAAAATTTTGGTTTTCCTGTTTTTATTACCTTGAAGTTTCTTCTGTTCCTGTTTTTTTCTGAAGATTTCAGCTGTCTTTTGATGAAGTTTCTGAATCTCTAGGCTTGTTCTACTCCACTCAAGCTTTCTTCCTTTGTTTTTGGACTAGATATGAAATCCAATGGAAGAGTAGGATTATAACTAATACATGACCTCAAAGGGAGACTTACTAGTTGAACTTTGAGTAGACCTATTGTAAGCGAATTTAATAATAGGGAGCACAAGTCCCAATCGGTAAGATTTTTGCCAACCATTGCCTTAGTAAGGTACCAAGAGTTGATTAACAACCTCCTTTTGGCCATCAGTCTATGGATGGCAAGAAGTACTATACATAAGTTTAGTACCAAGTCTTCTCCATAGTGTCTTCTAAAAAAAAGCTAAGAAACTTAGTGTCTCTATCAAACACTATGCTATGTGGAACAATATGTAGTTTTAAAATTTTCCTACAAAAAAAGGTTAGATATAAACAATGAAACATCCTTTTTTGTGGCAAGGCAAAAAATGGGACATTTTGCTGAAGTAATCAAAACAACCATAATAGAATCCTTTCCTCTTTACATCCTAGGTAGACCAAAAATAAAATCCATGCTGATATCGTCCAAGGTTGAGTAAGTAAAGCAAGGCATATATTTCCCTTGAAACCCTTTCTTTCCTTTTGCTCTCTTACATACCCCTTAACCTTTCGAGCACCTTATGAATATCCTTCATCATGCCTTCTAATAAAAATGTTTTTTTAAATAAAGCTAGAGTTCTTTTTTCACTAAAATGACCAGAAAACCCTCCAACATGTGTTCCCTCACCAATAATTCTCTAACAAACCCATAAGGTATACACAATTTTCCAGCTTATACAAAAAACCATCAATCATATAATACCCCTAAAGAATCTTCACCTTGAACATTTTCTCAACTACTACTTTCAGAGATTCATCATGCATATATTGTTCCTTAGCAATTCAAATCCAAGCAGTTTCTATTGTAGAGAGGTGATAAGTACATACCTATGTGTTTAAGGCGTTAGCTATCATATTCGTGTTAAACCCCTTCTTGTACTTTTAAACACATAAAGAAAAACTCTCTAGAAACTCCACCCATTTGGCTTGGGATTTTGATAGATTTTGCTAACCTCTGAAATGTTTTAAGGATTCATGATCTGTATTAGATTTAAAGAATTCTTCTGGGAGAAGATAATGCTGCCATGTCTTAATGCCCTTACTAAGGAATATAATTCCTTATCATATATTGAGCAGTTTAAAGGTGCACCACTCAATTTTTCATTTAAATATGCAATAGGCCTTTTATCCTGCATCAACACAGCATTTAATCCCTATCCCTAAGGCATCACATTCTAATTCAAAAAAATTTGTCAAAATTAGGTAAAACAATATTTGGAGCACTAGTAAGTTTTACCTTTATCTCCTCAAAACTCTTTTGGGCCTTCTCACCCCAAATAAAAGGAACATTTTTCTTGGTCAGTTCAGTTAAAGGATTGACAATTCTATTGAAGTTATGGAAAAAATCATCTATAAAATGAAGCTAGTCTATGAAAACTTCTTACTTCAGCAACTGATTTTGGTGTTAGCCACTCTCTAATAGCCTCACTTTCTCCTCATTACCTTGACACCAAAAACCAGATATAATAAATCCAAAAATGTTACCTTAGTTTGGTAGAAAGAACACTTCTGGAGATTAGCATACAATTGTTATGCCCTCAATATTGAAAATATAGCCCGTAGATGCTTCACATGATTTTCTAAGTTTTTGCTATATATCAAAATGTCATCAAAATAAACAACAACAAATTTACCCAGAAACTCCTTCATTACATGATTCATTAACCTCATAAAAGTACTAAGAGCATTAGTAAAACCAAATGGCATGACCATCCATTCATATAATCCATGGTTGTGTTTTAAAAGCGGTCTTCCACTCATCTCCTTCTTCATATGAATTTGGTGATATCTGCTTTAAGGTCCACTTTGGAGAATACCCTTGCACTATATATGATAGGAATCAAAATCCGATAAAACCTATCATTAGGGCAAGAACCAAAGGATTTAAAATCTTGGCAATAAGGGCCCATTTTGAGAAAATCGACTTAGGAATTATTTGTCTACTAACCTCTTTTCTCTTATTTATGTATTGTATATTCCAATAGGAACACTTATCATGCTTTATAGGGTGATGGACAAACTCACTCAGACTCAGGCTTGTAGGTTATCCATAGACCGACCTAAACCGGCGATGAGTTGGGCCGACGAATACCTATTAAAGAATTAACATGTTGAAGACTATTTTTTACTTGTAATTTATTTTCTTTGAACTATTTATGTTGTAATTTTCTTTTGGGACACTTTCATTTACTTGTATTGTCTTTAGGGCTGGCCACCCTAAAAGTGGCATAGTTGTAATTTTGTGAACTTTTTAACCCTAAAGGGAGCAAGTATAAATACTTGCTTTAGTAGGGTTTTGGGAGGCCAATTTTAGATTAAACACATTCACTTTACGTGAGAGAGCTTAGGGTTTCCCTAGTTCAATTTCCTCTTATCAATTTCAATCCTAAGAGTTGAGATTGTGGCGAGTGTAACAATTGAAATTGTGAGTCATATCAATTTCTAATTGTTGTGTATTCGTTTCTTCTCTTAGTGTGTCATATCTAAGGTTAGATTGAATCATTTCTTGGTTAGATTTGAGTTAGTTTGATTCGAAATAGTGTGCTTGTTTTGAGTACTTAATTTACTTATCATTAACCATCATCAATTGCTTATCATTTGAATAGTGAATTACCTTTCTATAAAGGGGATCTCGGAATTGTGATTTTGTTGTTGATCTTGGATTCACGTGGTATTTCAAGATTAATTAGTGTTTTTGAGGGTTTTGAATCATCGTGGTTGATTAATTCATTAGTTATTGAATTTGGATCTCCTTGCACTCCATTAGGAATCCACGCAATTTCTAACTTATTGAAACGGATTTAATTTAGTGCATTTTAGGGTTAGTTTTTGTTCCATTTGATTGTGCTTAATCTGGTTTTAGGCACATCATCTTTTTTGGTACCAAAGCTATATCATAATTGGATTTAAGATTGAACACGCCATTGTTAGTGGAAATCGGTTCATAATTAGAAGAAGTTTGTGCCATTTGAACTAGTTTGATTGACATTATCTAATTGTCTTTCAAACTTGGATTGTGTGTTCTTAGACTTTGGTTTTAAGCACATCAATATGCTCATCTAATATGTCATCAAGTCCAAAAATATGATACTTGTATTCAATGGTGATTTTGTTGATGGCTCGACTATCGATGCACATTCTCTAAGTGCCATCCTTCTTAGGACAAGAAGGGCTGGAATAACATAAGGATTGATACTCTTCCTAACAAACCCTATTCTACCAACTCATCCACTTGACGCTTCAATTCCTTAGCCTCCTCAGGATTCATGCGGTATGCAAGTTGGTTTGGTAAAACTGTTTCAGGCTGGAAGTCAAAGGGCGTGCTAAATTTACCTCTTAGAGGCGGCAATCCCTCTAGCAATTCATTGTAGAAAGATCATTGTATCATCTAGTACCTGAGATACCATAAGGAGTATGATAGGAATCGAAATCTTATAAGACCTTTTAAACTAGGGCAAGAGCCAAAGGGTTACAAAATTTGGAAATAAGGACCTCTTTGAACAAATCGATCTCGAAAATATTTGTATATAACTTCTTTCATTACTATTTGTTATGCATTCCAGCAGGCATACTTATTAGGTTTTCCCCAGGGCGATGGTTTAAACTCACTAAAACTTAGCTTGTGGGTTATTCATGGATCGACATAAACCAAAGAAGAACCAGCCCCAACAAATTACTAAATTGAATTGAAGAACTGGCCACTTGAAAAACCCTTGTACTTGTAATTGTTGTTTTGAGAATCAGCCATTTCATTTATTTATTTGTAATTTATTTTCTAGGAACTAGCCACCTAAGTGGCTTATTTGTAATTTTCATGTGGATTTTACCTAATTAGGAGCAAGTATAAATACTTGCCAACTAGGATTTTGTGGGGGACTTTTGACATTTTGAAAAAATCAAACACTTTATGTGAGGAAGTCATTGCTAGCAAATCTCATCTCTTATTTAATTTCATGTGTGGAATTGTGGCAAGATTGGCTTAAGAATTTGTGAAATAATATCAAATTTCTTAAGTTTATTCCAATTATTACTAGTGTGTCATATCTAGTGAGTGATTGGATTTGTTCTTGTTTTGTTCTTATTTATCTAGTGAGTGATTGGATTTGTTCTTGTTTTGTTCTTTATTTCACGCCATTTTAGTTGGAAATTGGACTCTATTGTGTTGTTCATTTATTTTATTTCGGAAATACAATTGATTGTCATTGTAAATTGCGTGAATATCATTTAAACTTTAGGGTTTAAGTGCTTGTTGGTATTACGCATTTTGTGGAATTGGTTTGGTGTTCTTGCAATCAAATTGTAGGCACATAATCTTTTTGGTATTAGAGCAAGTTATTCATACAATTAGGGTTCCCTTGGCAATTGTTCATCACGCCATTTTGAGAATTTGGTTTGATTGAATTCTTTAATTGGTTGTGTTCATGTGCTTAGCATTTTTAGGCACATCTTCTTTTGGTATCAGAGCATTGGTTTTTGAGAAGGGATTTTGTGATTGTTGATTTGGGGAATTAGGGTTCTTATTCTTCCATTTCATACTTGTTGTTGTTTGAAGAGGAGTTGAAGTAGTTGTGTGTGAATTGTGCCGTGGAATACTTCTTGTTGCGAAATTGGGAGTAAAATTTCAGATTTGATCTTTAGTGATCAATACCTTGCCGTGAGCTCCTTGTGTGTAGAAGAAGGGAAAGTTATTTGAATTTGAATTCCATAATTTGAAGTAACTTGTGGAGTGTGTCGTGTGTCTTCCTTATGTATTTTAGAAGTGGAAGTGTACAATTTCCAAATTTAAGCTTGTGTGGAAAAAAGAATCATTTGAATTTAAACACATCCATTAAGCTTGAAGTAGTTATTGAGTGGTATTGATTGCATTTCATTTGCATTTGAAATTAATTCTTACCATTTATGGGGAAAGTTGCATTAAGGGTGTTAATTTGAATTGTTGTTGTGTTTGTGTATGTATGTATGGTGGTGTAAGGGAGTATTGAATTGGTGGAGTTTGTGTTGTGTATATTGAGTTGAAGGGTGTTGCACTGTGAGTGAGGTCTTGTGCATGTAGTGGTGATTGAAAGTGCACCGTGTGAGTGTGTAGTGTGTGTGGCGGTGTGAATTGTTGTGGGTTGAAGTGAGTGCACTGTGTATGTGTGTAGTGCGTATAGCAGTGTGAATTGTTGTGGAGTTGGTGTGGGGAAGGTGTATATGTGGAGATGTGGTGCCCTGTACAAAAAAAAATTAAGTAGTGAATTTAAATTCCAAAATAAGCATTTAAGTGTGAAAGTTTTTAAAGTATTTTTTTTTAATTTTTAAAAAAACCCCTTCCTTATTTAAATTCAATAACTTGCTATTTGGGAAGTTTTTTAAAATTGTTCTATAATTGAATTTGTGGGGAAGGGGTTTGTTGAAATTGGGTTTTGTTGCACAGTGGGTGTATAGGATTGTTTGCCGTGGGGGTTTTTTGGTGTAGGGGTTTTTTTGGGGTTTTTTTAAAAGTAGTGACCAACCATGTCAAGGGGAATTTTTTTTGTGATTTTTGCTTAAAATGCCCAAAAGACATCCCAAACAAAAAAAAAAAGGGAAAATTTCGATCCCCAAAAAATCAATAAATGGCTGAACCCCTTAAGTAAAAAAAGGGCTTCCATGCAAAGAAAACCCAATAGCAATTTTTAAAACACAAATAACAACACATTTTAAGGAAAAATTTTCCTTTAAAAAGGCATAAAACCAATTAATAAAAGGGAAACCCCAAAAAAGGCGTGATAATAAAAAAAAACAGTAAAAAAACCTTTTTGTTTTTTTTTTAATTTTGACACAATAGTATGAAATTGGAATCAATTTAAGGGTTTTTGAAAATTACTCACAAATTTTAAAATCCCCCCTCCCCACAACCCTTGAAGGGTTGAAAAGGGCCTTATAAAATTGAGCAAGAACCCAGATTTCATGTGAAAGGGGGTAGAAAAATTTTACCCCCAAAAAGCTTCCTATAACCCCAAAACTTTAGCAATATTTTTACTTACCTATTGGGGTTTTAAAAAGGGAAAAAAACAATTACTTCTATCCCAACTAGGGGTGGCCGGTCCTAAATCCAACAAATACAACCAAAAAATTTTTTCCCCAAAATGTTTACAAAAAAACTATTTCAAAGAAAAATTTTAAAAGTAAAAAAAATAATGGTTTCAAAGAGGGGCCTCATCGAGAAATTTTAATGAAAAAGGCAGGCCTTTTTATGTGAAATCCAAAAAAGATACCCCCAATTTGATAAATAGTGTAGGTCATGTAACATCCAAAAGAAAAACTGACCCACTGTACCTATTATATTCCATTAAAACTTTTTTAGATAAAAAAAAATGTATAAATGCAATTTTTTTTGGGATCGGGGATCATCATCCAAATCAAGCCCTTGACCATCGAGATCATAAGGTAGTTTTCCCAATAATCCCCTTGGGGCCCTTTGAAAGATTTTCCCTCAAATCAAAAGGGTTACTTTTTTGGACTGAACCCGGATGGCTTTGTTGCCCTTTTACCTAATTATTAAAGAAATAGAAGTATCCTGACTGCTCTTAAAAAAATCTTGCACCTCTGATGGAGATATGGTTAAATTACTTTTTGGAGCCCCCTTCCCCTTTCGAAAAAAGTAAGTTTTTCTGAATTCGTAAATGTAACCCCTTCCTATAAAAACCCCGGGTCTACCCAAAAGTAAATAAAAGGAAACATGGGAATACATTACACAGGACTCTTTCATGATATTTTTTTCCCCAAACACTCAGGGCCCCCTTTTGCCCTTTGTGTAACAGCTTTCTACCCCATTTTCTAACTAATGAAAAATTAAAAACCGACAAAGGATGTTGGGACTAGGGGAATGTTGTAATTTGTCTACCAATGCAATAGATAGGAACATTAGAAATTAAACCATTTACAAGACCCAGTACAAAAAGGGTTTTCCCTTTTGATTTTGTAAGAAGTGGGGAAAAATTTGTTCTCTCTCTGTTTGCCCCTTGCATTAGGAATATAGTAAAACCCTGAATAACAAAATTAATTTTGGTAAATACTTTTCACTTTTTCCCCCCTTTTCTTGTTCTTAATATTTGATCATCTAGTTTTCCCGCAATGCCATATATAGGTTGTAGGCCCCGATAGGTTTTTTTTCTCACCCTCACCCCTCTTCTCCAGCACCCTCCAAAACTATCTGATCTCTTATTTGGACACTATGTCGCCATATCCCCCAAACCTATGCTTTTAAAAAATTTTTAAATTTTGGAAAATTTTCCCATGGTTGTTTTTGGTACATTTTGGGCTTAACACGGGGCCTTTACCTTTTTAAACCCTTTCCAGAAGTCATTTTCCCCTGTTTTTTTTGGGGGGAACTCTATCCACTGCCCTGACTGATTCACCTACTACCTTTGGTCCTCCAAAAACCAAACCATTACTCCTATGTGACTGATAGTACACTGGGCTTGCTACAAGAAACCCCTGAATTTTTTGGGAATCGCCTCTACTTCTCCCATTTTCAAGGCTAGCGTATACCCTTGCCCAAGTGTCTGAAATTTTTGAAAGCTAACTAAAACATGCAATTCATTTTTCAGCCCGAATATAAAGCTTTCTGGGGTTTTTTTTGGGGGGCTCTATTGACCTACTTTGATCATCAAGGTTTCAAATTCCTGTACATAATCATCTACTTTTTTACCTCCCTACCCAGAGTTTAAAGACTAAAAAAAGTTTTTGCCTGCAGTTTTCAAAAATAAAACCTCTTCCTAAAAAACCCCTTTCATTCTCTCCTTTGTATAAAATTTCAACCCCCTCCTTCCTACGCCGTGATCCCCAAAATTTTTCCCAAACCCCAAGGGGGCTTACCCTACAAACCAACAACAGCAAGTAAAAACTGGGGATTTGTCATTATTTATAGCACTCAAAAAGGCCTTTAAACCCTTTAATTTTCCCCCAGTCCGGGAAATAAACTGCTAAAAACCCCTGTTTATAAAAAAGGAAAGGGCATTTGCAGCTTCACATACTCAAAAACCCTTAGGGGGCTTGAAATCCAATTTGGTAAGGGTTTAAACCTTAAAAGTTATCATCCCTTCCTCCCTAAAAAGGGTTGAAAATTCCCTCCATTCTTTTCCAAGTTTCCCCTCCCATTGCCCCTTTCCCCTCAGGAGGGTTTGTGGAGCTACTCTTGATGGTGCTTGAGGTTTTTCCCACTGGGGGTTTGGGTGCATTGCCATTTATCAATCCTTGTTGCAGTGTAGAAAACAAGGGTAGTAAGGCCCAAAAATTTTGATTTTCCAAGGGTTTTCTTCACCTGTAGTTTGATGCCCCTATCCCCCAAAAAACTTGGCAATTGGCCTAATTCCAAAACCTCCATTTACACTGTATTTAAAATGTTTATGATTTGTTGAAGTAAAACCCCAAAATTTTAAACACACTCTCCATTAAAACACCAAGTTCCAATAGCACGTTTAGAAAATAACACCTCACCAATTATATATCTAGAAAAAAGGGAAAACAAAAACAAAATTTAAAATAGTTTTTGGGTACTTTTGGCCCCAATTAGTTTAAAATCAAGGGGGGGGGAAAAATTGTTTGTTTACTTAAAATTTCACTTTTTTGAAATCAACTAAAACCTTGACTAAAAAAATCGCGTGAATAACAATAATGAAAAACAAAAATGTGCAGTAAATAAAAGTAGAGATGAATAAATTTCTCAGATATTTATAGGGTTCCCCCTCGAGCATCAGTCCTCATTTCCAGCTCAGGGCCGGGGCCCCGGGTTTGTCTAACCGGTTGTTTTCACTATGCAAAAAAATTTGAAGATATACAACAAAAAGCCTCTTAAAGGGCCCAAAGCCCTCATGTTGAGTCTTTCTAGTTTCTTCACTAAGCTAATCACTCAACATAGGGGAATGAAACAAAAAAAAACAATTCCTTATTCACAAAAGGAATTTCAAAACATAAAAGGGAATACAGATTTCCTCTAGATACATGTATATTTTAAAAATTTTTGCTTGAAGATGTTTTGAGTCTTTTTTCTCGTGGTCATTTTTCTTTCAAAAAAACTTTCCCCTCTTTTTTTTTTTTAAAATCAACGTTCCCCAAAAATTTTTTTTTAATTTAAAATTAAACATTTTATGTATGGGGGGAAAACATAACGGCTACTTTCCACGTGAAAATCTTAAATTTTATTTTTGAAATTTTAAATTAAAAAATAAGTTGGTTTTGTTGGGAAGATCTGCTTTCCCGTGAAAATTCTTGAAAAGGGATAAGTTTGGAAAATTTTAAAGTTTGCCGGATCTTCTTTGGATTTTTCTCTTGGATCAAGTTTGTTAAAGGGATACCCCTCCAATTGGGGAAACCCATATCTTGATAAAAATAACCATATCTCTTATCCTTATCTTTGTAATGTTTGGATCTCCAAAAATTTAAGTCCCAAATATCCAACTTTAAAAATTGGATAAAACTTAAAAAATCTTTTTATAAATCTCATTTTATCATAAAAAAAAATTTTTAATAAAATCTTGTAAAACTTTATGTAAATTAAAAAAAAAACCTTGAAAAAAAAACCAATTTTAGTAAAACCCATCAAGTATTTCCCCAAAAATACACTTAACGAGTGGACTGGGGCCCTTGAAATTTTTTAAAAAATATCGATATAAAATTTAAAAATTTAATTTGGAAAAATTCGTAACAGACAAAAAGGTTTTCTAAAAGTGCTTTGAAGAAAACCCTTTAATGCCCTCCTTTTATAAAGGGTTCTGAAAGTGCTTCTAAAAAAAAACCTTTTTCAACTGTCCCCCTTTTTATAAAGGGTTTTCTAAAAGTGCTTCTAAAAGGTTCCCACGATAACTACGGTTACATACACAACTTCTGAAAAAACCTTCTGTCAGAAAAAAATTGTTTAAAATAACACTTTTATGGGTTCTAACGTTTCTGTCTCCTTGTTAAAATTTTAAAAAATTTACGGGGCTATCTTAAACTTTCTTTACATTATTCACTCTCACTTATTCCCTTTTTTTTAAACCTTTCAAAACAAAATTAGAGAATTAACATTTCCCAAAAAATTAACATTCCCCCTTTTTTTGATGATAAAAAAAACATTTTAGAAATCAAAAATACAAAAAAATTTCATGTTTAAGCATATTTTCCTTAAAAAGAATCTCAAGTTTCCTTAACACTTAATAAAAACACATTGATCAAAAGCATCATAAGCAATATAGAATCATTATAAGAAAGCATTGATAGTATAATAGAATCATTCTCCCCCTTTTTGTTTAATAGAAAAGGGGATATCCCCCCCTTAATCGATGCATAAAAAATAAAAGAAGTCTTTTACAACTTGATTCGAAAAAAAAATTTTTAAGTTAAAGAAAAAATTTTTTTCTAATTTTGTGACCGAAGGTAGAGGGAGTGGTGGAATGTTTGGTTGACGAAGGTTTCCTGGGAAGTATCCAAGTCAATGTTTATGGGGCCCCAAAGCAAAACATAATCGGGAAATTTTTTGGATAAAAGGGGTTTGATTTCACCATGAAACTTGTGACAGATTGGGAGGTTTTTCTGTTTTGGGATTTCCAAAGTCTTGAAGGGGGAAATAACTAATCCCCCAAAATCTTCCTCACTTGGGGCAAATTTATAAAAACCAATCCCCATTTTAATAAATCTTTTTTGACTCTCGCACAAATTTCATCATAGAGAATTTTTTGTGAGGGAAAGACCCGGTAACTTTTTCTCAAATTTTCTTTTGATATCAGAAAGAATATCAAAGTTTTTTTTGATTTTGGGGTTCCATTGTTTCTAGCTCCCTAACCCAGATTTTTGAAGAATTTCATTTCTAAAAGTTGTTTAACGAAATTCGATAGTTTATTTTTAAAATTTTTCTCGAAAAACATTTTTTAAATTTGTTCCAGCCCAACATTGGATATAACTTCTTTTTTTTTCCACTCTTCCCAGCCTCATCGCATATGATTTTTTCCCCATGATCGGGTTTAAACCCTCTATTCGGGGTTTTCTAAAACAAGGTTCTGAACCCCCTTCTTAAACAGATTTTAAAAAAAAGGAAAACTATTTTTTTCTATTTTTTGAGGAAAAAATGTGCACCATCATTCGCATACCACAAAAAAACCCTTTTAAACAAAGAGGGGACATGTGAAAAAAAAACTTTTTTCCCCATCCTTTTTTAATTTAATGGGTTTTTAATGAGCTGGTAGGAAAAAACTACCCCTTTAAACCCCCAAACAATTGCATAAGTTTACCCCCAAAAACACCAAACTTTCTTTATTCCTCCAAATCTTGATCAATGACTCTAGAAGCCTTTCCACATTTTTTTTGTTAATCATTGCATAGAAAATTTTTAGATTTTTTATGGACATTAAAGTAGAATTCCCCCTTCCTTTTGGCATAACATTCAACAATTATCTTTTTAATGATTCGAGGAAACAACTCGAAATCAATGAAAAAATTGCTTTTTTTTCCCAAAAATCCTTTTTTGAAAGCCCCCTTTTTTAAGCAGAAAACCCGATCATTCCTGGGCCCATGTTCGTAATCTTTTACATAAAAAAATTTACAATGTAGAGTAGACTTTTAATCACATCTTCCTAGAAATTGAAAGGGTCTTGACACGTATTTTGGAAACAAAAAAATTTTCCCCTTTCCCGCAAAAACTTAAACTTCCAAAAAATTCTTTGACAAAAACTCCCCAATAAACTAAAACCTTGAGTAAAACCCAAAGTTCCATGCACCCTATTTTTTCCCAAAAAAAACAGTTCTTTCCCCCAGAAAAACCCCTTAAATAGTAAAAAAATTAAAATCCAAAAAAACTACAAAAAAACCACCTAAATTTTTTTCTTTCGAAGAGATTTTAAATTTGGGGGTTTCAGATTTGGTACATTTTTTCTTGTTTCGTTTGCTTCTTAGTTTTTTTCCCTTTGAGCGGAAGGTTTCTTGAGTAGCTTTTCCCCTTTTCCTTTTGAAGACGAGGGCAACTCTTTTTTTTTTGGAAATCTTCTTGGAACCTATGATGATTGGGAAATAGGGGAACCATTCTCATTTTTTTAAAAGGTTTTTTTGATATTTTTCCGAAAAAATTTGAAGATTCATCGTGTTTAAACTAAAGGTTTTGTTTGATGATTTTTGTTTTAAAAGATTTTTGTTTGAGGCGTTATGAAGATTTGGGCCCCTTTGGGGGATTTTGCAATGAGAGAAGAAAAAAAGAACAAATTTCGAAGGAAGAAAATTTGAAAAGGGAAAGAAAACGAATGAAAAAAAAAAATATTTAAATGAATAAAAATTTTCAATATTTTTTTGGGGAAAAAAAATTAAAAAAAGGGTTTCAAATTCCTAATTCATTTCAAAAAAATTCAAAAATTTTTTTTTTCAAAGGTTTAAAAAAAAATATCTGCAAATTGAAATTTTCGGTGAACAAATTCAACAAATTTTTATCTCCATTATGCCCCATTATCCAAAAAAAAAATGTTGGGTTTAAATTTTTTTATGCTTTTTACCTAAAATGAAAGTACTTGGGGGTTTTTTTTAAAAATTTTTTGACCGTGTTGTCCCCATTTAATTGGGACAGTTTTTAAAAATTTAAATTTAAAAATCATTAAAATTTTTGTTTTTATCCATAAAAAATTGTGCAAAAAACAATTTCCCAAAAGAAAAAATTTTCGGGGTTTAGTTGTGGGTAGAGCAAAAAAAAATTTTTTTTTTTTTGAAGCCCAAAAAATTAATTTATCACCTAGGAATTGACAATTTCCAGAGTGGGTTTTTCTATCAAAATTTTTCATCCAGCTTTTTCGCATCAAATATTCCCATTAATTTAAAATTCGATTTTTTAGGGTTCCATAAAAAAAAATTAGAAGTATTAACTAAATTTTGAAAATTCGCTTTAAAAATTTATAAATTAATTTCCTGGTTGGGGGAAGCTTAAAAATCCCACCCACAAACACAAACTTTGAACCCAAAATTATCCGGTCAAAAGCAATTTGGGAAAATAACAATTAAAAGGGCCCCCATAAGGAACCCTATTTAAAATTTTTCATTACCTTTTTCCATTTTAAATCCCAAAATTAACCCTTTATTTAAGTACTTATAGGTGTTGTAACCTTTTTGCAATCCATATATCCAAAATTTTTTTCAATATTTGTTTTTGTATTTTTTTTTGATAACAAAAAAATTTCCCTTTCCCTTTTTTTGTTTATTTGAAGTCCCAAAAAGAATTTTTAACTCCCATCAAATTTACATTCAAATTTCGCTGCATGGGCTCACAAATTTTTGACAAAACAAATTTTTTAGTAGATCCAAAGTAATATCAACCACTATATTTTTTTACAACTAAGATATCATTATCAAAAGGTTTTCAAGAATAAAGTAGTGTCAAATTTTTCCCCTATGAAAACCTTTAGAGAAAAAAAAACATACTCAATCTTTTTTATACCAAGCTTTGGGCTTTTTCAAAACCCATATAAGGGTTTTTTAATTTAAAAAAATTGTTTGATTTGAAAGGAAACTTCAAAACTAGGTGGTTGTTTTCCCCAATAGACTTCTTTCCCTTTTTAAAAACCCCTTTAAAAATGCACTTTTTAAATCCATTTGAAAAAATTTAAAAATCCTTTTAAGGAATCCCTATGCAAGCATTAACCTTTTGCTCTATCAAACAACGGGGCAATGTTTTCATCAAAAAAACTATTCCCCTTTTTCTTGTGAATAACCTTTAGCTACAAAACTTTTCTTTTTTTCTTATAATTTTAAAACCCTCTTTTATTAAAATTTTTTTTTTAAACCCTCATTTAGTTCCAATTAAAAGACTTCCCTCTAGGTAGGAATAAAAATTTCCCTACAAATTTTTTTTTGAAATTTATTTAAATTTTTTCTTGCATAGAATAACCCAATTAGCATCATTCAAACTTCTTTAATTTTCTAGGTTTTTAATTTTTAGATAACAACACAAATATTTTCAAAATTTTTTAGTTTTTGCTCTTGTTTTAAAAAACCCCATTGTATATCAACCCATTATTTGATCAGAAGGGAAAGTGTAGACTTATTTCCTCCCAAACTTTAGAAGTTTTCTTTTTCAGATCCCTTTCAACTTCTAAAGTACCTTTTGTATTTGCCTCTGAAATGGTTCTGGATGATTTGATCCTCAAAAGGGTTTAAAAGCAGGTTTCCGACTTTTGGGGTTTTGAACTAACTTCTGTTTAGAAATTGGGGGGGGTTTTTTTCTTTATCAGAATCAACATCCCTTTTAAATTTCCCCAATAAACTTAACATTTTTTTTGATTCTTCAATATTTTTGATGACCCTTATTGAAAACACGATAAGCAAAGACCCAAATTTAAAAAATTTCCTAAAAAAATAGCTTCTTTAAAATCTTTTACAAATTACCCAAGGTTGAGTGGATTCCCTTTTTCAAAAACATTTAATCCAAAAATATGAAAATATGAAAAGTTAGGGTTTCTTTCCTCGAAACATCTCATAAAGCAAACTTTGATGTCAGGGAAATGAAGACCCCTTTTTGAAGATATAGCAAGCTGTAAAATTGCTTCTGCCAAAAAAATTTCTTAGCAATTCCCCCCCCTCTTTATTTAACTAAACTGTTATCTCTTTTAAAGTTTTTCTTGCGCTCCCTACTCCATTTTTTTTGAGGGTGTATGGAGTTTTTTAAAATTTTGAGATATCCATGTTCTTCACAAAAATTTAAAAAAAATTGCATTTTGAAATTCTGTTCCAAGATCAGTTCGAAAGAAAAATAAAATTTTGGAAACTCCTTTTCATTTTGTATTTTTTTTTGCAAACTTTTGAAAAGAATCAAAGGGATCTCTTTTGTGTCGCAAAAATATAACCCCAAATGTATCTTGAAAAATCATCAACAAAAACAAGGGCCATATTTCTTCCCCCATGCTTAAGACTCTAATAGGGCCAAAAAAATCAAGATGGGAATAATTCCCTGGTCCCCTTTGTTGAGATTTCATTTTTTCTTTTATGGGGAAAAAAAACCAATTTTTTTTTTAAGCCCAAAAATCACCCTTTTACCCTCTTGTTTAATATTTTTTCTTAAGGGAATCCCTTTTAAAAATATCCCCTTTTTTGATAATTTTTCTAGGTGATTAAAATTAACGTGTCCCGTGTTTTGCCAAGGGAAAAAAATTTATCATTCAAAGAAATTAAAACAACAATCATTATTTTATTTCATCTGGTTTTTAAGAAAGAAAATTTCTTTTCCTAAATTTCCCTTCAAAAATTTTCATCATTTTCATTTAAAAAATAACACTTTTCTTGATTTAAAAAAAAATCCTTAACCTTTTTCAAAAACCGACTAAAAATAAGTAAAATTTTGTTTTTAAAACCCCTTTCACAAGATATCATTTTTTAATAAGAAAAGTAGGGGAAAACCAAAACGTTCCCCGGGCAATTTTTTACCTCTACTAAAACTTCTCCAAACTTTAAAATAAACCCCTTTTTTTTCCCCCGTTTTGCTAATTTAACAAAAAGCATTTTCCAGGTTAAAATGTCTAGAACTTCCCCTTCCAAAAACCAAATTCCCCCCTTTTTTTGCTTCATGTCCCTGTTTCAAAAGGAAAGAATTTTAAATCCCCCTTTTTGGAACCCAAGCAAGTTTGGGCCCTTTTAAAAAAAAACTCATTTGATTTTCTTCGTTTACTTGTTGACTACCCGAGCTTTTTTTTTTTAAAAACAAAAAATTTTTTAACATGACCAAAATTTTTTAAAAAAAGAAGCATGCATAAGAATTAACATTTTCCCATACTTTTCATTTACCTTTTTTTTGGGAAAAACTGGTTTGGGATAACTTCTGTTATACCCTTTTGGGATTCTTCTGTAGTTTCCCCTTTTGTGGATAATTGTCAGAATAACTTCTGTTTAAAAATCTTGGTTTTTTCCCCTTTTACAATATTTTTATTCCCAAAAAAAACTCTTTACTTTGAATTTTCAGGGTTTAAAACCCCTTAGCTTTAACAAAAACTGGTTTTTTTATTCGATTTTGAAAACCCCAACCCTGCTCATATCCTAACCCATGTTTTAATTTTAAATCTTGTTTTAAAAATTAAAAAATGGTCAATTTTTTTAACACTTTAACAAATTTTTTTTAAAGGTAGTTTTCAATGGGAAATTTTCGGTTTTTATCAATCTTTACCTTCATGTTTTCTTGTTTTTTTGCTTCAAGTATTGATTTTTTTTATTTTAAAATTTCTTCTATACTCACATGCCCGGATCATTTTCCCCTTTTTTTCAAATTTTCATTTTCATTTCCCCAAGTAAAGAAATTTGTTTGCCTTTGGGTACCTTTCCTTTTAAATTTTTAAAAAAGCGTTTATTTCATTTTCATACTTACAATTTTGTATCAGCCCCCTTTTTTTTGCCTTTTGTACTTACTCATTTTAAATTGCAAGCCCGTTTTTTAATTTAAACCCTTTATCTATTCAGAATGTACCTTTAGAACTAGCCTTTAAAACACAGATTTTCCTCATCCTCTTTTTCTTTGATCCTCGAATTTTTTTTTATGTATCCTCTAAATTTACTCCCTTTGCTAGCATTGCTCGACTTTTTTTTTTTAAAATTTTTTCCCTTTTCTTGATCCCGTGTTGGACATTCGTATTTGATGGGGGTTTCCCGGGTTTTTTTCCCTTTATTCATTTAATCCCCCCTTTTTTTCTTTCTTCTTTCTTTTCCCCTTTTAAACCCTTTTCCCGCTCATTATGTTATTTTTCAGTACTTTTCCCTTGGGAAAAAATTAAATTTTTTTTACCCCTTTGCTTTTTGAGCAGCCCGTTTTTATTATTGGCTAGAAGACTGATGTCCTCTTCTTTCTCATCATCGCTATCTCTGTTTTATTTTATTTTTGCTTTATTTCCTTACTTTTAAAAAGCAATTCCTTTGGTACCGTTCTTCCCCTTTTGCCGGGCCCCTTTTTGTTTTTGACTTTATAGCCATGAGCTTTTTCTTTAATTGACTGAGAGTTAACTTGTTTAGGTCTTGAGCTTCCCTAAAGGGAGTTTTCTTTGCATCCCCAAAATGGTGGCAATATCCTCCAAAATTTTCCCCCAAAGATTCTGGATCTGGAAGTTTCCCTTTCCCAATGAAGCAAGCCAAATTTGATAGCTTTAAACCTGTTAAAAGCATCTTTTACTCTTTTAGATTTAAACTTTAAAAAATTAAAAATGTTTAATTAAAACATTTATCTTTGTTTTCCCTTTATGGGATCAGTCCCCCTTTTATTTTGTATCGGATAGGGTATCCCAAATCTCCTTTGCACTTTAACCACCAAAGATTTATATTAAAAAAACTCTAATGGGGCAATTTTAGTCAGTTAAAAATTTTTTTCTTTGTTTTTTTTTCTCAATAATTTTCTTCCCTTTGAATTTGCCCAAAGGGTTTAATCTCCCTTTAAGGGGAACAAAATTTTTCCAATTTAAATTTACCTGCCCTGAAACATTAAAAAAATTTGCTTTAATTTAAATTTCCTTTGCATCTTCCCAAAATGAAAGTTTGAGCCCTCGAAAATAAGGAGCCGATTAATTCCAACATTTTTTTTCAACCTTTTTGGATCACTCAAAAAAGATTGGTCCTGCTCTTTAAAAAACCAATTTTTTGGTCCCCCAATTTGATTAATCAAAGGGGGTTTTAAAATTTATTTTAAATTTCTTAAAAACCCTTTCCCCTTTTTTTGCCCAAATTTAACAAAACTCTTGACTTTTTAAAAATTTACGTGAATAACAATAATGAAGAAAAATAATATCGTAAATAAAGTTTAAAAAGAATAGATGCTCAGATATTTTTAGGGGGTTTTTGCCCCCCGAGCGTTTAGTTTCCCCCTTTTTCCAGCTCCCCCCCCCGGGGGGGCCCGGTTGTCTAACCGGTTTTTTTCACTATATCAAAATAATTTAAGATATACAACATAAGCCTCTTTCAAGGCAAAGTCTCACTGTTGGTCTTTCCTTTGCTTCTTCACTAAAACTAAACAAATCCAAAAAACATGATGAAAAAAACAAACAATTCCCTTTTTCACGAAAAGGGAAATTTTAACAACATCAAAAAAGGAAAAGGGAAAATCAAATTTGCTCTAGATTTTCAAAGTATATGTAAAGATTTTTGCTTGAAGATGTAAGGTCTTTTCTTCCCCGTGTGTTTTTTTTTTCTTTCAAAACGTTCTCTCTTTTTTTTTTGTTAATCAATTTCTCCACACACTTTTTTTTTATTTTAATTAAACAATTTTTTATATGGAAAAAAATAATGGCTACTTTCCCCCTTTAAAATCTTGGAAATTTTTTTTTTAAATTTTTTAAATTAAAAAAAAATTTTGGGTCTGTTGGAGAAGATCCATTCCCCTGTTTTTCTTGATAAGGAAAGCTTTGGGTAATTATTTAACCGAGATTTTTCTTTGGGTATATCCGGGGGTCAAGTTTGTTAAAGATATCCCTTTACATTGTGAAAACCCTTTCTTTTATATAATAACCTATTCTTATCCCTTTCTTTGTACCCGCTGGATCTCCCAAAAAAATAGTACAAATATCCCAAATTTAAATCTAATAAAACCCTTTAAAACTTAAATTATTTTCCCCTTTATCATAAAAAGAAATCTTTGAATAAAAACTTTTTAAAACTTTATGTAAATTTAAAAAAAAAACCTTTAAAATAAAATCCAACTTTTGTAAAAACACCCTAAAATATGTTTTCCCAAAAAAACTTGACACGTGGGAAAAAAGGGCCCCTTTAAATTTATTAAAACTATTTTTTGATATAAAAATTTAGAAAGTAATTTGGAAAAATTCGAAACAAAACATGAAAGATTCTAAAAGTCTTCGAAGGGAAACTTGTTAATTTTCCTCCGTTATAAGGTTTTGGGAATGCTTTTAAAAAAAAACCTGTCAATGCCCCCCGTTTTGAAAGTTTGAAAGTGCTTCTTTAAAAGGGTTTCCCCATAAACTTCGGGGTCAAAAACACAACTTCGGGAAAAACCTTCTGTCAGAACAAAAATAGTTTATAAAACACTTTTGTAAGTTCTGAACAAGCTTCTGTCTCCTTGTTCAACTTTAGAAAAATTACGTGCTATTTTAAAAACATTCGTTACACTTATTCCTCTTTTGTTAACATCAAAACTAAATAGAGAACTTAACATTCTCCCCTAACATTAACAAAACTAAAACTTGCTACTACTCTACATCCTGAACCGTATACATTACATTGGCTTAGTGATTAAGGGAGTTTGCATGTGGCCCAAAGAGCTAGGGTACCATTCAGTGTAGGGGATAAATACTTTGATGAGATTGAATGTGATATTTTGCCTATGTGTACATCCCATATATTGCTTGGCAGGCCTTGGTTATATGATAGGAGGGTCTTACATGATGGCTTCAGGAATACTTATGTATTCTAGAATGAGGGAAAACAAATTATTCTGAATCTAATGTCGCCTTCAGAGGTTTAAAGGGTTCAGCAACAAATCAGTTAGACCATTAGTAGGGCCAATGAGCAGTTGAACCAACCTTAGAGCACAAAAATTGTTAGTTACAGATGTACCAACCTTCAGAGGACCCTGATGAACAGAGTCAGACGAGTAGATTACCAGAGGATGAAACTGTCCAAGGGCAATTGTGTTCACCTTCAGAGATATTAGAGGCTTATGAGTAGTTGAGTAAACCTTCAGGGGATACCGAGGGTCAGAGTGATAGGGAGCAGATCACCAAAGGGCCAAACTATTCAGAGACATTTGTGTCCATCATCAGAGGTTTCCGAGGGCCATGAGTGGTTGAGCCAACTATTAGAGGGCCATAAGGGTTAGCGCCATGTAGAAGAGTTAGAAAAGGAGGGAAAGCAATTTCAATGGAACCGGTTGAGATAGGAGAGACCCCAGTGGATAATGGGTCATTATTTGTGTTGTAGATGAGATACATCTAGAAATAGAGGAGAAAAAACAATCACCCTTGTGGTATTTCAGATATTTGGGATTCTGTAGTGATACTTCTTCAAGTGGCTTGCTAAGAGGAAATAGAGTCTCTACTGCATTTGATATGTCGGATTTGAGGACAAATCTTTTTGAGGCCTAAGGAGATGATAGGAATCAAAATTTGCAAGACCTATCATTAGGGCAAGAGCCAAAGGATTTCAAATCTTGGCGATGAGGGCCCATTTTGAGCAAATCGACCCTAGAATTATTTATAAATTAACATCTTTTCTATTATTCTTGTATTGTGTTTTCCATCAGGCACACTTATTTGGCTTCACAGGATGATGGACAAAACTCACTTAGACTCAGCTTATGGGTTATCCATGGACCGACCTAAATCGGCGATAAGCTGGGCCGACGAATCCCATAGAAGAGCTAGCATCTTGAAGACTAATTTTTATATATTTGTTATTTACTTGGACTATTTATGTTGTAATCTTTTTAGGAAACTTTCATTTTGTTTGTAATTCTCATTTAGCATCGACCACCCTAAAAGTGGCATAGTTATAATTTGTGAACTTTTTAACCTTAAAGGGAGCAAGTATAAATACTTGCTTAAGTAGGGTTTGAGGAGGCCATATTTTTCAGATTTGAGAAACACCTTACGTGAGAATTAGGGTTCTCCTAATTTTCATTAGACTCTATCAATTTCAATCTCAAGAGTTGAAATTGTGGCGAGTGCAATACTTTGAATTGTGAGTAATATCAATTTCATTTTGTTGTGATTTCTTTTCTTCTCTATGTGTAATATCTAGGGGTGAATTGAGATAGTTCTTGGTCAGATTTTCTTCCTATTATTTTCGAATTTTCGTGCTTAATTGAGATACTTTGCATTTGAATTCGGTTCATCCTTTATGTTTGCTTCTTGAACCGTAATTAGCACATGTGGAAAGGGGTTCTTATATTTGAAGATTTATTTTGAGATTGTGAATTATTCATGTGGATTTATATGTAATTAGCGTGATGTTAGAAGAAATTATAATTGTGGAATTATAATTGCATCATTAAGTATTTGGATCTCTTTGCACCTTCACTAGGGCTTGCGCAATTTTTACCCTTTTTGAACGGTTATTGATTTGAGAGTTGAAGTGTTCCTTTGGTTCATTTGATTGTGCTTAGACCTTGGTTTTAGGCACATCATAATTTGGTATCAGAGCTATTCATATTTGGATTTAAGATTGCACACATCCTAATTGAAGAATTGGTTACATTCATTGAAATTAATGCCATTGTTCATGTGATTGAGACTAATTTGATTGACATTGTTTGTTTGTCTTTCAAATTGGTTTTTGTATGTGCTTAATCTTGGTTTTGAGTACATCAATCCACCAAAGACAAACATTGAGTATGCAAGGCCCACATTGGATGGCACATGTCTAACTATTGTTAAGCCTCCCATTGGGGCTAATAATTTCGAGATCAAGGGTGTGGTGATTCAACTTCTACAACAATATTGTGAATTCGATGGATTACCTGATGAAGACCCCCATGCTCACATTTAACATTCTTAGAGATTTGTGAAACTTTCAAGAACAATGGGGTGATGGATGAAGCGGTGCATACAGGATTGTTCCCTTTTTCATTTAGAGGGAAGGCTAAGACATGGCTTTAGTCATTGGGTCTTGGGGCTATGACTACATGGGATGACAACGTAAAGGAGTTTTTAGACAATTATTTTCCACCATGTGAGACTGCTAAGCTTTGGAATGACATCTCTTCTTTCACTCAACAAGATCATGAAATGATATATGATGTTTGGGAGAGATGGATAGAGTTGTTGAGGAAGTGTCCACATCACCAGTTACCTACATGGATACAAGTTCAGACATTTTTGAATGGGTTAAATCCGGCTACACATCACTTGGTAGATGCCGCAACTGGCGGTACATTGAATACTAAGACTCCAGAGGACTCATTGAAGCTATTCGCTGATATGGCAAGAAACAATTACCAGTGGGGCCGTGGTAAGAGTAAGTAGAAAGTGATAGGATTGTATGAAGTAGATGTCATGACTACTTTGGTAGCAAAGATGGAAGCTTTGAGCCACCAAGTTGCAACTCCAAGAATCCCTATGGACCACAACAGCAACATCAGATGGGAGATCCTGAAGAGGGTGTGAATCTTTTTTAGCAATGTGAGCAGGTAGATTATCTTGGGAATTCGAACAAACAACAGTATAATCAATATGGTAACACCTACCATCCGGGGATGAGAAACCATCCAAATCTATCTTATGGAACCAGGACTATTGGAGAGCTAATCTACCACCACCAGGGTATTCGAAGCAACAATCGCCACTTTTTTAGCCTTTACCGCTTCCTCTGTGCAGCCACCTCAACAAGAAAAGAAGGGTAACTTAAAAGATATACTGAGTCAATTTATCCAGAGCTCTGATGCAAGGCATCGTAATCAAGAGGCCTTAATTCACAATCTTGAGAAGCACATTGGCCAACTGGCTAAGATGATGTTTAAGAGACAACCTAGCCCTCTTCCTAGCAACACGGAAAACAATCATAGGGAATAGGCGAAAGCTATTACATTAAGAAGTAGGAATGAGTTACCATTTGAACAACGACATGAAAAGAAGCAAGAGGATAATCAATCTTTAAAAAAGAGAAGATGCATGAGAAAAAAATCTTGAGAGGAGATCCCCATCGGCGTCAAAGAATTGTGCTAAAAATCCCTTATCCAAGTCACCTTAACCAGAGAAAAGATAAAGGGCAGTTTGGAAAATTCCTTGATATATTTAAAAGGTGACATTAAACCCATTTTAGATGCATTTTTGCAAATCCCAAATAGGAAATTTCCCTAAAGAAGCTTCTATTTAAAAAGCAGAAGTTGGGAGGATGTGTCTCCCGTAGAAGTTAGGAAAATTGCGCATTATCATTCAGAAAAAACTTCCTTAAAGCTAAGAGATCCAGATTTTTCACGATTTTGTGTGTCATGGGTGATTTTTTAATTTTGATAAGGCCTCTAATCCCAGCTCCTTTTTCAAAAATTTGGGAAATTTTTTAAACCCAACACGGCTGGGATGAGTTTGAGTTTTTGCCCGTTTGAAGTTTCCCAAAAGGGATAATCAAGGATGTTTTGGAAAAGGTTGGAATTTTCATCTACCCGTCGACTTTGTAGTTCTAAAAAATGGATGAGGATGGGGATACCCCTCTGATACTTGGGAGCCCATTCCTAGCTACTACAAGGCAAGGTTTAAATGTAGAAGGAAGAAATTACTTTAAGAATTGGTGATGAGAGTTGGTATCCAAATGGCTGCGTATGAAAAACATATGTGCTTGATGACTCTTTTTTACTCTTTGATATTGTTGATGTTTTGTAGATGAGCATATGAAGGAAGTTTGAGAAAAGTGGTTAGAGTAAGCTTGAATTGGGAGAGAAAAAGGATGCAGAAACCCGAGTTTACGTTATTCATTAAACAGTTGATGCTTGAAGGTGTTCATGGTGTTGACCGTAATACACAAATTTTAAACCCTTTTCTACTACTTTTTTTACGAAAATTAGGAAAGTGCCCTATCGTTTGAAAATAGTATGAATTGTATTAAGTATCTTTTCCCTCAGATCGCAAGTACCAATAAAAACTCAAACCCCAAATACCCAACCGCACAAATCGGAGTTTTTTAAAAAAAATTTTTAACAAATTCTAAAGCAAAAAAACTAAAAAAAAAACTTCATTATAAATCCAAAAATTTAAAAAACTCCCTTCCCCCTTAACTCCTCTAATTATCATGTAATTTACCCTTTTTAAAAAATCAGTTAACGGCAAGGGGTTATCTCTGTCCCGCGGAGTATAAACACTAAGAATGTTTTCCCAGATTCATTGCTCCTAACCCTAACGCATCGATAAAGATTCCTCTTTTTTTCAAAATCAATTGAATTGCATTAAAACTCTTGAACCTCAATTAGGTTAAAATTATCTAATTCATCTAATGGGAAAAACCCATGTTCTTATCCCGGATTACTATAAATTCCTTTATTCATGCATGATCTATTCAAACAAGAGTTTTTCCAATCAACTTTTAAGAAATAAATGCAAACTCAAGCTGGCCCATACATCAAATTGCAACTTAAATAAACAACATGAATAAATTCAGAGAACCCACTATTTTTAAACTGCAATAATCAAAGGGTTACTGAAAAATAGGGTTGTAAGGTTGGGGTATGAAATAATTACCCACTCGTGTTTTTCAAGGTGCAACTCAATAAAAGTGAAAAAACCCGTGTGCATAAACCTTCGGAAGAGAAGGATGAACCCTTTGATGTTGTTTTCCCCTTAGATAAGCTTTCCCCCCGTCTCTTCTTTTCGTTTTTCTGTTTTTTCTATTCTCCGGTTAGGATCCCCCTCACCGGGGGAAAAATAAAGAGATTTATTAGGAAACCGAAGAATTCCTGAAACGGCCAAACTTTTCCATATACACGGTCTCGACTGGTTGTCCCGGGCCCGTGTACTAAAAAACCGTGAAAGCTTCGTTGATTTTTTTTTTCAACCCCAAAACCACGGCGTGTATGAAATAACACCGTGTATTTCCCCTTTTTTCCTTAAAAAAGCATTTTTCTTCGTGTATTTTCTCCGTCTCCATCCAAAGTCGATATCTCCTCTCAAAATAGTGGTTTTTCCTGAAACTAAAATATTTCTCTTTTAGTATCAAAATTCTTAAGTTACATAACTTATTACATAAACAACGGGAATTTCATCTAAAAACAAGTGTTAATTTATATTATCAAACTCTCCCACATTTAAAGGTTTGTTGTCCTAAAGAAAAAAAAAAAAAGCCAAGAAAAACAGGACTGATTTTCTTTTAACTCAGCAAAAAGAATTTCTTTTTGCATCATTGATTCTCTTTTTCCCCCCCTAATATGAAAATCTTTCACCCCACCATTAGTTGTTTACAAGATAAAAATACGAATTCTAAAAGGCTAATCCAAGGACTTAACTAGTACTTCTCATTTAAACCAAAAACCCCAAAAAGTAAAATCAAAATAGATCAAGCCAGTAGTGAAAAATATCTTCCCTCTTAAAATATCTAAAAGAAATGAATAAGGAGAAAGAATGTTGCATCAACTTATCTCTGGATTTTTTTTCCTTTACCCTTTTTAAAATAAAATTGGGGGAGATTTTCCTTTAATACTTAACTTAGTTAACGACTCATATAAAAATTTTCAATCGATAACCCCGAGTCATTATCATTTAAATAGCGTTATCCCTCGCTAGAAGGCGTCCTCGGTTTACTTGTTAAAAGTAACCAATGTTATTTTCTAAAACCCTTTCAAAAAAATGGTTTTCCCTTGGTCAGTAAGTCCCAAACTGGCGATCTTAGGTCTGGTTTTTTAAGATACCCCTTGAACCTTACCATCTAAATTTAAATTTAATTTAAATTACAGCTCAATTAATTTCATTTTTTCTCGGACTTTTTCACGCCGTAGCGAGCTTTCACCCATTGATCCTGAGTCATCCCCTTAAGTAAAATAGATGTATTCCCTTTAAGGGGGGCACCCTAGGATTAATTACTTGGTAATGAGGCCCCTTCTGAATTTTTTTTTTTTCAAAGATAATTACTCCTAAGTTCTCGTTCAATTTAATTTCGAAAAAGGAATCCCCAAATTTACAAGTATCCTCTACTTTTTTATCGAATTGCTTAACCCATTAATGGAAAAAGAAAGGCTATAAACCTAAGAGATTTAATTCACTCTCAATTCTTGAAATAATATTAAACAACAAGTAATTCTCTTATTTGGATTTAAATTTTGAAATTTAGTGAGTTTTAAAAACAAGATAAGAGAGAAAACATTTGCAAAATTCCCAAGTTTTTTCGCACAGAAAGAAATTAACGAAATTCAGCAATTTTTGATTGTTGTAATTTTTTAAAGTGGGAAGGGAAAATAAAAGAGAAGGGAAAAAAGCTCTCTTGGTAAATATCGAATTGCGCTTTCAGCTTCACTTTTGCAGAAAAATAAAAATCAATTTTTTTCGCGACAGGACCTTGAGTTTTTAAAAAAGAACCCCCAAATTTTTACCCCCCCAATTTGTATGTTTTAAAGTCTTGACTCATCAATTTAAAATGAATTTTTGAAATGAAAAACCAAAGAAAAAAAAAAAAAAATAAAATTTAAAAAGGAAGAATAAAAAAAGCTCTAAAAAAAAGAACAATAAAAATACCCATCCGTTTTAATGCAAAGTCTTGAAAAAAAAGGGAAACAAAAAAATCTTACAAAAGGGGTTTTCCCAAAGAGTTAACCCCCAACAATCACCCTTCAATCCCATTATTGTTGAGTCATCTCGATGCCCGCCCTTTTCATGTCGGAGGAAGAAAACCTGGAACTTTGTATGTGCATCAATCGGATGTTTCTCGCTCGAACAATTGCAAGATGTAAAGTCTTATCCAACTTGCACCCAATTAGTAAAACAATTTTGTTTAAATCTTTTTATCTACTTTTTTTTTTTTTTTAAATTTCTATTTGTTGCTTTTTAAATTTCCTAAACTTGGGTATTTTTCCCCCTATAGTTTTTTGGATTCATCATCTTGAGTCCTTTCCTTTGGGAAAAAACTCTTTTTTTCTTCCCCTTCCCAGCCTCAGCTTCCTGTTAGGGTCATACCTCTCAATTTTATCCATCTTATCTTTGGAGTTTTCCCTCATTGTGTTGAGGTTTATGCCCCACCCAAATAAGGGTGCGTATATCTGAATAGTATTCCATACAATCGCCAGGTTCGCGTATAGGGAATAGCTCAAAATTTTTAGAATTGGGTAATCCAGGCCCCCAAAAGTTTCCCCCTTTTCCCCTGCTTCTGTTTGTCGGAGAAAAAAAAATGCAGCAAAAAACCCCGACTTAATAAGGAGTCCCGGTTTTCATACTCCTTTGTGGAGCACACCCCGGACAAAACCCCCTTCCAAAATCGGTAGGGGCCGTGTGGAATGAAAAAAGTTTAAAAAGAAGCACCCGAAAGGATAGCCCCCAAAAGGTGGAACCTTTTGTGAAGAAAGTGTGACCCCGATCCCAATTGGGGCCAAATAATCTCCTCTCAAAAACCTAGGGGGAAATCCCAAGGGAAAATTGAGGGAAAGGGGCTGAAGACGGAGGAACCCAAGTTTTAGATTCTAGGGTTTAGTAAAATCATCATGTACCCCCGGTATTGACCCCACAAAGGAACTAAAACTTCATTATTTATCCCGCACTCAGGCTTTTGATGGTAAAGGTTTTAAAAATTAAAGGTGAGTGTCAAGTCCAAATAGATTTTGCCTCGATAGAAATATCTCACCCAAGAGGGTATGTGAAGACCCCAAACTTCTGACGAATGCCAAAAGCCCCAAACTCCCAATCAAGACCCACATTTGGTCTAGATTTTGGTGCTCTTTTTGTTATGGTAAATGGCTGAGCCGGCCCTTTTATTTAGGGGTTAGGGATCCCCCCCTACTATTTTGGCTTGTCACCATGGCGCCTCTTTTGAGCAACAGCTTTTCTGGGGCTTGGGGAAACCAGAACAAAAAACAAAAGAAAAAAACCGATTTTCCCTTCTCGAGGGTAAGAAAGTTCTAGCCAACAATTTGCACAAAAAAACATCTCCCTTTTTGACGTAATATGAAAGATAGAGTACAATCAAGGAGAAATAAAAATTTTAGACTTAATTAGAACTACACACCTGCCACACGCCCATAAACGCCCAGATTACGCCCCTACCGCCCAGCATACATGCCCCTATACGTGTATATTGGACAACTTCCCACCCAATTCAAAAAATACAAATTGAAAACAACGGTTTGAAAAATCAATATGGCGATCTCAACAGAAAAACCCTTCCTTACAAAATTTTTTAGTGAATGACATCAAAAAAATCAACAGAAATTCTCAAAAGGTAGAAACCCTAGGTTTGTGCCCAAAAAATAAAAAAAAAATCATAATTTTTTTTTTTTTTTCACACAAAAGTTTTTTTTTTTTTTTTTTTGAAAAAAATCTCGAAAAAAGGAAGATAAATCTCAAAATGAACAAATCATACAAAACCCCCTTGATTAGAACACATAGAAGTGTTCTTTGGCAAAATTGAAAGGGAAAATAAGAGATTTGAAAAGAGAAAGTAAAAAACCATTGTTAACTTTTGAATTGGAGGAAAGGGGGGGTTTTGCAAAAATCAAAAAGAAGAATTGTGGGGGAAGAGAGATGTTATGAACATGAAGAAGTGAAAAAGAATAAAAGGAGATGAATGGATACGCTGCTATGCCAATTAAACCCATTCGGCCATGTGGTTTCGGATTCTAGGGCGCACTACGGCCAAGCTACATCCCCGTGCCTCAAGCCGTGCCTCCCAGGCATGACCCCTTGTAAATTTTTTTAGACTCCATGCAGGGTTAAAATAAACGGGCGTGTGAAAGCCCGTGCAAAAATTTCCCCAGTTACACCCTTTGGTACACGGCCGTGTATGTGGGGTGTAACCATCTGACATGAAATCGTCTTTACCGGCCGTGAAAAAATAAAAAATTTTGTGGCGTTTTTATCTCCGTTAAACCCAAAATACTCACCTTGTTGATTTTTCTACCCCTTCCAATTTTTTTAAAAACATAATTCCCTATCATCCAAGATCCATAACAAAAGATCCCCCTTCAAGTATTCAACAAAAAAAAAATAGAATGGATGGTTATGAGAAAGAAAAATTTACCTAAAAATGATGGGTTGCCTCCCATCAAGCGCTTTTGGTTAACGCTGTTTGCTGACTGAATGGATTGCCCTGATTAATTCACAAGAGGGGGGAGTCTAAGCTCCTTTTGGCCTTTTTTTCCCCTTGAGTCCCAAATATAGTTTCATTCTTGCCCATTTCCCTTAAAGGTATGTCTACTCGGGTGTTCCAATTCCACCGCCCCATGGGGGGAAAGGACTTTTTCACCTTAAACCCCCCAGACCACTCGATCTTAATTACGGGGAAAAGCTTCGTCGGAATTGAATAAGAAAACATGATATCCCTAGGGAAATTTGTTTTGGATGTGAATCCATTCATGATCCTTTCATTTCTCTTATAACTTGCATGTTGCGTAAAGCCTTTGCACGCCTTCATAAAGTTCATTCGTTGAAACTCTTCTTCTTACGGGCCTCTAAGCCCTTTTAAAGAGTACGAAAACCCCAAAAGCTCTTGTTCTAGCTCCAGGGGAGGTGACAAGTTTTCCCCAAAATAGTCGAATGGAGTGGTCCCTAAGGGGTTTTAAAGGCTGTCTTATAGGCCCCAAAACATGTCCAAAGTTTCCGCCCAACCCCTTTGGTGGTGTCCACTGTCTTTTCTAGAATCCTTTTCATTCATGGTTTGAAACTTCTACTTGCCCCACTCTTTTTGAGGGTAATAGGGGCTGCTAATTATGGGTGACCCCATATCGCTTCAGCATTTCTCCAATTGCACTTACGAAATGTTTTCCCCCATCACTAATTAAACCCCGTGGTGCCCCAAAAACCTAGAGAAAAGTTTTTCAAAAAACTTCATACTTTTGGCGTCATGGTGGGCAAAGCTTGGGCCTCTACCCATTTAGACACATAATCCACAGACGAGTATATCTTTTTCCCTGAAAAAATTTGGGGAAGGGTTCCGTGAAATCAATCCCCCACACGAAAAAGATTCGCACTCTAATATAAAATTTTTGGGGCAATTCATCACGTTTTGATATACTCCCACTCGTTGGCATCGTCAAAAGTCTTCCAAAATTGAAGGAAATCTTTAAATTTTGTTGGCCAAAAAAATCCCGGATTCCAAAATCTTGTAGGGTGTTCAATTCAAACCTATAATGACCGCCAGTTAGCCCCATGTTAGTGCTTCAAAACTCCTACCCTTTTTGCTAAAAAACACATTGTCTAAACTCTTGATCTGACAGACACAGAAAAGAAAGGTTCCTCCCAAAAAAATAGTGCTTTAAATCAACAAAAATGCTTCTTTTGTAAGAAGTTTGTCACTTGGGATACTTTTTTCAGAAAAGGTAATTTGCAAAATCAGCAAACCCAAAGGGTTTAGAGGGGTTATACCCTTTTTAATCGATAGAGTCCTTCCCCTGGAAAAGTACATTTTAATATCCCCTTTCTTTCATTTTTTCCAATTTTGGGGGTTTTTTATTTTTAGATGATGATAGCGGTAGGTTTCAGCTCCCTTTTTTTTCCCGAATCTCCCAAATCGAATTCTTTAGAAGCAAGATCCAAAAATGAGTTGCGGTTTTGCATTGTCATGGATAAAAGATGGAGTTGAATGGTCAGTGTAAACAATTACCCCCGCAAAAATTAAATAAGAACGAAACTTGTCAAAAAAAAATTACACAAGAAGTTCCTTTTCGGGGTGGTGTAGTTTTTGGGCATCTGTGGGGTCTTACTAGCATAGTAAATAGGTTTAAAAGTTATCCCTCATTTTTTTCTAAAAAGCTCCAACAGCGAAATCACTTGCATAACACATTTAAATTTGAAAGGAAAATCCCCTCAAGAGCCACCATGATAGGTGCTTGGGGTTTAAATTTTCTTTAAAGGGAAATTTAAAATGCTTGAAGGCTTCATTTGGTTAATTCTAAGGGATATCCTTTTTAATAGCCGGTCAGGGAGAGCTTTTTTTGGAAATCTTTAATGAAAATTTCTATAAAAAACCGGCTGCCCGGAAACTCCGAAAGCTCGACCAAAGAAAGGTGGGGGAAAATTTTTCAATTGTGTCCCCTTTGCACTATACTTCGATTCCTTTGGAGATTTTATGCCCTAGAACGATGCCCTCCTTCACAGAAGGAATTTTTTTCCCAATTTTAAAACCAGATTTTTTTTCCATCGAATCAAAAAATTTTCTAATTGTGAGACATCATCAAAAATCACCCAATACGGAGGAAATTTTTCCCTAAAACCCCCGTGTTTCTACTAAGTCCCCAAAGATGGCTAGGATACCTGTAGAAGGGGTTTCTGGTGCATTGATAGCCTGAAAGGCATAGCCTATACGCGAAAGTACCATAAGGACAAGTGCGTGGTCTTTTCCTGATCCTCAAGCCCAAATTTGGGAAATTTGAAACGAATGACTAATACCCCGAAAACAGAAATTTCCAACGAGAGAAACGTTGGCCCCTTTTTAAAAAACCCCAATAGGTTCCTTTTTGTTCCTTTGTAAAAACCCGAAAGAAAAAATTTTGCCCAAGGGGTTTTTAGAATTCCCCCCAAAAAAGGGGTATCTTTTTTTTTAAAGGGGTTTTTTTAACCATTTTGGGGGGTTTCCCCCAAAACCGAGGTTTCATCCTTTTTTCCCTAAACTAGATCCTATTTTAAACCCCCCTTTTTTCACACCACCCCCTTACAAGATTAAAATTTAGCCATCACATTCTGAATATAAAAATTCTCCTCTTCTCCTCCCCGTTTCAAAGCTTTTTTCCCCAAAAAGGGCACGCAAAAAAAAATTTCCTCATAGAACCCCCAAAAAAATTTAAAAACAGTCAATGTGGCAAGAATATCACCCTTTAAAAATTTTTTCAAAGCTACTGGGATTTCACAAAAAACCCAAAACTTCCCCCACTCAAAAAAACCTTTCCCCCTCCAACATCAAAAACCACTGTGTAGTAGAAAGGAATGGCCGCCCCAAGATCAGGGGGAAAACCTCTCTCTGCATCCATGCCCCAAATAAAAAAAGAAAACCAGGAAAAAAGAACTTTTTACCTTTTTTGGCGTTTCTAAAAAATTTCCCTTTGGGAATTTATCTAAGCGTTTAACCCAGCTGAAACCATCCTTGTAGGCTTTGGTCCCCCAAATTTGAGTTTCCCTAAACAGTTTTTTTGGGATCAATTTTTATTTCCCCCAAGGTCTCCCTAAGGTTTTCCCCCCCCCCGGGATTTCCCACCAATTAGGCATGGAATAGTAAAACTGCCTCGACCCTTTTGGGTTTTTAGGCAACTTATTATCCCCAAAAAGCTGAACATTCTGCCCAAAGACTGTAGTAAAACCTCTTCCCGCCCTTTCTTTTGATGCAAATCCCAAGAAATTTGGGGGCCAGGGGTCGCGCAAGGTTCCCGAACGGTTATTAAAAAATTTTCAAAATTTTTTAAAAAAAATCTAAAAAATTACCCAAAAAATTTTTGCCCTTTATCTTTTTTTTAAGTGGCCCCCCGGGGGTGGAAAATTTGGGAAAAATTTAGGGCTGAACTATTGAGTTTGGCCTTTCCCCATTTCCCCCTTTAAACTCCCCTTTTCCCCTTCCCCGGTAATAGCTTTTTTCCTTCAAGCAACCTTTTTTTAATATAAATTTCACTTTTATTTTTGGGTGAAATTTTATTTGTTTTTTGTAAAAATTTTTGTTATCTTGAAAAATTTTTTATTTTAAAATAGAAAATTTTTTAGTTTCCCGGGTGAGGACCCCTATTTTTAGAAAAAAATATCGTTTTTGGGGGGGAAATTCAGAGAGGAAAAATGAAAAAAAAAAATTTTTTTGGGAAGGGGGAAAAACGTATTTCCAAAAAGGCCCCGGGGAAGGGAATTAGGGGATAAAAGGTTAGTATAAAAAGGGCCCCTGTTTTAGAGTGTATCAAACCTGGAAGAGTTTTGGGGGGGAAACAATACAGGTTGGGTTTTTCACCCCTGTAAAAACCCAACCCCCCCTGGAACATATTGAGGAGGACCACGGGGGGGGTTTAGTTACACACCCGTGTGTAAAAAGTGTTAAAAGGGAAAAAAGAAGAGAGGGTACACGGCTAAATTTCAAACGGCCGTTTTTGGGGGGTACCGCCCCGGGTTTATTTGTGAGAGATACCGGTTTTTTTACAAAGCCCGTGTGTGGAGTGTAAACTACGAAGGAAAAGGGGGTCTTCAAAAACCATTTTAAAAACTTTGGCCCCAATTTTTGGGGGGTTTTTAAGCCCGAGAGGGGAAAACTAACCCCAAGGGTTTTAAAAAGTCCCCTTTTGAAGAAGGAAGGGTTTTTTTTGAGGAGGGGGAAAAGGGGGGGAAAAAAAAAAAGGAGGCCCCCAAAAGAAAGGCCAAAAGGCCGAAAGGCCCAGGGGCCCAAGGGTCATGCACAGGAGTTTTCTCTTTTTTTTCCTTCTATTTTCATTGAGTTATATCTTTAAAAACCTTAGTGGCTAGTTGTTTCATTCCCGAACCTTATGAATTCTAATTGTTATGTAATATGGGATTGATTGCATAGTTAATGAGTATGGAATTCTCTGAATTTATTCATGTTGTTCATGTAGTGTTGCTAATTTGATGTATGGCCAACATTGGGTTTGCATTGATTTCTTATAAGATGATTGGGAAATCTCTTGTTTGAATAGATTCTTACATGAATAAAGGAATTCGTATGTAATCTAGGGATAGAGAGAACGTGAATTTTCCGTATTAGGTTAAATTAGATAATTTGATCTAATTGAGGGTTCAAGAGTGTTAATGCAATTCTAATTGATTTTGATAGAAGAGGGATCTTTATCAAAGCGATTAGGGTTAGGAGCTAGTGATTCTGGGAAGAACATTAGCTTAGTGTTAGATACTCCGCGGTTTAGAGATAACCATTGCTTGTTAATAGTTTATTGAAAGGGCAAAGTTACATGACAATTAGAGGAGTAATAAGGGTAGGGTATTTTCTTAGTTATCAGATTAATAATTTATTTAGTGTTAATTTTTAATTGCTATAGGTTTTGTTAAGTATTCCTAATTTAATCTAAAACCTCTCGAATTTGTGCGGTTAGATAGTTGGTTTAGAGTTAGTATTAATACTTGCTGGTCCTTGAGGAGACGATATCCGTGCTTAACTCTATACTACTGTAATCGATAGGTGCACTTGCCTAATTGATCGCAAGGAAGAGTCGGAGTAAAAAGGATTTTAATTTGTATGATTGCGATGCGTTCAACACTTGTCTTGTCTAACCTTAACCTCTTGTTCTTGTAACAACCCTTGGCACTCCAATAGTGTTAGAATGCAATTCCCTTCCACTCCTAAGGGTCACTGCCTTCACCTGCTCCCTTGGATTAGGTTTCGTATTCCCAAGTAAGGACCCTTGTGGTCTCTTTGATAACATTTTTGTAATCTGACCCACTGGTTTTCCAGATTGTGAATGGAAGCCTCGTGATTTCTTAAAGTAGTATCTGTTGCTTGCTGGCGCTGCTCTGAGGTTGAATGAACTTGGAAATCATATCCTCCAGGTTTGACTTCTTTTCAGTAAAAGGTGGTGGAAGAGGCCTTGGAATCCAGGTGCAGGTGTATTACCCCAAGAATTGGTGGATTACTCCATGAAAAATTAGGGATTATGCTAGCCTGGATTATATGTGTTGCTGAAAGGGGTTTTATTCTAAATCACACAGGATTGCTAACATAATCAACTTGCTCCATATAATAATGAGCTACTGACGCAGTTGATTGCTCAGCTGGAAAATATTGGGATGAATTAGATATTGCCATCCCATCAACTTTTTTTGGCTAGAGCATCAACTTTTGCTACAAGGGTGGTCATCATTTCAACTTCATAGATCCCTACTGCTCTTTTCCTTGTCTTGCCATTACTCCACTGATGGTTATTCTTCGCCATGTTTCAAATACTGTAGAGACTCCTCAGGAGTCTTCACATTAAGTGTACCACTAGCAGCAGCATCAATAGTTTGTCGCATTAGTATAATCAAGCCCGTTATAGAAGGTGGAGACTTGTAACCAATAGGCATTTGATGATGTTGGCACTGCCTAAGCAATTCCTTAAACCTTAACCAAGATTCATGAAGGGGCTCATTATCCTATGAGTAAACGATGTGATACATATCTCAGTTTGGCCGTTTTAGAAGGCGGGAAGTAGTAGTCTAAGAATGTTTCCGCCAACTGGGCCCAAGTTGTGATGGAGTTCCGATCTAAGGAGCTAAATCACTGCCTTGCTTTTCCCCTCAAGTGAAAGGAAAAGACGTAACTTTAAAGCTTCATTGTCACCCCATTCAGTTTAACTGTTTCACAGATGTCTAGAAACATCTGGATGTGAGCATGGGGGTCCTCATCAACTAAACCATTAAACTGGCATTAATTATGGATCATGCTCATTGCAGAGGCTTTGACTCAAAATTGTTGGCATTTATTGTAAGTCTACTATACAAGATCCCGTGCTTTCTAATGTAAGTCTGGCATATTCAACCATCGTTCAGCGTTGATCTGCCATTTCTGCAACTGAATTCTCACCCTCACTAGAATGTAATTCTCTTCACCCTATTTGCTGATTTTCAAAAACTGGATTTCCCACAGCTTATTCCAAAGGCACTACTCAACCTTCTTTTGGAGTCCGCTCAATCTCTGGATTAAAAGAAAAAAGTTTGGACGAAGAGCTCCTTGTCATAAACCACAAATAAAATCAAGGGAAAATTAGTTACCTCCAAAAGAATGAATGTAACACAACAAATACTAAAGAATAAATGGCTAAAGTAGTCAGCGTTGAACTTTCTTAATATCGCCAATCCCTGGCAACAGTGCCAAAAACTTAGTATTGACCGTAATCACACAAAATTTTAAAATCCTTTCTACCACTCTATTTTACGATCAATTAGGCAAGTGCACCTATCGATTGTAATAGTATAGATTGTATTCAGGTATCGTTTCCTCAAGGATCAGCAAGTACCAATAATAACTCTAAACCAACTATCTAATCGCACAAATTCGAGAGATTCTGCTTAAATTAAAAAACTCTTAACAAATTCTAAAGCAATTAAAACTAAAATAATAACTTGATTACTAAATCCAATAATTAAGAACATACCCTACCCTTACTACTCCTCTAATTATCATGTAACTTTACCCTTTTTATAAATCAGTTAACGAGCAATGGTTATCTCTGTACTGCAGAGTATCTAACACTAAGCCATGTTCTTCCTAAATTCATTAGCTCCTAACCCTAATCGCATTGATAAAGATTCCTCTTTTATCAAAATCAATTAGAATTGCATTAACACTCTGAACCCTCAATTAGGTTGAATTATCTAATTCAATCGAATACGAAAATCCATGTTTCTCTATCCCTAGATTACATACGAATTCCTTTATTTATGCATGATCTATTCAAACAAGATTTTTCTAATCAACTTCTAAGAAATCAATGCAAACTCAATGCTGGCCATACATCAAATTGCAACACTTAAATGAACAACATGAATAAATTCAGAGAATTCTACTATTCATTAACTACACAATCAATCCAATGTTACATGACAAATAGGGTTCGTAAGGTTCGGTATGAAATAAAACTACCACTCATGATTTTCAAGATACAACTCAATGAAGATGAAAAAACCCGTGTGCATAAAACCCTTCGGAAGAGAAGGATGAATCCGTTGATGTTGCTTTTCCCTTAGATAAGCTTTGCCCCCCATCTCTTCCTCTTCGTTCTTTCTCGTTTTTTCTATCTCCTCCAGGTTAGGATCCCCCTCACTTGGAAAACGAAGAGATATATATATGGAAACCGAAGAATCTCCAAAATGGCCAAACTTTTCCATATACATGGTCTCGACCCACGGTTTACACGGCCGTGTACTCAAACCGTGTAAGCTTCTGTTGATTTTTTTTTTCAAGCCCAATACACGGTCGTGCTCTGGAAATACACGCTCGTGTACTTCCCCTATTCCTTCCAAAAAGCATTTTTCTTCGTGTATTCTTCTCCGATCTCAATCCAAGTCGATATCTCCTCTTAAAGTAGTGGTCCTCATTTCTGAAACTGAAATATTTCTCTTTTAAGTATCAAAATTCTTCAAGATAAAATCAACTTATGACACAACCAACTAGAATTCATCTAAAATACAAGTGTTAATTTATACTTATCATACACCTCAGCATGGGTTTGAAAAGTTGAGAACATAAAATGAGGTGAGACTTAAAACTTCTATAGAAGAGCCGCTAGTGTTGGAATTGAAACAATTACCAAAGTATCTGGAATATACTTTCCTTGTAGAAGACTCTAGTCTACCGGTTATTATAGCCTCAGATTTATCTCAAGAGTAGAAAGACCAATTACTTACGGTCCTGAGAGCACATGAGCAAGCCATCACATGGAAAATATCTGATATAAAGGTATCAACCCTCCTTTTGTACTCATAAAAGTTTATTAGAAGAAGGATTCAAGCTTGTAGTGCAACCACAGAGATGGCTAAATCCTAATATGAAGAGGTGGTTAAGAAGGAGGTAATCAAAGTTCTTGACGCTGGACTTATTTACCCCATGTCTGATAGTGGTTAGGTTAGTCCAATGCAAGTGGTGCCGAAGAAGGAGGGATTACTGTTGTCCCTAATGAAAAGAGTGAGCTTATTCCCATGTAGATCGTCACTGGGTGGCAGGTGTGCATCGACTATTGAAAATTGAATGATGCCATTAAAAAAGATCACTTTCCTCTCCCTTTCGTTGATCAAATGTTGGAAAGGTTAGCTGGACATATGTATTATTGCTACTTGGATGGGATGTCTGGCTGCTTTCAGATACCTATTGCTTCAGAGGATGAGGAGAAAACCACTTTCACATGCCCTTATGGCACATATGCCTACAGGAGGATGTCGTTTGGGTTATGTAATGCACTAGCTACGTTTCAACAGTGTATGTTGGCCATATTTCAAGATTTGGTGGAGAAAATCATGGAAGTCTTCATGGATGATTTCTCCATTTTTAAAGACTCTTTTACAAATTGTTTAGAGAATCTCGAGAAGGTACTCATTCGGTGTGAGGAGATAAACCTTGTGCTTAACTAGAAGAAGTGCCACTTCATGTGTAAGGAGAGCATAATACTTGATTGAAGCTATATCTCAGAGATGAAGCAACATTTGAAGACATGGAGGAATTGGATTTCCAACTACCAGAGACTTAGTTGAAGAACATAAAGAGCGTCGAGCCAACGACGTTAAACAAGTGCACTTCTTGGGAGGTAACCCATGTCTAACTTAGGTACGTAGCATTCCTTTTATTTTCTTTTTGTTGTCACTATCTTAAGTCTATTATTTTTAGAAATTTTTAGATCTTAAGGGGAGTTTCTAAGCTTATTTGAAGAGAGCATGAGCAATTTCTAAGTGTGGGGAAGCGCCAATGACAAGTAAGGAAGTTTGAATTTTAATCACTAAATGCACCCGATAAGTCTTTCTCCATGTTCATTTACACTTTTAGAGGTGTACGTTGATCACAGTTGTTGTCTATTGGCTTGGGCAAGTCTTATTTTCCCTCTACGTGTTTTGCAAAGTCTGCATTATCTTGAGCACAACTAGTGCTCAAGACTATGCACAATCTAAAGAGGTTTTGGGGATTTTTTTGAAGTCAACACGGCCACGAGCATGGCTGTGCTAAAGCCAGGGTTGACTCTATCAAACATTCTGTGGAATTTTTGAAGTCAGCATGACTACAAGCATGGTCGTGTTGCAGCCAGTGCAGATTTTTCCTATAAAACACTACCTATTGTGCTCCTTTTGAGGGTCTGCACGACCTCGAGCATGGCCGTGCAGCAGCCAGTGTTGACAACCCACATATATATACAGTTTCTCTCTCTCCTCCCTCATTCTCTAACTTCACTATTTATCTAGACTAGGTGATGGGTGTCGAATCCAACAAAAATAAAAACCTACTCCTAGACAATGATATGATTTGCGTATAGTATTGAGTAGGGTCGTATCCACAGGGATTGGTTAAATATATTTCTATTCAAAGAGAATAAAGAGGAAAAGAAAAATGGGGGGTTTTGTTTGTGAATCAAATAATATTGAAACAATATAATAAATTCGAATATTGATAAAAGCCTAGCCAAAGGAATCAAAATAGTTTAATTTTAGGAATTGATCATCGATGCAAATGTTTTCTATTCTTATTTCTCGATAAACTGGTTATGGTTATTAACAAGCTCTAACAAGCTATCTCTCCTTACTTCCTCGATAATCAAAACAAGCTCTTTAATTATTTCTCTTATCGATTAGACAACCTTAAACAAGCTCTTAGGATTTAATCTATCAATAGCATTAAAAACAAGAGAGACCACCAATTCATGCCAGTAGATTATAAGATAACCTATTTAAACAAGATCATACATCTCCATAACATGAATTCGATCATCTATTTTATAATCAAACATGTTATTGTGTCATCGAGACTAGAACTATCAAACAATTACGGATTTGACGTGCTAGTTGACAATATATTAACTTGCTAATTGAGTAGAAGAGCTCTAATTCATACCAATCAACAAAGATAATATTGACAAAACTTCCAGAAAATATATGAATATCCAAAAACAAAGAATATATTAAAGACAATTCAGTTAGATCTCACAATTCGTGGAGAATTAAACTTCAATGACCCTTTGGCTAGAAAATCTGCTTAGTTACTCATGTTCATCATCAAAACGAAAATTAAAAGTAAAAACATGATAAGCCTCTGTTTCCGGTTTCCTTGCTCTGCCTCCCTCCTTCCTTCTTGTCTCCAAGATCATCTAAGATTCTGAACTCCTCTAGGGTTAGTTCTATTTATATTGTTAAGAGAATGGTAGAGGATCTTTAGCTAGCAAGATACGAAAATATCTTTCCTTTTTGATGTAAATCTCGAGAAGTGAATAATTGTCCGCCTGGCACGCCCTATAACACGGCCGTGGGTCAAGCTGTGCCTTCCTCTGTGTGTAATTCACATATCATCTTCCGTGTCCAGTGTATGCCACGACTTATACCACAACAA
The DNA here is from genome assembly GCA_037954665.1 of Laguncularia racemosa. Lineage (NCBI taxonomy): Eukaryota > Viridiplantae > Streptophyta > Magnoliopsida > Myrtales > Combretaceae > Laguncularia > Laguncularia racemosa. The sequence continues at coordinate 9,147 of JBBMOL010000485.1, read as the reverse complement.
GATCTCAAGACGTGTCATCCTCTGGTTGATGTTCCACAATTTCTCATCCTTAGCACGTCTTCCATTTTAACTTCCACCACGGCTTCAACCACGGCTTCAACAACGGTTTCCACCACGGCCAGATCACGAGCCGTGTCTCTCTCTGTTGATAGTCCACATTTCCACCTTCTTGTGCAGTATATAGCATGGCTTGCACCATGGCCGTATTACAAATCGTGCCTCCTTCTAGACAGATACACGGTCGTGTACTTCAACCGTGTAGTCTCCCGTGGATTCTTCAAGACAGATACACAGTCGTGTACTTCAACCGTGTATTTTCCTGTGGCTTCAAAACTAAGTACACGGTTGTGTACTTCAACTACACGCCCATGTACTTTCCTCCGGTGATGTAAATCCTTGCCTTCGATCCAAATTGTAGATGACTTCTCTAATTTACTTGAATTAGCACTCTTGACTCCATTTAACCTGATTTATCACCATAATAAAATTAAGTACCATTTCCTTATGATTTCTATAAAATCAATAATAAATTAACACAATTCATACTATAAAGATTGAGTATAAAATGGCTCTATCAAATTCCCCTACACTTAAATTCTTGCTTGTCCTCAAGCAATTGAATCAAATCAATTGAGAAATCTGTCATAGATTATACGAACTTTCTTTTCATCATTCCAAGCATCTATTCATTTGTAATTCATGACTTGTAATTTTAATGTCTACTACTTCAACCAAACTGGTTTCATGTGATCAAATTACCGTGGACAAAATTTAATAGCTAATCTAAACAAAACAAACTTTAATCCTCATGTTTAGCAAAAGAATTTTTATTCCAAAAGTAAATACTTAATCCACTAAGGAAAAACACTCAATTAAACTTTATTGGATATTATCAAGTATATAATCCTTGCAACATAACGTAAAAGCATATAGTATCAACTCTTTCCATAGATTTTCTCCCTTTTTATTATAAGTCTTGTTTAATTCAATGAATGTTTATATTCATTGTTCTTTTGATTTAATCAAGCATCTATTTTGACGGGTTTTTGCTCGCTTCTTTTCATGAACTTTTGCCTTTTTCGCCCTTATCGTTATAGTGAGTTCATTGAGTCGGCACATCCCGAGCTCGTCACTTAAGTGACCGGGTTTTGAGATACCCCTACGGACTCTTCCTCACTCTAACATTCAAGTTTGAATACTCTTAACTCAATTATTTGAATTATTGGAGTAATGGCTATGCTTTATTATTTTTTTTTTTCACAACAACTTCAAAGAGTATACAGTTGCTAATATAACCTAGAAGTAAACTTGTTTATTTTTCACTTAGGGACTCGACTTACTCTTAGACTTCCAATTCTAAAGCTAAATACAAGGTAAATTTGTTTATTAAAGATTTCACTACTTAATTTTAACCAAGTATTCTAATAACAGCAGTAGGTGAGTAAAGCATTTGAACAAGTCAATTTCACATTTTGTAGATGCCTATTACAACATTTAGTACAATCTCTAGATTTTATGATAATTTTGAAAAATTTTGGCTTAAAATTGCTTAAGGACAAACATTCAGAGTATGAGTCAGTTCTCTATTCTCTATATTTTATTATCCTCTCCCCCACACTTAGCTTGAACAATGTCCTCACTGTTCTTAATTCAGCACAATTAAAGAGGAATCAACACAAGGAACATTAGACAATAAGAGAAAAGGAATACCAGTATTTCCCTGGTATGAAGAGAGTGTCATCTGATGATATATACCCTTGCTGTAGCTAATCAAAAGAAAACTAAAAAAAAATAAATTGATATAGGTTGCCTCCCATGAAGCGCCTTTCTTTAACGTCTTTGGCTAGACGTTCCTGTAATTAATCACAATATTCGGGGTGAGTTAAACTGGTTTCTTCAATATTACATACTTGAAATCCTTCATAAAAAGGTTTCAAGCGATGACCATTGACTTTGAAGTTCTTACCGGTTTCAAGACTTGCGATCTCAACTGCACCATGTGAAAATATGTTAGTGATAACAAAAGGACCAATCTACCGTGATTGTAGTTTTCCAGAAAACAACTTCAATCGAGAATGATAAAGTAGTACTTTTTGACCTACAGAAAAATTTCTTTCGGGAAATCATTTGATCATGAAAATTCTTTGTTTTTTCCTTGTAGATTTTAGTACTCTCATAAGCTTCTCTTCGAATTTCCTCAAGTTCTTGTAATTGAAGTTTTCTGTGCTCACCAACCTCATCCATTCGCATGTTACATTGTTTTTAGAGCCCAGTACGCCCTATGTTCCAGCTCCACAGGGAGGTGACACGGTTTGCCAAATATCAAACGGTAAGGAGACATACCTATGGGGGTCTTGTAAGCTGTCCGGTAGGCCCATAATGCATCTTTAAGTCTTGTACTCCAATCCTTCTTGCTTGGATTGATGGTTTTTTTTCAGAATAGACTTGATTTCTCGATTTGAAACTTCTGCCAATCCATTGGTTTGAGGGTGGTATGCGGTGGAAGTGCGATGAGTGACCCTATATTTTTTTAGTAGAGTTTCCACTACTCTATTACAAAAGTGTGTGCCACGATCATTGATAAGAGCCTTTGGTGTCCCGAACCTAGCAAAAATATGAGATTTAACAAAATCCACAACAACTTTGGCATCATTAGTTCGGGTCGCTTTGGCTTCCACCCATTTTGAAACATAATCCATAGCAAGAAGATGTAAACATTACCGAAAGAAGGAGGAAAAAGACCCATAAAGTCAATACCCCATATATCAAATATTTCACAAGCAAGAATAGGGGTAAGTGGGATTTGGTCTCTACGTCCTAAGTTGCCAATTTTTTGACATCGTTCACAAGACTTACAAAACATAAAAGAATCACGAAATAATGTAGGACAAAACAAACCACATCCTAATACCTTTTGAGCTGTCCTCTTAGGGCCAAAATGTCCACCACATGCATATGAGTGACAAAATTGCAAGATAGAAGGAATATCATCTTGAGAAATACACCTTCTAATGATCTGATCAGCACAATGTTTCCACAAATATAGATCATCCCATACGTAGTACTTAGCATCACTTTTAATTTTATCTTTTTGAGCCCTAGACAAATCACTTGTTAGTGTCTTAGTAACCAAATAGTTGACAATATCGGCATACCACAGAATTGTCTTTTGAATAGAAAAGAGATACTCATCTGGGAAATCATCTTGTATTGGTCTTGACCCTTCACTGATAGGTATTCTACTGAGGTGGTCGGCAACTAAGTTTTCAAAGCCTTCCTATCGCGTATTTCCATATCAAACTCTTGTAATAAGAGTATCCATCGAATAAGTCTTGGTTTCGCTTCCTTCTTCACGAGCAGGTATTTGAGAGCTGCATGATCAGAGTAAACAATTACCTTAGTACCAAGTAAATATGATCTGAATTTTTCTAATGCAAAAACAACAGCCAAGAGTTCTTTTTCCATTGTGGAATAGTTGCATTGAGCATTATCCAATGTTCTGGAAGCGTAATAAATGACATGAGAAGCTCTTCCAACTCTTTGGCCAAGAACGGCTCCAACTGTATAATTGCTCGCATCACACATAATTTCAAAGGGAAGGTTCCAGTAAGGTGATTGGATGATTAGAGCAGAAGTTAACTTATCCCTCAATGTGTCAAAAGCGTGTTTACAGGCCTCATCGAACTCAAATGTCACTTCTTTTTACAGCAATCGACATAGGGGTTGAGTAATTTTGGAAAAATCCTTGATGAAGCGTCGATAGAATCCTGCACTCCCAAGAAAAGAGCGAATTTCCCGTACACTTACAGGGTAAGGTAAAGATTTAATCAATTCTACCTTAGCTTTGTCGACTTGAAGCCCCTTAGAGGATACAATATGACCTAAAATGAGACTATGTTCAACCATAAAGTGACATTTTTCATAATTCAACACTAGATTCTTATCTATACATCTTTGAAGCACTTTTGTAAGGTTAGTCAAACATGAATCAAAAGAATTACCATAGACGGTGAAGTCATCCATGAAAACCTCTATGATATTCTCCACATAATCTGAAAATATATTAACCATACACCTTTGGAACGTGGATAGGGCATTGTAGAGCCTAAAAGGCATCCTTCGATACGTAAAAGTACCGAATGGACAAGTGAAAGTAGTCTTCTCTTAATCTTCCGGTGCCATTGGAATTTGATGAAAACCTGAATAACCATTAAGACAACAATAGTGAGAATGGCCAGCTAAACGTTCAAGCATCTGATCAAGAAAAGGAAGAGGGGAGTGATCTTTTCTAGTTGACGCATTTAACTTCCTGTAATCAACACAAACCCTCCATCCATTTTGAACCCGAGTAGGAATTAACTCACCATTAGAGTTTTCAATCACAGTCAAGTCTGTTTTCTTTGGAACAACTTGAATTGGACTTACCCATTTGCTATCGGAAATTGGATAGATCATACCTGCATCAAGAAGTTTCAAGATCTCTTTCTTAACTACCTCCATCATAGGCGGGTTCAAACGACGCTGAACTTCCCTTGAAGGTTTGCAATTATCTTCCATTAAAATCTTGTGCATGCATGTGGAGGGGCTTAGTCCTTTGATATCGGCTATGGACCATCCAATGGCTTCTTTATACTCTCTTAACACCCGAATAAACTTTTCTTCTTCTAAAGTACTTAGTTTGTTAGAGACTATCACAGCAAGAGTCTCATTTTCTCGTAAGAAGATGTACTTTAGATGTTTGGGTAAGGGTTTTAATTCTAGCTTTGTGCCTGCACAATAGAGGGAAGAAGTATTGTGTTAGAAGGGGTAAATTAATGTAGGACACATCATACTTGGTAGGTTTTAATGATTCCAACTCCCAAATCATGTCCTACAAATCAGAGGACATTACAAGCTTCTCCTTAAGAGTTTTCAATGTATTAATAGTAAGACTCCTATTAAGTACAATTTTCAACTCATCATCGTCTATCAAATCAAATGTAGCCTGTGTTAATGGGTCAATAACATCCACAACAAAAATAGGGGAGATATCACTAGGATATTTCATGGCATCATAAATGTTAAATTTAATCACTTCACCATCAAATTCCATAGTGAGGTTACCGTCATGTACATCAATTTTCGTTCTGGATGTCTTAAGAAATGGTCTCCCTAATAATATCATTGAGGAATTACGAGAATCATCATTCTCCATGTTAAGCACATAAAAATTTGCAGGGAAAACCAACCCATTAACTTATATAAAACATCTTCTAGAACTCCCTCAGGATAAACATTGGACCTATCAGCAAGTTGAACAATAACACCTGTTTCCTTCAAGGGACCAACATTCAAACTTTGATAAAGGCATAACATTGATTGAAGCTCCTAAATCACACATATCTTTAGCGATTCCAAGATTACCTATTTTGCAAGGAATAGTAAACATACCTGGATCCTTACATTTAGGAGGAAGCTTCTTCTGAAGAATAGCTGAAACATTCTCACTCACACTAATCTTTTCATTACCTTTCAGCTTTCTTTTGTTAGTGCACAATTCTTTGAGAAATTTAGCATAATGAGGTACTTGCTTAATTGCATCCAGCAAAGGAATATTTACCTCAACTTTGCGAAAAGTTTCAAGAATCTCCTTTTCTTCAGCTTCATTCTTGGTTTTCGCTAATCTAGAGGGGAAAGGAGGTGCTGTTGTCATGACTTTTGGTGGTTCAACAAGGGATCCTTTGATCTGGTTGTTCTGCTGTCTTAGAGTTGCAGTCTCTTTCTCAAGATTAGTTCGGTGTCCTTTCTCATTTGATCCCTGCAATTTCGTTCCACTTCTCAAGGTAATTGCATTAGTGCTTTGCTTTGAATTTGTGATAGTTTGAGAAGGTAAACTTACCTTGAGTTTCTAACCTGTTTATAGAAGAAGCAAGTTGGCTTACCTGATTTTCCAAGTTGTGAATGCCCTACTTTGTCTCATCCTGAAATTGTTTTGTATTAACAGCAAGTGATTTAACAATTTCTTCAAGAGACATACCTTAAATGGAAGGAGCTTGTGGTATTTGGTTTGATGGCTTAGGTTTGGAATTGTTGGAAGTTTTGTGGTTTATTGCCATATCCCTCCATCCAGGATTATAAGTATTCGAGTAGGGATCATATTTCCTTTGTGGCTGTCCTGGGAATCCTCCTACAGCATTGGCATGCTCATGATTGTCATCTTGCAATGAGGGACACATGTCGTTGGGATGATTAGGAGCAGCACAAATTCCACAAGCCTTCACCTGCTGTGTATTTCCAAGAGCTATCTACTGCACAAGGGAGGTTAGGTTAGAAATTTGATGTTCAAGGTTAGAAACACTTACCTCATTTACCTTCCTTGAAGATGTATCATGCCTATACCTAAATTGTTGCGAATTAGGAGCCATAATGGAGATCAATTCCTTAGCTTGACCAGGGGTTTTATTCACTATGGCGCCTCCACTAGCAGCATCTATCATCTTCCTCTCCATCGGGAGTAGGCCTTTATAGAAGTATTGGATGAGAAGTTGTTCAGATATCCCATGTTGTGGACAGCTTGCACAAAGTTGCTTGAACCTCTCCCAATACTCATGAAGAGTCTCAGTGTCCCTCTGTTTGATACCACAAATTTCTCTTCTTATACCAGCAGCTCTAAACGCGGGGAAAAATTTGTCTAAGAAGAGCCTCACCATATCTGTCCAAGTGGTTATAGAACCTGGAGGCAAATAAAACAACCAATCTTTAGCTTTAGTACTTAAAGAGAATGGAAAAGCACGTAACTTGATTGATCGTCGGTTAATCCTTGCGGCCTCATACTAGAACACACTATATGGAACTCTTTCAAATGTTTATGAGGATCTTCATTCTCAAGACCATGAAAGGTGGGTAGCAAATGTATCAACACAGATTTCAACTCAAATTCAATAGCTAGTTCGGGATAGTGAATACAAAGGGGTTGTTGATTCATATCCGGGGCAGCCAATTCTCTTAATGTTCTCTCGGGATTTGCCATATCATCTTCTTTTTCAGAATCAAATGATGAATCAGACAAATCCGATGGGCCCAAATTCAGTGCAGGGGGTGATCTAGCTTCTCTTCGCAGCCTTTTAAGAGTCTTCTCAATCTCCGGATTATAAGTGAGTGCAACCCGTATGAGAAGAGCGAGTCATACAAGAATAGAAATAAATTTGACACCAATCCCCGGCAACGGCGCCAAAATTTGATGGGTGTCGAATCCAACAAAAATAAAAACCTACTCCTAGACAATGATATGATTTTGCGTATAGTATGAGTAGGGTCGAAATCCACGGGGTTTTGGTTAAATAATTTCTATTCAAAAGAATAAAGAGGAAAAGAAAAAGGGGGGGTTTTGTTTATGAATCAAAAATATTGAAACAATATAATAAAGTCGAATATTGATAAAATCCTAGCAAAAGGAATCAAAAAAAGTTTAATTCTGGGAATTGATCATCGATGCAAATGTTTTCTATTCTTATTTCTAGATAAATGGTTATGGTTATTAACAAGCTCTAACAACCTATCCCCCTTATTCCTCATAATCAAAACAAGCTCTTTATTTTTTCTCTTATCGATTAGACAACCCTAAACAAGCTTTTTAGGATTTAATCTATCAATAGCATTAAAAACAAGAGGAACCCCCCAATTCATGCAAATAGATATAAGAAACCTATTTAAACAAGACATACATCCCCATAACATAATTTGATCATCTATATTTATAATCAAACATGTTATTGTGTCACCGAGACTAAACTATCAAACAATTACGGATTTGACGTGCTAGTTGACAATATATTAACTTGCTAATTGAGTAGAAGAGCCAAAATATACCAATCAAAAAAGATAATTTTGGGACAAAACTTCCAGAAAATATAGAATATCCAAAAACAAAGAATAGATTAAAAAACAACTTTGTTAGATCTCACAATTAGTGGAGAATAAAACTTCATGACCCTTTGGCTAGAAAATCGGGCTTAGCTACTCATGTTCATCATAAAAAACGAAAATTAAAAGTAAAAACATGATAAGCCTCTGTTTCCGGTTTTTCCTTGTTTGCTTCCCTCCTTCCTTCTTGTCTCCAAGATGATCCAAGATTCTGAACTCCTCTAGGGTTAGTTCTATTTTATATTGTTAAGGGAATGGTAAGGATCTTTAGCTAGCAAGATACGAAAATATCTTTCCTTTTGATGTAAATCTCGAGAAGTGATAATCGCCCCTGGCACGCCCTATAACACACCGTGGGTTAAGCCATGCCTTCCTCTGTGTGTAAAAACACATATCATCTTTCATGTCCAGTGTGTGCCACGCTTATACCACAGCAAGATCTCAAGACGGTCATCCTCTGGTTGATGTTCCACAATTTCTCATCCTTGGCACGTCTTCCATTTCAACTTCCACCACGGCTTTTAACAAATTTCACCACGGCCAGATCACGAGCTGTGTCTCTTTTCTGTTGATAGTCTACATTTCCACCTTCTTTTGCAGTGTATAGCACGGCTTGCACCATGGCCGTATTACAAACCGTGCCTCTTTCTAGACAGATACACGGTCGTGTACTTCAACCGTGTGTCTCCGTGGATTCTTCAAGACAGATATACGACGTGTACTTCAACCGTGTATTTTCCTGAGGCTTCAAAACTAAGTACACGGCCGTGTACTTCAACTACACGCCCATGTACTTTCCTCCGGTGATGTAAATCCTTGCCTTCGATCCAAATTGTAGATGACTTCTCTAATTTACTTGAATTAGCACTCTTGACTCCATTTAACCGATTTATCACCATAATAAAATTAATACCTTTTCCTTATGATTTCTATAAAATCAATAATAAATTAACACAATTTTATACTATAAAGATTGAGTATAAAATGGCTCTATCACTAGGATAGTCTAATTCTCTTTTTACCCTTAATTTCTTTTTTTTTTTTTTTTTTTTCTAAAGGGGATGCAGCACAAACTTTGGGTTTCCCAAATCCAATGAGACATGCCATTTTCTATTTTGCTCTTATACTTGGTCTTGAAGTTTACATGCAACCGTCTACATATAAAAGCCGGGGAAGTTTTTAGGTCCTTTTCTTCTGCTATTTTTCCATTTTTTTTTCCTTTTTCCCTTTTATGTGATGATTTGG
>JBBMOL010000484.1:0-238536 GCA_037954665.1 Laguncularia racemosa | reverse complement strand
TATTACCCCTTTTGTGACATTGGCATATGATGAAGCTTCTACCCACTTGGTGAAGTAATCAATGGCTACCAGTATAAATCCGTGACCATTGGATGCCTTTGGAATGATTGGCCCAATGATGTCGATTCCCCACATGGAGAATGGCTATGGTGTAGACAACAAATGGAGCTCCTTAGGTGGGGCATTTATTCAGTTTGCATAAACTTGACATAAATGACAGTGCTTGACATATTTGATACAGTCTGATTCCATGGTTAGCCAATAATAACTCATTCTCATGATTTTTCGGGCCAACATGTAGCCATTCATGTGAGGTCCACATACTCCTTCATGCACTTCTTTCATCAGCTCACATGCTTCTTTTTTATAGACACATCTTAGCAAGGTGGTATCGGGTGATCTTTTGTAAAGCATGGGCCCATTTTAGTAAGAAATGACTCGCTAACCTTTTGAGTGTTCGTTGGTCATTTTGCTAGCCATTTCAGGGTATTTGCTTTCTTGGAGGAAAGCTTTGATATCGTAATACCAGAGTTTATCATCTTGTGCATTCTTGATTACTAAACAGTAGGCGGGCCGATTTTCAATTCTTATTTTCAGTGGTTGGACTTCGGTTCCCTTGTTATCTGAATCATAGATGCTAGTGTGGCGATGGCATCTGCAAACTGATTTTGAGTTCTCGAGATGTATGTGAAGGTGATTGCTTCGAATTCGTTGATCAGCTCTGTCAAATGTTGATGGTATGGTACCAATTTAGGGTCTTTAGTTTTATATTCCCCTCTTGTCTGTAATATGATGAGTGAAGAATCTCCGTATACTTCTAATTTACGAATTTCCATGTGGCAAGCCATTTTGAGGCTAAGGATGCATGCCTCATATTCCACGATATTATTAGTATATGGAAATATGAGTCTCGTTGCTAAGGGAATTGTGTTCCTTCTGGTGATATTAGTACTGCTCCGATCCCATAACCGAATACATTGGCAGCTCCGTCAAAAAACATCTTCCATTTAGGGCTTTGGTCTATCCTGTAATCTTCTGTTGGTTCGTCTTTCGCTATTAATATATTTTCATCAGGGAATTGGGCTTGTGATTCTTAGGGATCTCTCTCAATTGGGTATTCTGCCAACCGATCAGCTAAAGATTGCCTTTTTATCAAATTTTGATTTATATATGTGATATCAAATTTTGATAAGAGCATTTGCCATTTGGAGATTCTCCCTAACAAAACGGACTTCTCTGCTAAGTATTTCAAAGGATCATGTCTTGTCAGCAACTCAATGGATAGTAAATGGTGTATTGCTTCAATCGGTGCATGACCCAAATCAGAGCAGAGCAAGTCCTCTCTATTTCAGAATACCTCTGTTCCCCGTCTGTGAATTTCTTGCGTAGATAATATATGGAACGTTCTCTCCCCTCTTCATCTTTTTGTCCTAAAACGCATCCCATGGATTCAGGGAATATCGTGAGGTATAAGAATAAGGGCTCCTTGTTTTAGAACTATCAAAACTGGGGGATTTATGAGATAGTCTTTGATCATTCTGAATGCTTCTTCGCATTCATCGTCCTATTCTACCTTGGCATTCTTTTTCAGCAGACGGAATAGTAGGCGGCATTTGTCTGTGAGTTGTGAGATGAAATGGGCTATGTAATTCAACATTCCCAGTAAACCTCTCACCTCTCACCTCTTTGATAGTGCATGGAGAGGGCAGTTCCAGTATGGCCTTTACTTTGTTAGGGTCGATTTTAATGCCATCTCGGCTTATGACAAACCTTAACAACTTGCCTATTGTGACCCAAAAAATACACTTTTCTGGATTTAACTTGAGTTGAAACTTTCTCAATTGCTTGAACAATTTCCTCATGATAACTGCATGGCTTTCTTCTCCTTTAGACTTGGCTATGATGTCATCCACGTATACTTCCACCTCTCGATGCATCATGTCATGAAGTATTGCGACCATGGCTTTCTGATACATTACTCCGGCGTTATTTAAACTGAAAGGCATAACTTTATAACAGAAAGTTCCCCATGTTGTGATAAAGGTTGTTTTAGTTTTATCTTCTTCAGCCATTTTTATTTGTTTATATCTAAGAAACCGTCCATAAATGAGAAGAGATGGTTCCCTGCGGTATTATCTACTAAGACATCGATGTAAGGTAGATGGAAGTTGTCTTTTGGCGTAGCTTGATTTAAATCTTGGAAGTCTATACATACTCGCACTTTCCCATTCTTTTTTAGAATAGGAACTATATTTGCTACCCATTCTAGGTAGTCTGACACCTTAATGAATCCCACTTCTAGTAGTTTTTTTACTTCCTCTTTAATCTTTAGTAAGATGTTAGTCCTAAATCTTCTCAATTTTTGTTTTTTAGGTTTGACATCTTCCCTCGTAGGAAGCTTGTGAATCATTATTAACTGGTCGAGTCTTGGCATGTCGCCATACGACCAGTCGAATACATGTGCATATTCAGTTAACAGCTCGATTATCTCACGCTTCTGCTCGTCACTCAAATTGGCCCCGATCTTGAGGTTTTGGGTTCCTTGGTGTTTCCTAGATTTACTATTTCCATTGGCTCGTCGATTGAGATTTTACTTTGTTCATGCTTTCACCAATTTTCTTGTATCATTTCGTGGTTAAGGACATCACCTCCAACAGCTGACCCAACAGTGTTGGAAACGATATCGATGTTTTCATTACTTACCTGCGCGGAATGTCCTTGACATTAGACAGTAGGGAATCTGTGGGTAAAGTGGAGCGAGAGCATCTATATATGAGCAAAAGGAATAAGTTGTAATTTATTGAATCTAAAAAATAATCACAATAGAAATTTTTTTAATAATTGTTCCCATCCTTAAGCTGACCTAGTGCTATTAATAGGATAACTGAACCAATTGTTAAGAGCTGGATGCTGATCAGACGTGCGAGAGGCCGAGCCTCCATTACTGACATTAGTTTCGCTTATCCTTGGCTCTTAAACGGTAGTTGCTCGCATGAATGATTGTTGGAGGGGCGGAAAATGCATTTGGGTATCTCTAGGCTTCTCTTTCTTTCTGCCCCTGATACCCCTTGCTTGTGCCTCTTCCTGGGATGTAGAAACGTACCTTAGCCCAAACGTCCCTTGCTATCCTTCTTTGAGATGATGGCCCTCCTTACTGATTACCACATTCACCTCGTTGAATATTTGGAGCCCAAAATCTTTGGAACCATCTTCCTTGATGTAAGGTATGGCGGTCTCTTTATAGATGGCATAGTCCTGCTCTCCCAGTATAGTGATGATCTGTCTATTTGCTATGAACTTGACCTTCTGATGTAGACTTAAGGGTATGGCTCCAACGGTATGTATCCACGACCTTCCCAATAGTAGATTGAAAGACCTTGGAATGTCGAGGACTTGGAAGGAGATGTGGAACATCTGTGGACCGATCTCCACTAGCAAGTTGATTTCCCCTACTATTTCTCTCTTGGACCCGTCGAAGGCCTTAACCACTATCGAGCTTGGCTTGATGTTACTTGCATCGATCCCCAGCAGGTCAAAGGTGGCTAAAGGGCATACGTTGAGAGAAGATCCATTGTCAATGAGTACTTTGGAGACAATTGTGTTATTGCATTTCACCACTATGAATAGTGGTTTTATGTGTTGGTCTTCATCTTCTCTCAGCTCTTTAAGAGAGAAAGATATTTGATCCATGGTGAAGATTGAATTTGCCACATAGCTCAATTTCTCCATTGCGATGCTCTCTAGTACCTTGATCTATTTGAGTACTTTGAAGAGTGCTTCTCTATAAGGCTCAAACGTTGTGAGGAGGCCCATAAGCGATATTTGGGCTGGAACCTTGTTGAGTTGTTCCATGATCTTATATTCACTTGCCTTTATCATCTTTGTGAATATAGAGAGCCCCTCTTCTTCCTCTTTCTCTACCTCAATGTTAAGCTCTTCAATTGAGATCTTGTATTTAGGGTCATAAATTCTCCCAAAGCGGGTGATTCCTCCTATGATAGGAGGTCTCCCCTACTCGAGGGCCTGATAGTTGAAAGGTGCCACCTTATACCTCTCTGAAGGTATTGGGATATTGAATACATATATCTTTTTTTGGGATTTGCACCTTAGTAGGTTGTCCTTCGTAGCACTTTATGACTATTGGTTTTTAGTTCGATTTCATCATGTTCACGGACTCCTCTTTTTTCCTTTGGTAGGTTATCTTCTTTTTCAAACTTGAGCCCCCATCCACTAGGTGGCCCATACTCGGTTGGGGTGAAAGAGTAATTTACTAGATACTTAAATCTCCCGTGTGATTCGCCTAGGGTACTGATTGTTGGGTCTCTAGCTAACCATCTCCTCTTGATCCGTGATTTAGGGATTTTGTCTGAGACTTGGCAGGAGTGACTTTCCTGTTGCGCTGTCGTTTTCTCTGATTTTGGGGACTCTTTTAATTTGGAGCCTGGCTCTTCGGATGTGATCATATTGATGGTGGCTTATGGTTAGGTAGTGGATTAGTGTTGACATTGGGTGCTGGTGCGTTGACAAAGTCTAACTGCATTATTCTGGAGTCAATAAGATCTTGAATCTTATTTCGGAGCCTCCAGCATCTATCTGTGAAATGCCGCTCTTGGCCCATATGGTAATCACACTTGAGGCTTGGGTCAAAATTTTTTAGCTTGTACTGGTCACTTGGGATCTCAAGGTTGATCAAATTATCAGCTCGTAGTCGAGCAAAAACCTAGCTGAGCGGAATCGGTATCAGAGTGAATTGTCTTGTGACCCTGGGAGCCTAGGTGTGATTCATTGGTGATTGTTGGATTGGGGCATTCATGGTCTGAAATGTCACGCGGGACCCAACCCTATCTACTCTATTGGAGTTAACCGTACTAACGGTAGATTCCTTAACTTTGCTACATCCTACAGGCCTCTGCGATGATGTGATTTTGGGAGGGTCTACTCTCTGAAGTCTCCCTGCTGTGATAGCATTCTCGATTTAGCATCCTGCTGTCACTACTTCTACGAAACTGGATGACGTCTAGCCTACCAGATTTAAGAAGTAAGTCTTCTCCAGAGTGTTGACAAAGATGAATATCAACTCCTTTTCAAAGATCGGGGTTGTCACCCTAGTAGCCTGAGCTCTCCAGCGCTGGGCATACTCCTTGAAAGACTCAGTGTGTTTCTTTCGGAGAATTCCCAGATCCATCACCGAAGGGGCAACTTCAATGTTAAATTTGTATTAGTCATAAAATGCCCGAGTGAGTCTTTCCTAAGTGTTGACTTGGCTGAAGTTCAAGTATGCATACCAGACGAGGGCAAGGCCTGTGAGGGTATCTTGAAAGGTCTAGATCATGAGTTGGTTATATTGGGCATATTTGCCCATCTTCCGTACACACAGCCTTATATGCATCTTGGGGAAACTAGTGCCGTCATATTTTTCAAACTCTGGGGTCTTGAACTTCTCTGGATACACCTCTTCCCCATATGCCGGTAGGCTAGTGATTCTTGCCTTCTCAAAACCGTTAGCTCCCTCTAGTGTCTTCATTTTGTCAGCCAGTTGTTGGAGCAGCTTTCTCTCCATCTCCTTTTGCCTATCTTCGATTTCTCTCTTTATGTCGTCCAAGGTTAGACCAAGGTTGACTCTCGGTTCATACTTGAATGTTGGGTTAAGGTGGGAATTGATCTCCTCATACTTTGGAGGTTGACCCTCTACTACCTTCCCTTTTCTAGCCCCTGAATGTTCTTCCTGAGTTGGTTGGGTAGTGCGAAGGAAGCCAATACTTTCAGTCAGGAGGTGGACTTGTGTAGTCAATTGCTGGACCATTTGTTCCAAGGATACGATCCTAGGGTTCGAGGCAGTATTGGCATTGGTGTTGTTGCGGTTGTCACTGTTGTTGCCACCACTTGCCATTTTGGCCTCAAACGGGTGTGGATTGGGCTCCTTGGAGGGTTCGGTTGTTTGGGAGCTATCTTTGACACGTGGGCACACATTTTTCTTAATTTAATGTATGTATGTAAACATGATGTGTGTATCACACAGATGCTGGAAATAAAGGGCCAACAATTGATTAATGATATAATACTGAAACTTTATTTTTATGAATATTGGAAACTTAGAGTTCGATACTTGAAACACGAAAAAGTAAAAGTACAATGCTAATCTAGTTCCTAGTCGTCTTCTTCTTTTTTTGCATAGGCGTCAGTTTTCCACTCATGATAGCTTCCAGCTCTTTAACTCTAGCTTGGGTTTTCTCCAGCTGAGCTTCCAAGGCCTTGTTTCTTTTATTAGACTCTTTGAATCTGCCCTTCTAGATATCCTTTTTGTAGTCTACAGCTTCAAAGTATACTTCCATCCGAACCCTGACTTGTTCCAAGTAGGTTCTCAGTTCTAGACCTACTTTGTCTGGCTCGGGTTGGGTGACATCTGGGACTCGGTATGCCTTTTCTCCTGTTTGATATAGCTGGTGGATCACGAAATCCCTAGTGGCTTGATGTTTACTCACTTCTCCATCTAGGGCTCCGAGGTCCATGTTAGGACTCTCGATTTAGGCTTCCTATAGAGCTTTGACCTCTGCTAGTTTAGCAAACTTCTCAGTTACTAGCAGGCTTGGATCTTGGTATTCAAATGTGATCCCTTCCAGCAATGGCCTATAAACTATATCTTGGATGGTACCAAACTGACGGACCATCGCGTTTGGATGATATCTTATGCACCTGTTGATACCGATTAGAGGAATAGCCTGAAGATTTCTGTAGGTTAGGATGACTTTGTCGCAGTGACTCCATCTAGCAGTCCAGAGTATGCCGTTAGTACTGAAGCTCTTAAGTAATTTTACCCAACTATGGCTGGTAAGGTCGTGGGGTAACTTTATCCTCTCTATGTAGGAGTTCACAAGGTCTACTTGCTGGGCTAAAGATTTTCGAACCATGTTCAACCCGAAACATTTGAGATGGCTCACAAACTAGATCAGGATGAGGTTGATGTTTGAGCGGAGGATACTGTAGCCTTTCTTCTTGACAAAATTTAGGTTCCGGATCTGTTCAGCTAGTAGAGCTAGGATATAAGATTTCCCTTCCAGGAATTGGGCCACCAGCTCGGCGACTCTGTAATGGATATAAAAGATTCTGGTAGGGAAGAGTATGGTGGCGAAGGCTATCAAGATGAAAGCGTACATCCTTCTTTGTTTATAACTCTTGGGATCCTTGCATAATATGTCCTTCCTATTCCCATCATCATTCCGGGCTATGAACCATGCTTCTAACTCGTCCATCCATATACAGTACCTGTTGCAGTTTGCCAAGGCCTAGTTGATTGTTGTCTTACGAATACCCAGAAGTCTGCTGAAGATACCGGCCGGCCCAGCCTCAAGATCTGGCACATATACCTCGCTGGTTAGTGATGAGGCTCGCAGAAGTTGGGTGTATTCTTCTAAAATAGGAGTAATCTCATGTGGTCTAATAAAGAAAGCTGTGGGTTCGATTTCCTATAGATGGAGGATAGCCTGAATCAGAGGAAAGTTTGTTTCTATCTTCATTAGTGAAAGGATGGGCCCTATCTTTTGCTGGATGAAGGCCAGTTCTTCGGGGTCATACAGAGTAAACCAATGGTTCAGTACCAATTTTGGATCTAGAGGTTTGTAAACCCGGATTTCTTTGTGGAGGGGGCGGTCGATTGTGGGACTAGCCATCTATTACAATAGGAATTTTCCAATTACACAGAATTTTACAAAGTACAAATGATGCTATTACAGGTAAATGTATCTAAACTCTTAGAAAATGAATAAAAGAATTATATCATTAATCAATTGTCGGCCCATGCCTTCATGTATGTAGATAGGTGGGTTCTAACAGGTTCCCAAGCATGCATGCAGACTTAACACTAGCAAAAATACATAAACCCTAAATTTCATTAAATCCCTGAAATGTTAGCATTAGTAGTATAACAATCAAGAGACATTTTGGAAATGGTGATTTCAGAAGATTTATGTGGCTACCTACTAAAAGGTCCCCACTAGAGTCGCCATCCTATCGAGTCTAATTTTTATTTTTTCATTATATTCCTAATCCGATCTATATTAGACTCTATGCTCATCTAATATAAATCCTCGACTTGAACTAGGAACTTTATTTCATTTGGAGTCGCTACCCAACTGATGTTGGGAAAGATTACTGAATTAGAACTAACTAAGTGGATTAATCCTAATTTGGACAACTAATAAGTGAAATCTCCTCTTTTCATTTTTATAAAAGAGGAAAGGAAAACCAGAGTTTCTGGACTCGGGGGTTAACCTATTAAAACCTTAAAGTTACCACCTTATTCTTCTAAAATCTGAACCATATCCCAACATCGTTTCTTTATTATTATTTTATAAGACAAGAGCATATTTAAAAATGATAGAATAATTATGCTGATAATAGTTTGAAAAATGATTTTTTTATTTCCTTTTAGAGTTGCCTCATAAGGGTGCCTACATACCCACTAATCAGGATCAAACAAGCCGTAGTTCGCTTTCTATAAAAAGCTTTAGTGGGTTGATTAATTTTAATTATGAAAACACCTCAGATTTACGTTTTTTACCATTTTCAATATTTTGGAAAAAATCTAAGCCTAAGCTTTATTATTTTATTTTTTTGAAAAAAATTTGATTTGAGAAAAAAAACCAATTTTGGATTTATTTAAGGAAATTTTTCTAAGTAATAAAAATGACTCATTATTTTTTATTAGGAAGTTTTCTCTATTTAATCCTACTTTTATTATTTTATTTATTTTTATTATTTTATTATTTATTTATTTTATTGTTTATTATCTATCTACTTATTTTATTTTATTTTTATTTTTAATATTTTTTGACGTTTTTATTATTTTCATATTTTTATAATTTTCATTATTTTATCTATAAAAACTAATATAAATTCTACCATTTTTTCTAATATTATTTTTATTTTATTTTATTTTTCATTTTTGAACTATAAATAAAAAAATAAATAAAGAAAATAAAAAACGGAAAAATCTAACTTACTTGGGTACCGGCGTGGTTCGTGGGTCGGATCGGGTTGAATCGGTTCGAACCGGGTGGTAGTCAGAGGTCCTTTGATGGCGGCGTTCTGATGGCTTTCAAGGGCGTTTGAAGGTGGCTTCTGAGCTTTCTGAGGGTGGGTGATCCAATGGTGGTGGTAGATTTCTTCATAAATGCCTTCTAGTGGTGGTTTGATGCTCGATTGGTGGTCGTGGCTTAGACGGACTTCGACGAAGCTTCGATCTCTCTTATTTTCTCTCCTTTCTCTCTTCTAATCCGTGCTTTAGCTTCCTCCCCTCATGCTCTATTTATATGCACCAGAAATTGAGCTAGATAAACTCGGATTTTCTCCTATAGGCATGAATTGGATTTGCGGTTGAAACCCATCTCCGATTTGCTCTTGATTCGTGTAAATCTTTGATTTTGTTGTGATTTGATTCCAATTGGATGATGTTTATCTTATTTTGATTAAAGATTTAGTGGATTTGTGCAAAAAATCGCATTAAAACGACCAGATTCGATTTTTCCATTGTTGGCAACGATCTCAGACAGAGGTAGGAGACTAACACGCACCCAGCGTGTGCGTTTGCATCATCCAATCAGCTACTGACACGTGTCCTAGGGAGAGAAAAAAAATTGCAAAATGCGAATTTGCCTCCCCCGCGATTCGATCCCCTGACCTCGTACCCCCACGCGCGCACACGAGTTCGTGGTTCGGACCAGCTGGGTTAGCTCACTTTCTCATTTTTTTATTAAACGCAATTTGTATATATGCATTGCAATTTTTATTATTTTAATATTATTTTGAAATTCTAAAAAT
This sequence comes from Laguncularia racemosa, assembly GCA_037954665.1. NCBI lineage: Eukaryota > Viridiplantae > Streptophyta > Magnoliopsida > Myrtales > Combretaceae > Laguncularia > Laguncularia racemosa. Next base: position 228,720 of record JBBMOL010000484.1, on the reverse strand, counting down.
TTGTAAAAATTATTTACTCCTTTTCTTATTATTTCTATTATTATTTTCCAAAATTGATATATTTTTCCTATTTATTTTATTTATTGAATATTTTTTCCTATTTTTGCTAAATTAGAAGAAAAATTTAAAAAAATAAAAAATTGTAAATTAATCATTATTAATGATTAGGAGCAAAAATTGGGTGTTTACAACATTGAATAGGAATGTTGTGAAGATCTTTTATCATTGAATTTGTATTATTATTATTATTATTATTATTATTATTATTATCTTAGAAATTTTAGATCTATAAGTGGTTTATGTTACTAGTTGAGATAAATGTGTATTGGTGGTCTAATTTAGGGTATTTGACATAGTGATTTTTGGAAACTTCATGTGATAAGTAATTCATAAATTCCACTTTTTGACTTTTGAATTTGAATTATTACACATGGCATATAATTTAAAATTAAGAGAGATGACTAAATTGAGTAGTAAATGATGGGAAAAAAGAGTTAATGTTCTTGAAACATGAGATCAATTCATGAAAAGAATGAATGATACGATGAATGCTTTTCTAGAATGTTAAAATAAACAGTTTTAACTTTAGGAGATCACTTAAAAGATGCAGTGGGGAGTAATGGAACATTGAAAAATAATATTGACTCACTTGAATTTAATTGTAAAGGAGGGTGTAACTATAATAGAAAACTCAATAGAAAGGATCCATCTAGTGTCGCATTTTGGTTAATGACACCATCACAAGTTGAGAAATTTTGGTAAGGCATGTAAGCAGTTAGATGTTTTGTATAGTAGAAAACTTTCTTTAGATTGCAAGACTTGATGGAATTCCACATACGATATGCTTGTCACAGCCATTGGATATAAAGATTTTTTTTTTTTCTCCATAGAGTTCAGCATATAGATAGATATTACAAATGTCTTCCAATAGATGAAGATTGGGAGTTGGCAAGGGAAATTTTGCTAGAAGTTAGCTGTTTTTTATGAGGTAACTAATCTTTTTTTTAGTACTCAATATCCAACTGCCAATTATTATTTTTAGAAAGTATTTGAAATTAGGTAAATATTGATTGAGTGGAAGGGTTCTTTTGATGTGAATAATAGTGCAATCACTAATAAAATGTTTGAGATATTTGAAAAATACTAAGGTGATGTGCATAATGTTATGGCTATTTGTATAGTTTTGGATTCTCATTTTAAGATGAAGGCAGTGGACCTTGTGTATCATAATATTTATGGAGCGCGTGCTTATGTTGAGATACAAAATGTTAAGAACACTTGTTATGAGTTAGTTGAAGAGTATCAAGCTAGACCTAAATCTTGTCATAATAATAGTATGGGTAGTAGTTCTTCTTTAGTTCCTTTAGCAAGTGGTGATGGTACTCCTATTGATTCTACGAGAAAATCGCAATTGGTGCAATACTTGAGTACCATCAATATTGATGGCCAAGTAAACTAGAGTTAGATCATTACTTAGAGGAGCCTATGTTGCCCTGGAGTAAGAAATTTGATATTCTTGGTTAGTGGAAATTAAATGGCATCAAATATCCTACATTGTAAGAAATAGCTAAGGATATGTTGGCTGTTCTTATATCTACAGTTGCTTTTGAATTTACCTTTAGTACAGATGGACGAGTAATTAACCCACACAAAAGCTATCTTAATCTAGATATAATGAAGGCAATGATGTGTACTTGAAGTTGACTATCATATGAAAAAAGAGGTTAGAGTTTTGATTATATAATATTGAATTTATTGATGAAAAAAATTTTCAACTTCTACTTTCTAATCTATTTATGAATTTTTTTCTCTCTTTATAAGAATGAAGATAATTAAGGAAGAGGAAGAGTTGATCTCATTAGTTTTGATGAATGTTCGGATGAAAATGGAGTGAACTTTAGTTGATTTTTAAAATCTGATAAATATGTGATTGATGACTTAGGCTTTATGAATATGTTATTGATGAATTAGACTTTATTTAGTTTACAGTTTGGATGAATGTCTATAATATATTGGACTCCTTATTACAATTCGCAATAGCTATCAAGTGTGATTTAATGAAGTTCATCTAAACTTCATTTCATTGAACTTCAATCTATCAAGTACGATTTAACAAGATCCCTACGAGATTTATGAGAATCGCATTTATTGGTTGTCATGTTTAATTTTACAAGAAGGTGTTCTACAAAAAAAAAAAAAAAAATTAATAGCGAGTTAACAAGTTAGGTTGTAGGTTTATAGTACCCTTGATAGGATTGGTCATGAGTTTGAAATAAAAACTTCATAGGGTTTTGGGAGGGGTCATGAGTACTCTTATAAGGTAGTGAGTTGAGTTCAGATTTCATAAAACTTGTCCCAAACTCGGCCTTGTGGCATCCTACCTCAAAGTATAAGTTTTAAGTTAGGTATAGGGTAAAATAACCTGATACCCATACCCTATCCTATGGGAGTAAGTTCTAAAAAAATTATATTTGGAATTTATCCTATGATTCCTAATTTCATCCGAAATCTATCCAATTAAGTAAGGTATAAGTGGGTATATTATATAATAGGATTACTCATTCACCCTTATATAATAGTAATGCCAATAATAGAGTATTAGCTTTTTAAAAAGAGTCTTGTTTTCTATTTTAAGATGTTTTGCCTTTTATATATGTTCCTTACATACATTATTGCTCAATTGAACATTGAATATAGAAAAACCTTTGAGATTTCTCTCTCTTTTTTTTAAAATTTTTGTTCTTATTAATTCTCTTGAATTGTGAAGAGCAATCTTTCTTAAATCTAATTAAATCTAATTAATTAGGCTATTATATCAATTTATTATTTTAACCCCCTTTGATATCTTTAATTGTGTTGTTACTTTGAATTAGTTATTCTTGCTTTTATATCCAATAATTTAATTCATTCATATAATTTTAATTTCCTTATTTCTTAAATAAAAAATCCCATAAAAACCATATAATACAAAACCTAAAAATATCAAATTCCAATGTTTTTAAGTTTCTATGAATTTAAATTTAGGCAAAATTGCAAATAAACCCCTAAACTTTTACTTAGATGAGGATACACGCCTTGAATTTTCAAATTATAAATTACCTTTCTAAATTTTAATAATCTGGTAATATAAAGGACATAGCTTTTTTAATTAAGAAAAAACACACTAAGGTTAAGGTTTAGGGAATGTTAGAATGCATTTTGATAAGTTAGAGAGGGTCTTTTATACTAAAGTCAAAATTTAGGTGAGTTATTTGCAACTTTGATGGGTTATTTATTAATTTATTAAAATTTAGAGAGTGATTTATAATATTTAAAAGTTTAAGGGGTACATCCATACTTAGATTAAAGTTTAGGAATTTTTTTACATTTTTCTCAAATTTAAATATGAATATTATCTTTATTAACTTCAGCTCCGATGGAGAAATTATAAGTTTGTCTTCTAGGCTCGAGCCATCACCATTGCAATAGAGCCTTTGCTCAAGTCTTTTTTCATGCTGTAAAGCCTTGACGTCAGTGGAAAAGTTTCAAGCTTTGATGATCCAAGTGCTTCAGAGACGTCCACCACAGATTCACAAGATAATTCCATTTTTTTCCTATGAAGCAATAAGTTTTCAATCTTCATGCGAGAGACGTCAAGGACACATTTACAAGAGAACATGATTGTCATTTTCGAGCCTTCTGCTTTTCTTTTTATCTTTTGTAATTTTTTATCATACTTTATTAAATAATTATGTTTAATAATAGTATTTCATTATATTAATCATTGTGGGCCGATAGAAAAATAGTGCATATTAAATAGTAGATAGAATTTTGGATGGACTCGATGGAATTCCTCTTTTATAAAACTTAGAAAATGACACAAAATGTTAAAAAGATTAATAGAGTTCTAAATATATTCTATTATCACTCAACCGCTAGCTGCCTAGCTATATCACTTCAATAATAGCTTAATGTCAACGTAAGCTGCCATGAAGAAGCTTGCTGTGTACATTCAAGAATCAAGACCATGAGAAAGGACTACATGGAAGGTTGTACTTAACTGTCGAAAAGACCTTATAAATAAATATAATTGCAAAACTTCGAATTTATTCTTTTGCCGGGCTTTTTGAATGCCAAAAAGTTGTTGTTGTAATATGCATGGTCCGCTCATGCTGCTCGTAAGATCCTCCCCACCAACCCATGCCCAATGGTCGCATGCATATTGCTGATAGCGATATGAAATAGGGAAAAAAAAAACACAAAGTTAGGGTTTTTAATTTCAAAAGGAGGTAAGGAGAACACGATAGCGTTGGCAGACAAGGAAGATGCTGGAAGTGGGCTATAGCTATAGTTATTTACGTCTTAAAATAGTATTTCTTTTTTTTTTTTTTTGCATAGTTTTAAGGGATAGGATTGAATAAAACATTTAATTATATGTTGGTTTGCAATATAAATATAATATTGAATAACAAGTTTATTAAATGATTATACAAAACTTAAAAATTTTATATTATTTAACAAGTGATACAAGAATCTTATTATTAAATAAAATAATAAAAAACTTTAAAATTTTTCTAAAATGATTCTTGTATTTTTTTTAATAACATATCTATCAAATATGGTGTCTTATGTATTCTACTATCTCATACTTACTGTGGCGTTGTTCTATTATATAGTAACCAATGTCTACGTAACACAGAAAAAAAAAATGATAAAAGGACGTTTTAAACATGTCGGCCCAAAACATTTTGGCATCGTGTGCTCCGGCCACTGGATGTTTCAAAAAGGATTTACAGGCTTTGACCCAAACCCTAAACGTCGGGTCCCGTAGATAAGCCCTACCCTTTAAGTCCAACCGGTGATGCTCATGCCATCCATTGCCATTTGCCAGTAAGGTCACGACAACACACTGACATAATATTTATGAAAAATTAGTACACAACGCATTCTTGACTCCGAGTTAAAAATAAGAAAAGAAAAATCTATGCTATTATTTATATTTTGCTTACAAACTCTTACGAACAACAAAAATATTCAGTTGGGAATTTTTAAGATTAGCTGGAATTACTAGAGTTAATGAAAAAATGACGTGTATAGACTCATAAACTAAAAAAAAATAAAATAAATAAAAATCTAATTTACTGCTTAAAAAAGTAGAAATGTGTAACACGGAAATCTATCATATAATGTATCTATTATATTTAAGAGAGTAGTGAGTATTCAACTCCACATTTATATTATCCATAATATTAGAGCGGATAAGGATTTTTTAATTGCTTTTGGCATCTTTTACAATAAATTTTAATTACTATCTTTTAAAATTGATTATTAACTCTTCCCTCAAGGTAGTTAGTAATGAAACATCTCATCCTCAAAAGTTAAATTAATAGATTGACCAATTAAATTAAACTAACAAATCCAATGTAATCCCTCTTTCATCAACAAAAATCATAAGCTATTACCGCCTATAAGTCACTAACCTCTTTTCTCTCCCCTTTCTTCTCTAAACTACCAATATCATTTAAAATATCAAAAAATAATTAAACAATAATATTTTTGGTTTGGAAGAGAAAATTATTAAATTTCAATTTTAATTAATCCAAATTTTAAAAGGGACCTATATTTTTATAAATGGATGTTTTCTTTTTCTAGTTTAATATTTTTCCATTGTGTATATATAATGCATGTGTTAACTACTTATATATTACTTGAAGTCTAACATATATATATTTTTGGATAATTGTATCTTCATTATTTTTGTAGGCACATAATAGCTCTTCAATGAAGGGAATTAAATATGATGAATTTTTTTTAATCTATTTTAATAAAAAAATTAATAATGTATTCCTTAGCTATACATTTGCAGTTTCTTTTTAATGTATTTTTAAGACTATTTGTGCATAAATTTTTTTCTTAAATTATCGGTCATTGCATGATACTATTTTATTTAATTTTTGCATACACATTGTAAGTGTGCATATGCTAGTATAGCTTTAATATATTTCTCTTGTTTCTCTAATTTTCATTTTTTTTGGCCTACCATTGTCTCTCTCTTCCTATGTTCCTTGTCATTCCCTTTTCTCACTTTGCTCACACCAACAAAATGAAGCAAAAAAAAGAAGAAGAAAAAGAAGAAGAAAAAACTATAAATAACTTACACACAGTATTCTCCAATTTCTTCTCTTTCCATTTGTTCTTTCTGTTCACTCATTGAAGAAAAAGATCACCTTTTTGTCTATATCCATTTGCTGTTTTTATACGTCGACTCGATTGTCAACACTACAAGAATTTTTACATTCGTAACATTTTCAAATTTTACAAATGTTACCGATTCGAATATAATTTAGTAACATTTATTAAACATTATAAAAAATGTTATATTAGTAACATTTATAAATAAATTTAAAAAACATATACATATAATTTGAATTATAAAATTTTTAAAATTAAATATAAGCAATCCTATTAAACATTTTTTACTCACTCGATAAAAATAAAATCAACTTCAAACTAAGGAAAAGAACTTTGCACAATTAATTGCTCCAAAATTAATTTACACTCGCGTCATAATATTTCCAAAAAATTGAGATATCCCGCTAATTGGCTGGTCACTTTTTTCTTTCTCTCTCTCTCACTCTCATCAACAGTGGAAGCCCTCTTTTTTTTTTTTTTTTTCGAAACACCTCTCTTCTCTTTGTAAAGAAGCCCTCTCCATCTTTTGGAAAAGTGCAAATTTTTTTGTTTGGCGCACTAAGTCCTCTCCAGCCACTCGGAAAACCACTCTCTCTCTCTCGATCAGAGCACCCTCCCATTAAAGCCTCAAATGGTATGTTATCCCCTCCCCCCTCTCTATCTCTCTCTCTCTCTCTCTAAACAAAGCTTGCATTTACGGATTTTATCTTTCTATTGTGTACATTTTTCCTTCGTAGCCTTAAGACTTAGTGAGATTTCTTTTTATGAGTCTATTGTGTACATATTTACTCTTTCAATTTTTTAATGAAACTATGATTTTTTTTTTCAATTTCTATTCTAGGATTGTACGTAGGACACCGAGATTGGATAGAAGAGAAGGGTTTGCTACGTGGATATAGGAAGGTATTTAGTAAAACTCTCTCTTACTATATGTATTCTGAAAAATTTTGCATGTTTGTATACTACTAATGTCAATTTATCTTAACTTTATTGTCAATTTTCATGGTTTCACCTTTGAATTAGTGGTCATTTGTGTATGAGAATTTACCTTTTAAAACATGTTTCTTTGTATATTAATGTTAATTTGGGAATGCACCCTTTAAAATGTTCATTTGCAATGTATCTAATAGAAGCATGTTTTGTTTTTTGTGGGTAGAATAGAGCAATCAATTTTTTTTTTTTTTTGCATTCATTTGAAAAGTTGATGATCTTGAATAGAAATATATAGATGAAATGAGAGGAGTGTTACAGTCATAGCTTCTGATGCGTGTGTGTTTAATAGGCAATAGGTGTATGTCTGTTGTATTATGTGTACTATAATATATGTTACTATTGGTATCGGAGCCAATAGTTATGGAAGAATTCAAGATCATCGTACGGCAACATGAAGCCTTCCTCACCATATATGAGGAAGACCAGCAACAACTTAAAGCATGCCAACAACAATTATTAGTTCAGCATGCATCTTTGTTGAAGGAAGTAACAATGCTGGGAAACATGACAAAAAAGCATAGTGACACCAACAATGTCAAAGGAGCATCGAGCACAGGGATTTGCCAACAAGAAAGTCTGTTTCAAGGATGTTATTTAACTTTGAGGACGATGCCATTAGATATTGTTTATGGATAACCCCTCCCTAGCTGATCACTTATTGCTATTAAACTGCAAGTAATCAAACAAGTAGTGATCTAGCAAGAATTGTTGCTAATAGACTTTAGTCGATTGTTGTTCTAAGTTCAAAACTCTATTAAGGTTATGTATGTGCAATGTAAGGTTGGAATGGCAAGGATAAGATTGATTGTTTTAGCCTCCTATGTTTTAAGTTCTTCCTTTCACAGAGGAGTTTAAGGACTATTATTACCAGAAAAGATATGTGGATGGAAAAACTAGTTATGCCTAACCAAATTAGATATATCTGATATTTTAAATGTGTCTTGACATACTTCAATGAAGAAAACCAACCTGTTAGACGATGCTATTGTGAATCCCAACACTACCTGACATTTGTGCATGAGCTCATGTGCATACTCAAGGGAGGAATAATTGTTACAGTCATAGCTTCTGATGCGTGTGTTTTTAACATGCAATAGGTGTATGTCCATTGTATTATGTGTGCCGTAATATATGTTACTATGTTATAAGTGTTATGTATCAGGGTGTAGATCAATTTCGTAACATTTACAAATTTCGTTGTGGAGTTTCGATTGTTTGTTGTTGTTGATTGGAAGTGGTTGTGTTTCCGTGTGTTGGTTGGGGTTTGGTGGTTGCTAAGGTGAGGGCATTGTGCTCTGTTTTTAGATTTGAAAATAAGAGCTATTCTTTTAATAGTTGAAAATAGTTTGATTTTGGATTGTGGAACATTGCTACCCCATTTTTGGTTGTCGAGAACAAGTGCTGTCTATGTAAAAATGGTGCACATATGTTTTTTTGTTTAAATATATAATCCATAGTCATAATGTACCATTTTTGTAGTATTTTGTTGCTCATTCTAATGCTATTTTCTTGGTGGATTTTAGGCTTGACAAATGCAATGTGTCTTGCATAATGAATATTGATGTATTAGGTGGTTATGATTTAGCCGAAAAGGATCGATTTCTTACCTTTTCAAGGGTAGGTTCAACTGGATTTGAATTTGTGGTATCTATCAATAAACTATTAATTTTCTTAAAGGGAAAATAATGTCCAATTAGACTGGTTTTGTTAGTAATTATTATTTATGGTTCCTTACAATGATCCAGTGCTAATAGTTTGTCACAAGCTACAGTTTGTTTCATTTAGGAAAATGGAACACTTCCTAAATATCAATTAGCCATAGAAGGGATTCAATAAGTGTAACTTGCAGGCAAGCAATTTCAATAGGTGCTAAATTTGTTTTATCGAGCATTTATTTTGTATCTCATCTTAATGTTTTGTTTGATGGGGGGATATGTCAAATCTTCAAAATGTGAGATTTTTACTGGGTTATACTCAGATATCTGGACAATTGAGGTTTATGTTGGTTCTAATTGGGATTTTTTCTTTTTTCCTCTTGATTCTGTTGAGGTTTATGTTTGTTCTATTTTTTTTTCCTCTTGTCAGGTACGTGTATTCTATTTATATGAAAATTTTCTAAGATCTGTAAATCGGTGTATGTATGGGATCTACCATTTGAATTTTGAACAAAAACACAATATTTCTACTAAGAAGGTATGCAACTAAAAAACATAGTCTGATTGTAGGTATTGATACCATTGGTGGCATAAAAGTGCTTGCTAGCTATTGTTGTGTTATAGGCTTCCGATCATCTCGTGGAGCTATTTCAAATATGGGGATCATAACCATTTCAAGTATTCTTAATGCTGGTGGTATGAAGTCATTCATTTCAATGCTTTGTTAATATCTGTTGTTTACATTATATGTTTTTGCATAGATTTATGTAGCATATATAGATAGATAGAAACAAGAAGTATATATTATTAACTGCTTGAACGAACTCATATATATTTTAAAAAATCATGTATAAATTTAAATAAGTCTATGAACTTAATCTAAAAAAGGTTTACCAGCATATTTCAAAATTAATTTAGTCATTTTAATTCTCACAAGAGGCCTACCCTTTTTACCTAAAGTTTAAAACCTATGTTAATTATCTTAATGTCATGTACACCATGTGTTTACTATTTCCACATATGCTAGCATTTTTCCGTTTCATTTGGCTTCCTTGTAGGTCTCAAGAGATGGAATAATAAAACTTTATTTTACTTGCTCTAAAGAAGCCATGTCAATTATTATAGATTTTATTCTTGTTTCCAAATGTGAATGGGATGAACTTTAATGGTTGTTAACGGAGGGCTTTTTTTTTTTTAATATTAAATCATAACAACCCTCTTCATTAAGACTCATGAGTTGGCCTAACTGCTAAGGTCCTTCATTTTGTGTTAAACTTTTTTTTCCCTATGTTCTCTCTTATGCACAATACAACATGCTTTGCTTTATAGTACATAAAGCATGAAGAAGTGCCATAAATGGAGAAAGTATAGACACTCATAAAAGGAAAAGTGCCATAAATGAATGCGTAGAAGATCTTGTAAGTTCTCCTCTAGCAGTTGAAGATGCCTTAGTTGGCCTATTTGATCATAGTGATCATATTTTATAGAGGCGTGTAGTAGAAACTTATGTCCGTAGGCTATATCAAGTACTTCTCCATTCCCACATTTCATGCTTTACCTTTTGACTTCATGTACAACATTGATATGGAATTTTGGTTCCTTTAATTCTTTGTAAGGCTAGTTTCAATGATATATTATAAAACATAATATATGGTTAGGCAATAGTCCATAATGTGGTTCAATTTGGTAAATTCATTGTAGATCCAAGTTATTAGTTACACATTCACCCTGCATGTAGCACCACGAACTAAAAGTTGTGGTCTCTAGTGCTTTCTAAATGTAATGTCAATTCCTTATTTATCATCTCTATGCATTTTCTTTTCAGTGGTGATGAGGATTAGACTTAAGAAAGGATAAACAAGCTAGCTAAGATACATAAAGAGTAAGAATTAAGGTCTAGTCTTCACTCTTCTAGTGTTGGAGTAATTGGTTGCTTTATATAAAGGGATGAAGGAAGAGCACCTATGAGACATTCATTTCATTGGTCAGGAGAAAAGTTGTACTACATGGAGGAGCCTTTACTACGTCATCTAGTGCCTCATCTCTCCATCTATCTCAAACTGGTGCTCATGCTCTCTCTAACTTGTATTATCTCCTTCCAGATTAATTTCTTTTTATGGCTACAATCTTAAGCTAATTGAAAACTATTTATTCCCAAGAAAAACTTAAAATCTACGACAATATCCGGTATAATCCTTTATGGGACCGTCAATGGCATTTGTACACTTGTTGTGGAAAAGCCATTGCATGTCCAACGGATGTTCTTGAGGAGAATGGTGAGACAATATGCAATTGATGGTTTTATAACATTTAAAGGCCTGGTTGGAGTGGACTTGATAATCCAACTTATATCTCAATCTTTTGGCCAAAATAGAGGCAGATGTATGCTGCTAATATAACTTTGTTTTGTAAGCGTTTCTCTATGTATGAAGGACAGTTTATTTTGTTATTTACTTTTTTTGTAGATGATAATCAGATTGGGAAAATAGCTAGTTTATGAAATAAAGTTTATTATTTGGTCACTTTTTGAAAGTTGATTATCAATTTGGGGAAAAGTAGGTTATGAATAGAGTTTATTTTACTAGTAAATTCTGTAAAGTTTGGACAATATTACTTGGGATATGTTAACGTCCTCATTTGTAACTTTTGTAAAGGTTATAGGTGATGATGGAAGTGGACAACTATAAGCTTATGTGCAAATGTCTACTTTTATGACCTTTATTATTTTGTAATTGTACACTTTTATTACAAGTTTAAATTGTTACATTTATAAACAAATTTATTATATTATAACAATAATTTTTTGTGATGTTTAAGCACTACCAAATATTCTCTTTTCATTATGTTTAAACCTTATCAAATATCACTTATTTGTGATGTTTAAATGTTACTAAAAATTATTATTTGGTTACATTTAAATGTTACAGAAAACTACTTATTAGTGGCGTTTAAATGTTTTTTAGTGACGTTTAAATGTTTTTTAGTTATGTTTAAACATTACCAAATATTATACTTTTTGTAACATTTAAACGTTATTAAAAATATACATTTTGTCAAACAATTTTGGTATCAAATTATTAACATTTAGTAATGTTTAAACGTTACAAAAAAAATACTTATTAATGATGTTTAAACGTTACTATTATTGCATTATTAGTGATGTTTATAGTATTGGTGAGGTTTATTTTTTAAATGTTACAAAATATTTTCTGTAACAAACCTTTTGTGACATTTAATAAACGTTATGAAAAATTTTCTGCAATGTTTACTTTAGTTTTGATAACGTTTAATAAATATCACAGAATGTCAAAATTCTTGTAGTGTAATTTGCTTGGTGCATGTGATGTTGGTATGGTTAGAGTGTAGAAGAAGGTCGGGATGATTTAGGATGTTTATAGTGGTCAAATTTGGATTATGAGAGCAATAGCGAGAGCAAGAGCCCACCACTATAAATTGTGATAATGGTATATAGTTTGAAAGAGAAAACAATTCAATAGAAACCTCCCTTAGTAGATCATCCATCACCTATTTGGTTGAGGGTTTGGATTCAACACAATGAAACAATCTCTCAACAAACACTCACATTTTGATAACTAAACACATGTTAGGTTTACTTTCCAACTTTTAGGAAGAAAACCCATTTAGGTAAAGAGCAAAAAGACCGAACATTAGAAGTAGACATCATATCCTACCTAGCCATTTCATTTTGACATTGCCGCCGACTTGAATGGCCATTAGTAATGCATGATTCATGTATCTTACCAACATTAAGAGTAAGCATCTCATGTTTAAGTCCACTCGATCACTTCACTCAATTTTCACCTAAAAGGCTATCATAGGTTAATGCATAGCTCACAAATCCTCCCCATAGAATAGTGTCTTATTACATGCAACCAACAACTCAGCATGTACAATCAAAGCCAAATATAAATTAATTCATTTGCATATAAATGAAAACATTAAATAAATAATAAGTACAATTATAAGCAATAAATAACTCAAAGGTATTGGTCACTTATCACTTAAAGTGCTCAATGCAATCTTTTCAAAGTCTTGACTGTCATTAAATAAAATTATTGAAAAATCCCTCAATTATTTATTAATTATAATTTCATACATGTAATATAAAATTTACCTCTACTGAATTTAACTATTTCAAACCTAATTATGGTACTTTAATCATAAGTAGTTTTCAATGAATTTAGAGCCATTTGAATTGCTCGATCTCCTTTGATAGGTTATTATTTTTATCTACCGTTATTTTTTTATTATAATATATCTTTTAGAGATAGCTTTTTGAGTATTTTGAGAATGCATAAGAGCCATTAACCAAAATAGTGAATGGTTGATTGAAAATATCAAATTTCAATTGGTTGAATTAGGGTTCTTTTAGCCGAACCCTTATAAAATACAACGATTCACCTTTTATTCATGTTTAATTGACCATTCTGATGGTTTAGTCAATTGAATAGTTACGAGTTGAAAATTGTCTCTCATTTACTTAGTTTGGTAGACTTAAATATTGATTGGTCAATTGAAATATGTTTTTTTTTTTTTTTTACTTGAAGCTTAGATTCTTAAACTTCAAACCAATCGTGTTGATTTTCTAAGTTTTCATTTGATTTAATGATTGGTTTTTTACTTATAATAATCTTTGTATGCTTATTCCAAACTTATGGTTTCCATAAATGTGATGGACAGAAAACTGTTATAGATTGGTTGATAAGTGATGAATTGGCTTGATGATTGTTAAATTTGTGATTTGTTATTTATGTGGAGTGTTGCTATGTGAGTGGTCATACTTGACCTAACTAGTTTTAAAATGGGGTTTAAAATTTGATTTGACATGCATTGCATTTATTTATATCATTTAGAGGTTGTCAATCTATGAATGTAGTTTAGAAAATATATTAGCATATATTACTCTCACAATTAGTAGCTACATGTTATGGAAATGTCGTGCACTTTAACAAGAGCCACATATTCTTCTAAGAGCTGCGTCCTTGCTATCATCAAGGGTCATGGGATCGCGATGTGCCTTAAATTGATGACACTAATTGCCATGGATCTAAGGATGTTTAGGGTTACAGTGAAGACCATTATCAAAGGTTTCATGTTTTCTCAATATGAATCAAGGATTAAAGGTAGATGTTGAATCCCCAATAATACATTGTTAATGATGAAGTAATTACCTTACACCCATATTAGTTATTGTTAGCATGATACGATGTTACATTCACACAACTAAATCACACTTTATATAATAATAGAGATTAAGGATAATTAATTATTCTCAAGTTAGACATCTAACTTTAGAAACTATTGGTTGATATGGGAGTAGCCTAAAAAGATATAGTTTTAAAGTGGGTTAAATCTCCTTACTTCACCTGTTAGGTTTGGTTAATTTCTTAAGGGTAAAATATACTAGATATTTGGAGTTAAATTCAAATAGAGAATAAAATTTTGAGATAATACCATTTATTTAGTGCCTCAACTTTTCAATTGTCAAACTCTGTTGAAATTTAACATTTTGCCATTATTACTTGCACTAACTCCATTAACTAATGTTAGATGATGTGACTTTTTTAACAAATTATAAAGTAAGACATACTCTTATATACTAAAAAAAAAATCCTAAAAGTAAGCTTATTGCCACATCATTTTTCTTATTTAAATACGTACTATTTAATATTAAAAACTATAATCAATTAAGGAATTAACTGAAAATATAAAGAAAAAAAAAATTTCCTAAAATCTTTCTTCTCCATCCCTTTCTCTCTTTTTGCATTTTAAGAGAAACACCACCATCACTCTCTCACCTAGCCCCCTTTCTTCAGGGAATCACCACTACCATCCTGGCTCTCAATTGCCTACTACTTGACAACACACTTTGCACACTATTCACTTGATTGTTCAGTTGCCTATGATGCTTCTTATCCCTTTTCTCACATCAATGTAGTAAAATTAGGATCTTTATTTTGATTTTAGGAGTAGATAGACGAGTTTAAAATTGCAGTGGAATAAGACATGCTTTGATTTGAGGATCTTGGCTCTTGTCTTGATCTTTTATAGTTAGATTTGGATTAAAAATTAGGCCTTCGCTTTTATTCTTTTAATTTAGTTGAAGAATTGAAAATGTGTTTTTGTATGTGAATAGTTGCTGTTTTTGAAAGTGTGTTTGTTTGTTTTTATTTTTTATATAAAACATCTAAAGAGAGGTAAAGATGAAATAAACCTTTGTACCCACTATGTTTGCGACCTCAACATGCATTAGATATTGACATGTCCAACCTTTCTATTTTAGTTCCTAACGATACTCTTAGTATTCAAATCTAGAAAGATGACAAGTAGGTTGCTATTGAATACAATCTAAATCCATGAAGACATTATTCATTTGATAAGTGAAATTGATGTCCATGTATTTCATTGCAGATAATAAGCATGGGAAGTATAGAGTGTTATTCACAAGAGCTTTGTATATAAAAGAAAAGAGACACATTTCAGGAATAACATTAAGAAATTAACATCAGTGAGTGAAAAGGAAAGAGAGGGAAAGAAAAAAATTGATGTCACTTTTGTTAAAATTGACCTTGAAGGAGTTGAAGAAATTGATGTTGTTGAGCTCATTGTCACCATTAAGCCTTGCTCATCCATCTTAGTAGAAAAAAAGGTTGAAAGTGATGAATATGAAAAGATGTCTTTTTTTCTTTTCTTTTTTTTTTTTTAGGTTTTGTGTAGGTAATATATATTAGATTAATTAAAAAGATGTACTTTTCTATAGTTAAGAGCTAAGTTGGATTTTTTTTGTTTTAAGATTGTAAACACCCCATTTTTGCCCTAGGAGTCAATAATTTTCAATTTTTCCTAATTTTTCCCAAATTTTCCTAATTTAGCATAAAATAATAAAAATGTTCAAAAAATAAGAATAAATAGGAAAACACTTCAATTTTGAAAAATGATTTCGGAAATAGCAATAATGAATAATAAACAATTTTTACAAATTTTTGAAATTTCAAAAAATACAAAAAAATAGAAAAATCGCATTGCATATATGCAATTTGCGAAATTAGAAAAATCAGGAAAGTGGGCTAGCTCAGCTGGTCCGGATCATGGCTAGGTGCGCGCGCAGGGGGGCTCGGTTAGACGTTCGAATCACGGAGGAAGCAGTTTCCGCATTTTGCAATTTTTCGACTTATCCAGGACACGTGGCAGCATCTGATTGGCTGGAAGAAACGCACGCGCCGGGCGCGTGATCGTCTCCTACCTCGAGCCCGAGATCGCCGACGAAGAAAAAATTCGTATTTCGGCCGTTTTGATTCGATTTTTTTTGCACAAATCCAACAGATCTTCAACAAAAATAAGATAAACATTATCTAATTAAAATCAAATCGCAACAAATCGTTGGATGGGCACGAATCGGAGTTGGTTTTTCAACCGAAAATCTGATCAGCTTCAATCGGAGGAAATCCAAGCTTATCCAGCTCGGTTTCAAGCGCCTATAAATAGAGGAGGAGATGAGGAAGCAAGAATAGAGATCAGAATTGCGAGAGAGAGAGAAAAGAGTGTAGATCGGAGGAAACCCAAAGTTGCGATCGTCGATCGGAGTTGAGCCACCGCAAGGAGACATTCTGGGAGTAAACCACCACCACCATCGGATTTAACACCCTAAGAAGCTAGGATTCGACACTTCACCCGCCGCCGGAACGCCGTGAACGAGCCAACCCCGCCGCCGTGTCCGACCGACCCGATTCGACCCGACTGACCCGACCCACGCACCGACCCGGATCCAGGTAAGTCGGATTTTCCAGATTTTTTTATTTATTTTGTTTGTTTATTTATTCTAAATTTATTATTTGTTATTATTGTTATTTTTTTTGTTTTTTTTATTTGTTTAGTTATTAGTTATTTATTTACTTCTATTTTCAATAAATAGGAAAATGTAGAAATTAGGTTTTTTAGGATTTAATAATGTAAAATAAAAAAATAAAAAATAAAATAAAATAAAAAATAATAAAATGAAGAAAAACAATAAAAATATTAGGAAAATAATAGTAAAGTTTTAGATTTCAAAATAGGATAGATAATAAACTTAGGATAAAATTTTCAACAAAAATAAAAAATCACAAAAATAACAAAAAATCATAAAAATTAAATAAATAAGTTTTAGCACTTAGAAAAATCATTTTCGTCAAATAAATCAAAATTGATGTTTTCCCTACAAAATCATTTTCAAAATGAAATCAAGCTTAGGCTTAGAGTTTTTAGGAAAAATCCAAAAAATGGTAAGAACATAAATCGAAAGAAATTTCAAAATTAAAATTCACCAATACACTAAAGATTTTCAGAAAAGTGAACTACGGCTTGTTTGATCCTGAGTAGCAGGTACGTAGGCACCCATTCGGGTCAACCCATAAAATAAATGAAAAATCCTTTTTCTGAAATAAATTCAAAGACATAACAAAAATTAACAGAAACACAATGAAACACATTTCTAAAGATGAACAATTTTAGGAGATTAGGTGGTAACCGTATAGGTTTTAATAGGTTAGCCTTCGGACTTAGAAACTCTGTTTTTCTTTTTCTCTTCTCACAAAAACGAGAAGAGGAAATAACGACGACTAGTAGTCCAAATTAAGACTAATCCGCTCCTTTAGTCTTGAATTCACTTTTTCCCAACAACAGTTGGGTGGCGACTCCAAAAATCAAACGAAATTCCTAACTCAAGTCGAGGATCTAGATTAGATGAGCATAGGGTTTAGTTTAGATCGGATTAGGAATGGGAATTCAAAAATTAGACTCGACAGGATGGCGACTCCACTGGGGACCCATACCAGCAGGCTAGCCACCTGAATCTCTCCAAGCTGTTCTCTTTAAAAAAAATGTGTTTCAATCATTACTTTGTTACTAACTTTGCAGGATTTAGGTAGATTTTAGTTTCTTTACTGTGGGGGTTTTGCATGCATACATATGTTTGTGTGAGTAGATGCGGTCGAACCCGGACCGTCCTAGAAACCTAAGACGGGGAGCCATTGTGTAGGTTTCGAGCGAAGTGAGCTGATTCACCGTTCGGGACCGATTAGGCTACCCCACCCTATGCTTCGATATGGCCTGAGATCCATTTCTTCGAAATGCGGGAGGCCATAAAGCTCGGGAACCAGTTAGAACCAACCTACTTGCATACATAACATCGTACGAGGGGTTGACAATTGGATGACAATGTAATGGTTTGTTATTTTGTCCTTGGAGTTCAGGACTATTTCCCTGTAATATTTTCATAGTTTGTTTGTAACTAGCCTTTTTCCTATTGTAATAGATGGCTAGTAGTGCAGTCGACCGCCTCCTCCGCAAAGAGATTCGGGTGTACAAACCTTTGGACCCAAAATTGGTACTGGACCACTGGTTTACCTTGTACAACCCAGAGGAGCAAGCCTTCATCCAGTAGAAGATCGGCCCCATCCTCTCACTGACTAAGTCAGAGGCGAATTTACCTATGGTCCGGGCCATGCTTTAGTTATGGGAGATCAAGCCCGCAGCTTTCTTCATCGGGCCGCATGAGATCACCCCTACCTTGGAGGAGTATACCCAGTTGCTACAGGCTCCTAGCACTGACTAATCAGATTTACACGCAGACCTCGAGGTCGGGCCAGCCGACACCTTCAGTAGACTGCTAGGCATCCACAAAACAACGGTCAATAAAGCCCTGACAGACTGTAATGGGTATTGCATACGAATGGATGACTTAGAAGCCTGGTTTATTGCCCGAGAAGACAATGGGGACATAAAGGACATCTTGTGTGGAGACCCTAAGACTTACAGACAGAGAAGGGTGAACGCTTTCATCTTGACAGCCTTTGCCACCATACTGTTCCCCACCGGAGCTTTCTATATTCACTACCGGGTTGCAGAGCTGGTAACCCAATTCCTGGAGGGAAGATCTTACATCCCGGCTCTACTGGCTGAACAGATCCGGAATTTGAATTTCCTTAAGAAGAAGGGCCATGGGATCCTCCGCTCCAGCATCAACCTTCTGCTAATATGGTTCGTAAGCCACCTCAAGTGCTTCGGGCTGAACATGGTCAGGAAAACCCTAGCCAACAGGTGGATCTGGTGGATTCCTGTATAGAAAAGGTGAAGTTACCCGACGACATTACCAGCCACAGTTGGGTAGATCTGCTTAGAAGCCTTAGCGCCGAAGATATTCTATGGACAGGCAGGTGGAGTTGCTGCGATAAAATCATCTTAACCTGCAGTAATTTCCAAGTAGTGCCATTAATCGGGATCAACGGATGTATCGGATATCACCCCAACTCCGTAGTCCACCAATTCGGTACCGTCCAAGACATAGTTTATCGGCCTTCACTCGAAGCAGTCACCTTTGAGTACCAGGATCCGAACCTGTTGGTAGCCGAGAAATTTGCTAAGCTGGCAGAGGTTCAAAGCACTTTGGGAAGCCAGAATCGAAAGCCCGAATGTGGACCTCAGCGAGCTAGATGGCGAAGTGGGAAAACACCGAGCCACCAGAGAGTTTGTAATCCGTCAGCTATACCAGACAGGGGAAAGAGCATACCGGGTTCCAGACGTCACCCAGCCAAGACCAGATAAGATCAATCCAGAGACAGAGATCTACCTGGAGCAGGTCAAGGCCCGGATGGAAGTATACTTCGAAGCTGACAGACTATAAGAAAGACATCTGGAAGGGACGCTTCAAGGAATCTGACCAAAGAAACAAGGCCCTGGAAGCACAATTAGAGAAGTGCCAAGCTAGGGTCAAGGAACTAGAAGCCATTATCAGTGGGAAGCCTGAGCCTCCACTACAAAAGACCAAAAGAGCTAGGAAATAGAGCAGTATTTGTAATCTTTCATTTTTATTGAACTCCAGAATTATTAATAAAAGTAAAGTTTTAATAATACATTATCAATCAGTTGTCAACCCTTTTATCTTTTAGCATCCGCGTGACACATGCATATCATTCTTGCATCCATCACACTAAAAAAAAAAAGGGGAATGCGCGTCCAGGTATCAAAATAGCTTCCAAGCAACCGAACCCACCCAGAAGCCCAGTCCTTATGCGCTCAAGAGCAAAAATGGCCAACAGCAGTGACAATCGCCACAACACCAACGCTGAAGTTGCCTCAGACTCTAGGATCATATCCCTAGAGTAAACGGTCCAACAGCTGGCTGCCCAGGTTCACCTCTTGACTGAAAGCATCAGCCTCCTGCGCAACACCCAGCCGGCTCAAGAACAGTATTCAAGGGCCAGGAAGGGAAAAGCAGTGGAGGGATAGCCTCCAGAATACGAAGAAATCAATTCCTACCTTAACCCAGCCTTCGAGTATGAGCCGAAGGTCAGCCAGGGGCCGACCTCTGATGATCTGAAAAAGGAAATGGAAGAGAGACAAAAGGAGATGGAGAAGCGACTCTTCCAGCAGCTCAATGACAAGATGAAAACTATTGAAGGCCCGGATGGTTTTGAACAGGCCGGAATCACTAACCTGCCAGCATACAGGGAAGAGGCATACCCTGACAAGTTCAAGATCCCAGATTTTGAAAAGTATGATGGGACCGGTTGCCCCAAGATGCATACCAGGCTATATGCCCGGAAAATGAGCAAGTATTCTCAATACGATCAACTCATGCTCCAGACCTTCCAGGACAGCCTCACAGGCCCCGCATTGGTCTGGTATGCCCACCTCGACTTCAACATTATCAACACCTGGGAAAAGCTAGCCCGGGCCTTTTATGATCAATACAAGTTTAACATCGAAGTTGCCCCATCTGTAATCGATCTGGGGAGTCTCCGAAAAAGACTTACTGAGCCGTTCAAGGAATATGCTTAGCGCTGGAGGGCCCAAGCCGCCAGGGTAGCCACTCCGATATCTGAAAAGGAATTGACATCCATATTTGTCAATACCTTGGACAAAACTTACTTTTCACATTTGGTAGGCCAGACCTCTTCCAGTTTTGCAGAAGTAGTGGCTGCAGGTTGCAGGATCGAGAATGTCATCACCACTGGTAGGCTCCAATCAATGGAACCTCCATAGGGTCACACCAACCCAAAGGCCCTTAGGAGGAAACAGAGTTAAAGAGCCCACAGTCAGTACAGTGCATTCTAGTAAGGCAGAAAAACCTGGGACTCGGGTAACTTTCCAAACCACTAATACCCCAGCCCAGCAACCTACGACAGGTCATACACAGGCCGCTAGGCCCCAAGGCAGTTCACTCCAATCCCCATACCGCTCAGTTAGGTCTTTGCCCGGTTGAGGGCAGTCAACTTGATTAGTTTCGAACTCCCCAACGACCGATACAGGCCCAAGAACTTCGACTCCAACCTCAAGTGTGACTATCACATGGGTCAAGAGGGGCACTCCACAAATAGGTGCTGGAGGCTCCGGCACAAAATCCAAGACTTGATTGACGCAGGGATCATACAATTGGATTTTGTGAACACCCCTACACCCAATGTCAACACCAACCCGTTGCCCAATCACAGGCCTACCATCAACATGATTACGTCAGAAGAGTCAGCTCCCAAAGAAGCCCTTAAACAGAATCCGACTGAGCAACCCGCTTCGGGAGAGACTCCAAAGGCGCACATTAAAGGAAGATGGTTATCCGGGGACCCCACGGTTGGCACTTTGGGAGAATCACACGGGAAGTTTCAGTACCTGGTAAACTATTCTTACACCCCGACTGAGCAAGGGTCGCCTAGTGGGTGGGGGCCAGAATTTGAGAAGCAAGACAATCTAGCAAAGGAAGAGGGAAAGACCATCAACATGATCAATTCTCAGAAGCCCCGGGTTATACAATGCTATGAGGGACAATCAATCGAGGTGCAAATCCCTAGGAAAAGGTATGTATTCAATGTTCCCGTACCAGCAGAGAATTACAAGGCTGCACCATTCGACTATCGGGCCCTCGAACAAGAGCGACCTCCTATAGTGGGAGGTATCACCCGCTTTGGGAGATTATACGATCCAAATATAAGAGCCCGACCGAAGAACCCAATACGAAGAAAACAGAGGAAGAGGAAGAGGGTCTTGCTGCATTTACGAAGATGGTAAAGGCCAGCGAATACAAGATCATGGAACAATTGAATAAAATTCCGGCGCAGATATCTCTCATGGGCCTTCTTACCACATCTGAGCCCCACAGGGAAGCACTCTTTAAAGTGCTAAAACAGATTCAAGTCCCGGAGGGTATTTCTACAGACAAGATGGGTCACGTGGCAAACTCTATCTTTACCATGGATCAAATATCTTTCTCTCCAGAAGAGCTAGGAAAGAGGGAGACCAACATAGCAAGCCACTATTCATAGTGGTCCGGTACAATGACACCATCGTCTCCCGAGTACTTATCGACAACGGATCATCCCTCAACGTCTACCCATTGGCAACACTCGACTTATTGGGGGTCGATCCAAGCAACATAAAACCTAGCTCCACAGTGGTCAGAGCCTTCGACGGGTCGAAGAGAGACATTGTGGGGGAAGTGAACTTACCAGTGGAAATCGGTCCACAAGTATTCCACATCTCCTTTCAGGTCCTCGACATCCTAAGGTCTTTTAACCTGCTCCTGGGACGACCCTGGATACATGCTGCTGGTGCCATTCCCTCTAGTCTCCACCAAAAGGTCAAATTCATCACAAATGGGCAGATAGTTACAGTACTGGGCGAGCAGGATTACGCCATATACAAAGAGACTGCCATACCTTACATCGGGGATGAAGGTTCAGAAGACCTAGGGTTGCAGATTTTCAACGAAGTGAATATGATGACCAGCAAGGAGGGCCATCAGTTTAAAGAGGGGCAGCACAGGACCTTCGGACTGGGGTATGTTCCTACGGCCGCGGAAGAAGCACAAGTAAGGGGTGTTAAAGGTAGAATGAAGGGGAAGCCGATTGACACCCAGATGTACATCTCACCTCTCTAACAATCTTTCCGAAGGGCAAATACCATTCAAGAGCTTCGAATAAACAAAGAGGACAACAACAAAGGGGAATCAATCTCCCGCATGTCCAACCAACATCCAGCTCTGAACAACTAGTTTTGTTGTCCTATCAATAGCGCTAGGTTAGCTCAAGAGTAGAAAAAAATCATTGAACAAATTTTATTGAGACTATTTATCGAATTCCATTACAGTTTGTTTCTTTTATTATTATATATGATTTCATTTTTTATGTCACTCAGATCTCCCACCATCGAACATCAGGGATATTTCGCGCAAGTAGAACGTGAAAACGCTGATATCGTTCCCAACGCTGCTGGGTCAGTTGTTGAAGACGATATCTTAGACCACGAAATAATACAAGAAAATTGGCTAAAACATGAACAAAGCGGAATCTCGATCGACGAGCCTGTGGAGACAGTAAATCTAGGAAGCATGGAAAACCCTAAGAACCTCAAAATCGAGACCAATTTGAGTGCCGAGCAAAAATGTGAGATAACCGAGCTATTAATCGAATATGCAGATGTGTTTGCCTGGTCATATGGTGACATGCCAGGGCTAGACCAGTCGATAGTAGTTCACAGGCTTCCCATAAGGGAAGATGTCAAACCTAAAAAACAAAAACTAAGAAGATTTAGGCCCGACATCTTGCTAAAAATCAAAGAAGAAGTAAGAAACTACTAAAAGTAGGGTTCATCGAAGTATCCGACTACCCAGAATGGGTGGCAAATGTAGTCCCCGTTATAAAAAAGAACGAAAAAGTGCGCGTATGCGTGGACTTTCGGGACTTAAACCAAGCTACGCCAAAGGATAACTTCCCCCTACCTCATATTGATGTTCTAGTGGATAACACCGCGGGAAACCATCTCTTCTCATTCATGGACGATTTCTCAGGATACAATCAAATAAAAATGGCCGAGGAAGACAAGACCAAAACAACCTTCATCACGACATGGGGAACTTTCTGTTACAAAGTCATGCCCTTCGGTCTGAAAAACGCCGGGGTAACGTATCAGAGAGCCATGGTCGCCATACTTCACGACATGATGCATCGTGAGGTTGAGGTATACGTCGATGACATGATAGCTAAATCCAAAGAAAGAGAAAGCCATGTAGATATCCTAAGGAAGTTGTTTAAACGACTGAGGAAATTTCAGCTTAAGTTAAACCCGGAAAAATGTACTTTCGGGTTACAACGAGGAAATTGTTAGGGTTCGTCATCAGCCAGGAGGGCATTAAGATTGACCCTGACAAGGTAAAGTCCATATTAGAGTTACCTTCCCCATGCTCCGTTAAAGAAGTAAGAAGCTTGTTGGGGAGACTAAATTATATAGCTCGGTTTATCTCACAACTCACCGACAAATGCTGGCCGCTATTCCGTCTGTTGAAGAAGAACACCGCAATAGAATGGGACGACGAATGTGAAGAAGCGTTCAGGACAATCAAAGACTATCTTATAAAACCCCCGGTCTTGATAGTCCCGAAACATGGAAAACCCTTATTCTTATACTTCACTATACTCCCCGAATCCATGGGATGTGTGTTGGGGCAGAAAGATGAGGAGGGAAGAGAACGTCCCATATATTATTTGAGCAAGAAGTTCACAGATGGGGAACAAAGGTACTCAGAGGTGGAGAAGACGTGTTGTGCGTTAATTTGGGTCATGCATCGACTAAGGCAATACACCCTTTACTATCATATTGAGCTGTTGACAAGACATGATCCCTTAAAATACTTGGCAAAGAAGCCAGCATTGATGGGTAGAATCTCTAAATGGCAGATGCTTCTATCCGAGTTTGACATCACGTATGTAAATCAAAACTCGATAAAGGGGCAAGCCTTAGCCGATCAGTTGGCCGGACATCCTGTCGAGACAGATACCCAAGAAATACAAGTCCAATTTCCGGACGAGAACATATTAACAGTAGAAGATATGCCGGCAGAAAACTCTGGGAGAGAGCAGAATGGTGGGTGGAAACTGTTCTTCGACGGGGCTGCCAATGTATTCGGTTGTGGGGTTGGGGCAGTATTGATATCCCCAGACGGCATTCAATTCCCTGCAGCGACAAGACTTACATTTTCCTATACCAATAATATCGCGGAATATGAAGCATGTATTCTTGGCCTCAAGATGGCCTGCCAAATGGGAATCCGCGAATTAGAGGTGTACGGGGACTCGTCGCTCATCATACTACAAACAAGAGGGGAATACAAAACTAAAGACCCCAAACTGGTACCGTACCATCAACACTTGACAGAGCTGATTGAGGAGTTTAAGGCAATCACCTTCACGTACATCCCGAGAATTCAAAATCAGTTCACAGATGCCTTAGCCACACTAGCGTCCGTGATTCAAATAACAGGAGGAGCCGAAGTTCAACCGATGAAAGAAGACATCGAAAGTCGGCCCGCTTATTGTTTGACAATTGAAAAGATACAAGATGATAAGCCATGGTATCACGACATCAAGACCTTCCTCCAAGAAGGTAAATACCCTGAAATGGCTAGCAAGAATGACCAAAGAACGCTCAGAAGGTTGGCAAGTCATTTCTTATTAAGTGGGTCTATACTCTACAAGAGATCATATGATACCACCCTGTTGAGATGTGTGGACAAAAATGAAGCATGCGAACTCATGAAGGAAATACATGAAGGGGTATGTGGACCTCATATGAACGGCTACATGTTGGCCCGAAAAATCATGAGGTTAGGGTATTACTGGTTAACCATGGAGTCGGATTGCATAAAGTATGTTAAGCACTGCCATCTGTGCTAAGTATACGCAAACCGGATCAATGCTCCACCCAACGAGCTACATTTGTTATTGGCGCCGTGGCCTTTCTCCATGTGGGGAATCGACATAATCGGCCCAATCACTCCAACGGCATCTAATGGCCACAGATTTATACTGGTAGCGATTGATTACTTCACCAAATGAGTAGAAGCGTCATCATATACTAATGTCACAAAAGGGGTAATAGTCCGCTTCTTAAAAAGGGACATAATAGCCCGATATGGAGTTCCCGAGTCGATCATCACCGACAATGGTACCAATCTCAACAATAAATCGATGACAGGTTTATGTCAATAATTCCACATAAACCACAGAAATTCAACCCCCTACCGACCTCAAATGAACGGGGCAGTAGAAGCAGCTAACAAAAATATCAAGATCATCGAGAAAATGACAACAACTTACAAAGATTGGCATGAAATGTTACCATTTGCTCTCATGGCTTATAGGACTTCAATAAGAACATCTACGGGAGCTACCCTTTACTCATTGGTATATGGTACAGAAGCAGTGCTACCAGTGGAAGTCGAGATTCCATCATTCAGAATCTTGTCAGAAACTCAATTAACAGAATCGGATTGGGTAAAGAAAAGGCTTGATCAGCTGAATCTGATTGATGAAAGAAGACTTACCGCGCTATGTCATGGTCAGTGTTACCAACAGAGGATAGCCCGAGCATTCAACAAGAAGATGAGACCTCGGTACTTCAAAGAGGGCGATCTAGTACTAAGAAAAGTTCTCCCGAACGCCCAAGACTCCAGAGGAAAATTCACTCCAAATTATGAAGGCCCGTATGTGGTGAAAAAGGTTCTGTCAGGTGGTGCTCTAATATTAACTCAGATGGATAGTCCAGAATTGAGAGACCCCGTCAACACAGATGCTATAAAGATGTACTATCCTTAGGCAAGGGAATTGAAATTTTGCCAATGTTTATGAAAGCCAATATTCGATACAAAGTCCGTTGAGTCGAGTTTTTACTTTTCTACAAGCAAAGCTAATATCCCTGAATGGTCAACAATCCCAATCAATTCTCATCACAATAAATACACCTAAACACATTACCTACCACTTTGTCAATGAAAGATAAACACTAAAATGATAATGAATCTTAATGTAATTTGTGATATAATTTTGTCTACTCCTAAGCATTAAAACTGAGCGCATTATTAGGATAACATTACCGTCGAAAGAGCTTTGTGCATAAAGAAAAGAGGCACATCAAGATTTTCAATCCAGTGTCAAGATAAGAAGAAAAGAAGCAGCAGCAAACCAACACGAAGGTTCAGTTGTTTGGTTGCTATCCGAGATAAACTGACAAGCATATTAAAATAGGTAACTATCATCACATCATGAAAGGCACCACATCATCTAGCTTAGTAAGAAGCATGTTCAAGAGTACCAGATGAGTCAGCTCATAATGAAGCACGTGTCTAGACATTTCCTTTAATAGGGTTAGTCAGCCCAATATGGGCACTTTCCCGAAAAAACCTGTTCTCAGGGTCAGCTCATAAGGGCAACTTTTGAGACAGTTCTATTTTAGGTTAGTCAGCTCTTGGGGCACTTTCCTGAAAATCAATCCTAGGGTTAGTCAACCCAATATGGGCACTTTCCCGAAAAAACCTGTTCTCAGGGTCAGCTCATAAGGGCAACTTTTGAGACAGTTCTATTTTAGGTTAGTCAGCTCTTGGGGCACTTTCCTAAAAGTCAATCCAAGGGTTAGTCAGCCCAATATGGGCACTTTTCTGAAAAAACCTGTCCTCAATGGTCAGCTCATAAGGGCACCTTTTGAGACAGTTCTATTTTAGGTTAATCAGCTCTTAGGGCACTTTCCTAAAAGTCAATCCAAGGGTTAGTCAGCCCAATATGGGCACTTTCTCGAAAAAAACCTGTTCTCAGGGTCAGCTCATAAGGGCACCTTTTGAGACAGTTCTATTTTAGGTTAGTCAGCTCTTGGGGCACTTTCCTAAAAATCAATCCAAGGGTTAGTCAGCCCAATATGGGCACTTTCCTGAAAAAAACCTGTTCTCAAGGTCAGCTCATAAGGGCACCTTTTGAGACAGTTCTATTTAAGTTTAGTCAGCCCAATATGGGCACTTTCCTAAGAGTTTTATCAAAGGTTAGTCAGCCCAATATGGGCACTTTCCTAAAAATCCGTTCTCAGGGTCAGCTCATAAGGGCACCTTTTGAGACACTACCACAGGTTAGTCAGCCCAAGATGGGCACTTTCCTAAAATCTATTTTAAGGTTAGTCAGCCCAATATAGGCACTTTCCTAGATTCTCCCGATTAGTCAGCTCTTGGGGCACTTTTCGGAAACATCCTTCCCAAACAATTGCCAGTCTAACAAGACGCTTCTGTCGACAGGTAGCTAGCTCATAAGGGCGCTTCCTAAGTAAATTTTCTTTCCAAGGTTGCAAGTCGGATAAGACGCTTCCTATCATCATTTCTCATACATTCCTACTCGATGCTTGAGATGTGTCCTGTCGCCAATTAGTTAGCCCATAAAGCACTTTTTGGAGAGGGAACATTACCTTGAATTGTTAGGAACATCTTCAACCGTAGGATTATCAGCTCTTGGGGCATTTTCCTACTAAAACCTAATTCAAGAGGTCAAAAATGGCGTCTTTTGTTTGTCTTTGTAGTTAAGTTTTTCAAACTTTACCACAAAGAGGGGCAGCTGTAAACACCCCATTTTTGCCCTAGGAGACAATAATTTTCAATAATAATCAATTTTCAATTTTTCCTAATTTTTCCCTAATTTAGCATAAAATAATAAAAATGTTCAAAAAATAAGAATAAATAGGAAAACACTTCAATTTTGAAAAATGATTTTGGAAATAGCAATAATGAATAATAAACAATTTTTACAAATTTTTGAAATTTCAAAAAATACAAAAAAATAGAAAAATCGCATTGCATATATGCAATTTGCGAAATTAGAAAAATCAGGAAAGTGGGCTAGCTCAGCTGGTCTGGATCATGGCTAGGCGCGCGCGCAAGGGGGCTCGGTCAGACGTTCGAATCACGGAGGAAGCAGTTTCCGCATTTTGCAATTTTTCGACTTATCCAGGACACGTGGCAGCATCTGATTGGCTGGAAGAAACGCACGCGCCGGGCGCGTGATCGTCTCCTACCTCGAGCCCAAGATCGCCGGCGAAGAAAAAATTCGTATTTCGGCCGTTTTGATTCGATTTTTTTTGCACAAATCCAACAGATCTTTAACAAAAATAAGATAAACATTATCTAATTAAAATCAAATCGCAACAAATCGTTGGATGGGCACGAATCGGAGTTGGTTTTTCAACCGAAAATCCGATCAGCTTCAATCGGACGAAATCCGAGCTTATCCAGCTCGGTTTCAAGCGCCTATAAATAGAGGAGGAGATGAGGAAGCAAGAACAGAGATCAGAATTGCGAGAGAGAGAGAAAAGAGTGTAGATCGGAGGAAACCCAAAGTTGCGATCGCCGATCGGAGTTGAGCCACCGCAAGGAGACATTCTGGGAGTAAACCGCCACCACCATCGGATTTAACACCCTCAAGAAGCTAGGATTCGACACTTCACCGGCCGCCGGAACGCCGTGAACGAGCCAACCCCGCCGCCGTGTCCGACCGACCCGATTCGACCTGACTGACCCGACCGCGCACCGACCCGGATCCAGGTAAGTCGGATTTTCTAGATTTTTTTATTTATTTTGTTTGTTTATTTATTCTAAATTTATTATTTATTATTATTGTTATTTTTTTTGGTTTTTTTTATTTGTTTAGTTATTAGTTATTTATTTACTTCTATTTTCAATAAATAGGAAAATGTAGAAATTAGGTTTTTTAGGATTTAATAATGTAAAATAAAAAAATAAAAAATAAAATAAAATAAAAAAATAATAAAATGAAGAAAAACCAATAAAAATATTAGGAAAATAATAGTAAAGTTTTAGATTTCAAAATAGGATAGATAATAAACTTAGGATAAAATTTTCAACAAAAATCAAAAATCACAAAAATAACAAAAAATCATAAAAAATCATAAAAATTAATAAAAAATAAATAAATAAGTTTTAGCTCTTAGAAAAATCATTTTCATCAAATAAATCAAAATTGATGTTTTCCCTACAAAATCATTTTCAAAATGAAATCAAGCTTAGGCTTAGAGTTTTTAGGAAAAATCCAAAAAATGGTAAGAACATAAATCGAAAGAAATTTCAAAATTAAAATTCACCAATACACTAAAGATTTTCAGAAAAGTGAACTACGGCTTGTTTGATCCTGAGTAGCAGGTACGTAGGCACCCATTCGGGTCAACCCATAAAATAAATGAAAAATCCTTTTTCTGAAATAAATTCAAAGACATAACAAAAATTAACAGAAACATAATGAAACACATTTCTAAAAATGAACAATTTTAGGAGATTAGGTGGTAACCGTATAGGTTTTAATAGGTTAGCCTCCGGACTTAGAAACTCTGGTTTTCCCTTTTTCTTTTCTCACAAAAACGAGAAGAGGAAATAACGATGACTAGTAGTCCAAATTAAGACTAATCCGCTTCTTTAGTCTTAATTCACTTTTTCCCAACAACAGTTAGGTGGTGACTCCAAAAATCAAACGAAATTCCTAACTCAAGTCAAGGATCTAGATTAGATGAGCATAGGGTTTAGTTTAGATCGGATTAGGAATGGGAATTCAAAAATTAGACTCGACAAAGATATTGACATGTGTCGTGTGTTTATTGATTCAAATTGTTATGTGGTAATGAGTTAGTTTTTAGGGCCTTTTTTCATAAATATATGAGGAAATGTGTCATGCTTCATAATTTGTCAAGAAGTTATGTCATCTAACATTGGTTAATGGTGTTAAGTTGGGTAGTAATGGTGACGTGTGAAAGTTCAATTGGATACTTAAATTGACAATCGAAAAGTTTAGTTACTTAATTGAAAAATTAGTTAAAGTTTAGATATCAAATATGACATTATCCTTGAAACTTTTAGTGGTTCAAAAGGTATAAATATTATTAAAATAGTACAAATAGAGAATAAATGTTATTAAAATTGTATAAATATAACATGACATTATGTTCAAATAAAGATAAAAATTATATACTAGAAGATGAATATTTTGTATACTTAATGTGCTCATGATCTAACAGCATTACACTAGAGCCGTAATTGAACAACTAAACATTCCATCTTATATTTAAATGATTAGAAAGTTTCTTTCTTCTTCTTCCATTTTTTTTTCTACATGATTACAAGGGGAAGAGGGTTTCAAACCTAACCTATTTAACTTAGAAAATAGCATTTGTGTCATTAAGCAATAAAGACCTTTACATTAGAAAGTTTTTTTTTTTTTCCTCATCTCTATGTAAACTTTATTCTAAACGTTGAACTTGGTAGTATGTAATTTTCAAAATTTCTATACTTTACACACGGAGGTATAAATGCCTTTGAGTAGGCTAGATTAAGTTGTTAAAGCGCTTTCTAATATATTTCATCGCTACATACATAAATGGTTTATAATTACTATGCTAGACATTTCTTTAGCATTTTTACCTAACTTATCTACATTATCACCATAGCACTCTAGAAGATGGTTATTGTAAAGCATTCATGGAGCTTTTGTATTTTTTTTAATTACTTTATTTAATCATAATTATTAATTAAAAATAATTAGGAGTATGAAAAAGAAAAATGAAAAAAAAAAGGTTCCAAAACTAAAATGAAAAATAAAATTTCCAACCACCCTAAAACTGAGGGTAGATAGAAAATGACCACAAATTTTGGTGTTTCGTGCAACTCATCTACTAGGTGGATGGTTGCACACTACTGAAATTTAAAAGGAAAAAAAGAAAAAGAAGAAAGAATTTTGGTTTAAATCTTGATGAATCAAAGTAGGGTTTTACAATCGGATGTCATCCGGTTGGTTTTAAGTGATTTTTCTTTTTTAATTGAAGAATGGTAGGTAATCACCCATTGGGTAGGTTGTGACCCATTGAAATTCATAGTCATTTTTTGACCACCACCAACTTGGGGTGGTTGGAGATATTTTTCTATTTTTTTCCTTTTTAATCCAATTTTAAACTTTTTGTTAATAAAAAATTCGTATTATATTATAAAATGGCTAAATGTCACATTTGGTGTATAAACTTTATTCATTATTATTGTAATTAACTATCTAAAATTTAAAATTGTCAATTTACTATTATAAACTTTTTGAGATCATTTTTAGTACTTAGAAGAGGTAGTTAATTGTAAAATAGGTAAAGTTTAGGTAATTGATCACAAAACAAGTAAAATTTAGGTGGTAAATTGATATATTGAAAATTCAAATAGCTAATTGTTAAAATGAGTAACGATTAAGTACTAAATATGATATTTACTTTGCAAAAATTGTAACTTTGCTAGGGGTAAATGAGTTACCTTGTTGTACATAATACTTACCCATACCTTACTTGACTGGGTAAGCTCTAAGTTGGTACTAAGGGTCATAGGATAGGTTTTAAGATAAGATTTTTCAAAACCCATTCTCACAAGGTAAGATACAAGTATAA
Source organism: Laguncularia racemosa (assembly GCA_037954665.1). Classification (NCBI taxonomy): domain Eukaryota; kingdom Viridiplantae; phylum Streptophyta; class Magnoliopsida; order Myrtales; family Combretaceae; genus Laguncularia; species Laguncularia racemosa. The sequence continues at coordinate 196,621 of JBBMOL010000484.1, read as the reverse complement.
GGTCTTCCTACCTTATCCTTACTCTAAAATCTATATTCTAAGGTATATAGGGTATAGTATTTGGAGTATCATATAACCACTCTAAAAAAAATATTTTAAAAGATTAATAAATGATAATATATTTTTTGTCCAATAAATAATTTAATAAAAAGAAAAAAAAATGGAGCCTAAGCCCTAAATGACTAAACGTAATGTTGTTTTTCTTTATATTTTCCATTCTTTTTCTTATTATTCTTAATTTGCTTCTTAAACTTTATATTTTCTATTCTTTTCCCTTATTCTTTCCCATTTGATAAGTAATTAAGATTACATAAATTTGAAATAACGAAGATAGGAAAAATTATTGTTTCTAATTTAATAGATTTTGTTGTAAGTTCCATAGGTTTTGCATATAAAGAACTTAGACTATTATACACACGCATATATTATCTTTTTAATATCACATAAATATGAAATTTATAAGAAGAAATGTAAAATTTACATGTTTTATAAGATACTATGTATCCTTTAGGTTTTATAAAGTACAATTATAATCTACTTATTAATTTTGCATAAACAAAAAAATTAATGATACGTAGAAAAACTGTTCTGAACCATGAATTGAACCAGATTGAATTGTTTCTTTTAGGTTAAAATTTTTTTTAAATCGAATCATATGATTATGTTTGATTTTGGAAGAAAAACCGAACTATAATATATGGTTTGGTTTGGTTCGAGGGATAAACTATATTGGACTGAATCACACCCACCCTCAATATTACTTAATATTTCATAAATTTGCATTTGTTCATAAGTGCATTCTTTATTCACTATTTTATTTTATAGTTCGTAATAAATCTAGACATTGTAAAATCCATTAAACTTTATAAAAATAACATTTTTCCCATTTAAAATCTCAATGTAGTAAAAGCACTTAAGGTTTGTTAATTCACTTATTTAATTTCAATCTAACTAACACAACACAACACAAAGTTTGTAATTTTGCTTATATTCACAAAAGCACTCATATAAAGTGACTTCACTTGACTTTTAGTAATGTACTTTTTGCTATGAACATTATAGTAGTGTTATAAATGAAGTTTGTAAACTTACAATATATTGTGCAAAATCACTTATTGTTTGTAATTTTACTTATAGTTAAATATACCCAAAAGTTTATAATTCCTGATAAAAGTTTGCAATTCCACTTTAATTCCCCAAATCATTTCTACTTTGTGAAATTGCTCAAAATGTCTATAATTTTACTTAATCTTTTGTGGCATTGCCTAATTGATCTTCCTCCCATGGAATTTTAAAGTCCTCGTATGAAAAATAATGTTAAGGATATACAAGAAAATCATGTTTTAGAATTAATTAAAGGGATAGTATCAAAATTATTACTTAAATATTAAGTGTTTTTGTAATTTTACATATGAAATTTGAAGTTACTAAATATCATAACAAATCAAATTTTTACCTATTAGATTTACTGTCTTACCTATAGTAGTACTTTCCAATCAATCTTTATTTGTCACATCATCTTTTAAAATATGATAGAGGTAGTAAATTATAAGCAAAATTTTGATTGGATATAATATTAAGTAACTTCAACTTTTAAATACAAAATCAAATAAAAAAAAGTAAGTAAAATTCAAGTAATGATCCTGACAATGCTCCTTAATCAAATCAAAGCAGATAACCAACCAAGGAGTGTGAAAATGACATCAAGTTTGTGCTCGAATTTATACGAAATGAGGGTTTTAAAGCATAATTAGATAAAGAAATGAGTAAATGGTTCATTAGGGCTTGGCGGCTTTCTCATTTGCGTTTGCTTATGGTCTACTTTCTATTTTATGTACTAGGGTATAAAACTTCTATAAACACTATATACATGTGCTATTATGCGTGTTGGGTTGTGTATGAAGACAGAATATAAAGAGACTTGTTAGAGAAAATTGGTGCTTTGATATTATTGCGTAAGAATCATTATACCATTACCATTATACTATGGTGGATTGATTTGATCTTGCCCTTAGTTTCTCAACTGACTCTTTTAGGGCATTTAACATTTGATTTATGCAATTATGAATTTAACAAATGAATTTGCTATCGTGAGTGTAAGAAGGTTTAGAATGTAACATAATGCAAATGAAATTTAGTACAGCTTTAAAATTTGATTACATCTCTTGAGCCATAGAAAAGGATTAAACACAGCATCATCAAGCCCACATGCCTCATGGATAATACAAATTTTAGCCCTAACAACTAGCATCGGTAGCCCACGACATTGCCCAATACATCTAGCTGCATGCTTGCAGAGTTTGGATATCTAATTGTAATGGCCCAACACAAGCTTTTGGAATGCCCTTTCCTTTGAGCTGCAAACAGAACACGATGCATCATGTCTTCTTGGAGAGAAGAGGTTACATGTTATGTTCCTTCCATCAAATTTGTAAGACATAGGATACTAAGATTCATGTGGGGCCTCATTATTCGGCAGAAGGACCCCGTTATTGTACTCCCAAAGCTAATGGAAGGGATACCTAGAATGGAGCAATGTTTGCTCATATATCTGCAGTCTTAATTCAAAGTTTGAAATACAAAAAGAAGTAATTAATCTTATAGCGTAGAAACTAAAAGCATCATGGGCGGAGAGGATGTGGGCATTAGCAACTTATTCGTCTGCGGAGTGTTCACAAACATAGTTTGGTTCCATCTTAAGGTGTCTCTGAGGAGACGAGTATTAGACTGAAGCTGCTCACAATTTTGGAAATGAGGCTTTGACATTTACCTAACAGCAACACTTCATGTGTACATAATATTATTATCATTGAAGTGTCAGAAGCGCAGTGCCCTAACCGGCTAACACCCCTCAATCATGCTTAATAATAGAGCGAGCATAGCGATTCTAGTGCAACAGTTACAATACTGTTGGCTGCCCATGGGCAAAACCGGACACTCAGGCCGAGTGAGCAAATCACGGTCCACCTAAATGGCTAGCTTATGAAAAAGTGTAACGTAAATCCAGCCAAATGCATCACATGCATGACAAGAAATTGAACCATGGAAAAGTGTTCACCTTCTAATGTATAAACTATTACTATAATGGGACAAAAATTGCTGCTATAAATTTACAAGTACGGTAATTAGCGATACACTATCGCTAATTTTCCCACAGTGGTGAGGTTCATGCATGCAATTTAGGTAGGTCTTTGTCTACAAGAAGAAGTTAGGCTAACAAGTTGTTGGAGAGAGCACAAATATGGAAAAGCATAGAGAAAGAAAATCGAAGGGCAAAAAGAAAAACTAGAAAGGATGAGAGCAACATATCCAGAAAAACAGAGTCTATTCTAATTATCTACTATTATCTTAAGGATCATTTTATTTTGAAAAAAATTGACCATTTATGTTGAAGAAAACCGTAAACCCGATAATAATCAAATATAATGTGTGTGGTAGATAGTATTTGAAAAAAACAAAGCTCGCCTCAACTGGCCATGGATGCTGTATTTAGTTATAGGTTTTGAGAGTTGGAAAGAAGGGTTTAGAGAGATATATGAACACGGATAAACTCACGAGGAAGATGGAATGCATCTACGAGGAAAGATCAGAGCCGAGATTCAATTTGCTTTTGGTTAGGTTTCCCGCAGGAAACAACGTGGAAACTTCTCAATATTTGTACCCATATAGCATACGAGAGATCCTAAGTTTTATGCTTCATGAAAATTAGTGAGGATAATTCGTAACAATAGAAACTTGCGAGTTAAAAACAAAAAATAATTCTCCCTTTGGTCACATGACAAGAAACGGTTAGCTTCTCGACAGATGGACTTAGATATTGGTATATATATAATGTATGAATGATGTTGATCCTAAGTATTAAGAAAGAGAATAATTAATATTATTTAAAAGTAATGAAAGAAGGATAATAATCAATTAAAAGAAAATGTAAAGATATTGATGACCACTTTGCTATCAAAAGAAAAAAAAAAAAAAGAAATTAGTTGCCACAACATGGTCATGTTGCTATTATGGCAATCAATGTGGCCAAGTTATTCTCTACTAAAAGAGTGTCATAAGAAAGTACAGGAACAACATGTCACGATGCATATCAAAATGTCCACGTTGGTCCCTTGCTTGACATGCAACAGAATTGGCAGGAAAATTAACATGGCCATGTTGTCCAGCAACATGGTCACATGCAACTTGGCTACGTTGTCTATCAACAAGGCTACTTTGTTGAACACAGTGGTCACATTTTGTCAAGCATTTTTTCGCATATAAATTTCCACCCAACTCTTTTATACTCTCACCTCTTATTTGGCATTTTCTTGCCCCATTTTATATATATCTTCACTTACACAACCTTATCTCACTCTTAGCACTACATTATTTATGCATTTTACTAACTTAATCATGGAAGGTGATGAAAATTGTAATCCCAACCTATTGATAGGCCATTTCGGCTATGGACTCAAGCCTAGTCCAAGCCCATCTCACCTAGGAAGCTTAGTCACAAACTCAAGTGAAATCTTGGCCTTTTTATCCATGATCCCTTGACCTGATTAATAGCAAATAGGACTTGTTGCAGATTGAGTTGCCCACTCTCCTACTACTTGAACACCCTAGATGTGTGACCATGGGCATGCCCCACATTCTCCAAGGATAACCACATGTTGGTCCTACCTATAAATAGCCAAAGTTGTCTACTAGTAAGAGGATCTGAACCTTTTAGCTTCTTAGCTGTTCCTTCGGCTATCTCTTAACTCTCACTTAGCATTCTAACTTGAGCATCAGAGTGGCAATGCCGGAAGCCCTAACACCTCATAGCTTCTTCTTTCTTGGTGTTTTACTAGTTCACTTACCTCCCTACTAAATCTACAAATAACATTTAGCGCTGTTTGTGGGAATGATGACTATGACTAGCAATACTAGATCCAAATCTAAAATCATTGACAATTTACCTTCCCAAACACTCCACCAATACTTACAGCAACAAAACCCCTAAGGTGGAGAAGATAGGTTAGCTTATCTAGAGCAAACGCTCGCCAACCTTCATGCTAAAAACACTTAGCTCTGTGTGTGAGTTTACTAGCTCTTGCAATAATAACACCATCCTCCATGCACATACACTGTGGAACACGACAATGATTAAGTGTCCACCCAATCACCCCCACCCGCCCTTCCAATAGCCACCCAAAACACAACATCACATGTATTGCCACCACCACTTGATCTTACTACCTTACATAGTCGAGCTACATCCCTACCCCAATAACCACAACCATCTAAGGTTTACTCCCATTGTTCTTTACATGAGGCCGATGTAGGAGAGTTAGAAGATATGATTTGGAGACTTTCTAACCTACACGGTAACAAGAAATCTGATCCATGGGATCAGTACTCGTTAACTTAATCTTTGTTTACATAGGAGATGTAAGACAATGTGCTTCCCCTCACATCTGTATTCTAATGTTAGAATTTTATGATCATACCACCGATTTAGGGGATCACCTCAGCTACTTCATGTCTCAAATGCACCTCCTATGATGCAATGATGCAATTGCTTGCAAGGCTTTCCCCGGTACTCTTAAAGAAGTTAGCTTAGACGTGGTATAACCATTTGAAGTCAAGCTCTATCTCAAGCTTTAAGGAGCTTAGTAAGCTATTTTGTTAGCATTTCCTGTCAAGTAAAATGCCAATGAAGGATTCCTCTAGCCTTAATCTCTTTTGCTAGAAATAGGATGAGTCCATTAGAGACTACTTGCCTAGATTTACAACAATCATGCTCGAGATTCCTAATCTTGACATGTAGGTTACCTTCAATGCATCTATAATGGGGGTGCACCCCTTTAGGTCACTTTTTCCTATCCATTTCTAAACACAAGCTAGAAAATTTTGATGAATTCCGCAAATGAGCCACATAATTTATTACCATAGAGAGTACTATTAGAGCTTGCAAGGAAGCCAAGAAAACTAGGTTGGATAAAAGGAGAGATGGTAGGGATTGACCTACCACAGAGGATTAGCTTAGTCCTAGGAATAACAAAGACTCATCTTGTGGGTAGAATAATGACAAGCACGGTAGAAAGTGCATTATTCCAATCTACGTGGACTATACCCCCCTCAACTAACCTAAAAGCCAAATACTACTTGAAGTGTGCAATAAAGGTATCTTTACATGGCTTGAAAAACTCAAGGGACCCCCTTTAGAAGGAACTCAAATAAGTATTACGAGTTCCACAAAGATGTGGGACATAACATGGAATATTGTGTTTAATTAAAAAACGCTTTGGGAGATACCATTAGAAGGGGGTACCTCCACGAATACATCAACAATCATCCTGGCAAGGTTCAAAAGCCAACATAGAGGAGGCGAGCTAAGTCAAATAATAGATCGGGTAGTTTTGCCCTCATCCAAACTAATAAAGCCCCTAACCGTGTAGTTAAAATGATCATCGAGGGACCTTTAAGGGGCAGACAACCAAGTTCTAGCAATAAAATCTATGTTCGACTCCAGTAGGTGATGAACCTACATAATAAGAAGCCTAGAGTAGAAAACTCTATTTCCTTTTTGGAGGAGGACTTTGAGGGTATTCAAGATCCATATGATGATGCACTTGTCATATCAGCCTAGATTGGTGGTTTTGAAGTTTGGAAAATGCTAATTAACACTAATAGCTTGGCAGACATCATTTTCAAAGTAGCCTATGATTAGATGAAGCCAAAGCTCAAGGTAAAATTGATGCCATATAACTAGGACTTATATGGTTTCAACAACTAATCTATCTAAGCTATTAGGATAATTTCCCTTCCTATGGATCTTGGTAATGATGACAACGTCATTGAACAGCTCATTGACTTCCTAATGGTTGATTGTTGGTCTCCTTATAATGTCATAATAGGAAGATTGAGCTAGAACACCTTAAGGATGGTACCTCCATAGCATATATGAGAGCTAAGTTCCCCATCTTAATGGGAGTTGGCATATGTCAAAGAGAGTAATAGTTAGTAAGGTCATGTTACCTATAAGCATTGACCAGGGGAAAGGTTCTCACTATTGAGATTGGGTTGGAGGAAAAGTTGGGTAATAAAGGAGAACTGGTTGAGGAGACCGAGATGATATAGCTCGGAAGCAAACTTGAATAGATAACACAAGTGGGAAAGTCAACACTTGCCAAACTAAAGCAACATCTCATTGACTTCCTTCGGTCTAATGGTGTTGTTCTTGCCTGGTCTCTATCGGATATATTAGGCATCCCCTCAAAGATAATTATGCACCACCTTAACATTAACCCAACCTTCAAGGTGGTAAAATAAAAAAGATGCCACTTTACCTTTGAAAGGTAAGAAGCAATTAAGAAGGAAGTGCAAAATTTGCTATAGGTGGGCTTTATGAGGGAGGAATCCTATCCCACTTACCTGCCTAATTGTGTTTTGGTCAATAAAGCTAATGGGAAATGGCACATGTGAATCGATTTTACTAATTTAAATAATGCCTACTTGAAAGACTGCTTTCCCTTCCTAAGAATTGACCAACTAGTCGACTTAACCTTGGGTCATGCTCTCTTAAGCTTCATGGATGCCTTCTCAAGTTACAATTAAATCATAATGTATGAACTTGACTAAGTCTACAATTTGTTTGTCACTAATTTTGGCACATATTGCTGCAATGTCATGCCTTTCGAACTGAAGAATGCAAGGGCGACTTATCAGCATTTGGTGATAAGGATGTTCAGATTATAGATTGAGCAAAACATTGAACTTTACATAGATGACATGATTGTTAAGAGCAAGTAGTCTAGTGATTACATTGAGGATCTCCAAGAAACCTTTGACACCTTGAAGGAGTTTAACATGAAGCTGAATCCGTAGAAATGCATTTTTAGGGTTACTTCAGGAAAGTTTTTAAAGTACATGGTTATTGTTAGAGGCATAGAGGTAAATCTGGAAAAAATTTGAGCTATCTTAGAAATGCAGCCCTTGAGAAGTGTTAAAGACATTCAGCACCTAATAAGCTGAATTGCTACTCTAAGTAGGTTCATGTCCAATTTAATTGACAAGTGTATGGAGTTCTTCCAAATTCTGATGAATCCATTAAAAACTTCCAATGGACCAAATAGTGTCAAGGGGCATATGAAGATTTGGAGGCTTTTCTTATCACTCCTTTGGTATTATCTAAGCTAGTCCCTAGTAAAGAGTTATACTTGTCTATAAGTGAATAAGTCCTTTTCTCAGTATTAGTCTATGCTAATAGATGGCAGCACAAGCCTGTATACTATGTAAGTCATGTTCCCTTAAGTCTTGAAATAAGATATTCCAACATAGAAAAGTTTGCCTTAATAATGGTAATATCCATAAGGAAGCTTCGGCCATATTTTGAGGCCTATCAAGTGGTTGTCCAACGGATCAATCACTTCACCAAACACTATAGAAGCCTTATACTTCCGAAAGGATAGTCAAGTATGCCCTGAAGTTGAGCACATATGGAGTCCAATATCAATAGAAAGAAGCTATTAAAGTGTAAGTCTTAGCCAATTTTGTAGCAGAATACACAACATGAGACAAGGCTCATATCGATGAGGACACGTCGAAGTGGACTCTCCACATTAACGAATTGTCCACCTCGAGAGGTGGGGGGGGGGGGGGGGAGGTGGAGGAGTGGAGTAAGACTAGTGTTGTTGAAAGGATCATATGGGATGGAGGCACATTATGCATTGAAGTTTGGATTCCGCATTAGTAACAACGAAGATGAATACGAAGGCCTCATCGCAAAGATGAGGTAGGCGATAGAGGTTGGAGTTGAAAGGTTGAAAGTATTCTCAAACTCACAACTAGTGGTTCAAAAAGTTAAAGGGAACTATTCGGTTTATGGATGATAGTATGAACAAATATTTAGAGGTCGTATAGGTGCTTGGAGCAGAGTTCTTGACTTAAAACATCACGAAACTTCTATAAGCTGAGAACTTCGAACCAGATAGGCTATCTAGGCTGCCTCACTAGCCTTTCCATGTTAGATAGGAAGGCGTTCGTGGAATAATTGCTCAACAGGAGCATTGACCAATCATAGCACCAGTGTTTAGAGCTACAATTTGCATTGACCTAGCTTTATTGGATGGACTCATTCATTGCATACTTAAAGGATTGCACCATTCTAGAGGAAAGGAAAGAGGGAAGAAAATTTGGCACAAAGCAGCTCAGTACACACTCATTGGGTGCTAGCTCTATCAATAGGGATTTAACCTCCCCTAACTTCGATGTCTAAGACTAGAAGAAACCTAGCATGTACTGGATGAGCTGCATGCTAACATATGCAGTAATCATATCAAGAGTCAAGCTCTATATATTAAAGCCCTTCATTTTGACTGTTAGTGGCCTATGATGAAGAGAGATGCCAAGGAGTTGGTTGAGAAATGTGTCTAATGCTATAAGTATGCCCTTATAGAGTAGTTGCTAAGTAGTAATCTTCTACCCATTACAAACCCTTGGCCCTTCGCATAAGGGGGATCGACATCTTGAGTTCCTTTCCTAAGGCCACTAGCCAACGACATTATGTTATTGTAGTTGTCAATTATTTTACCAAATGGGTGGAAGTAGAAGCCGTAGCTAAAATAATTAAAAAAAGTGTGGAAAATTTCATTTGAACAACATACTTAGTAGGTTTGGCAAGCCATATGCCCTAATTGCTGATAATGGAACTCAGTTCAATAATGGGAGATTAAAAAAATTATGTTCGGAGAAGGAGATCAAAATCCATTACATTGAAGTGGCTTACCTTTAGTTTAATGGCCAAGTTGGGGTAGTGAACAAGATCATCTTGAATAGCCTAAAGAAAAGGGTAGATTACACAAAAGGTAGGTGGGTAGATGAACAATCGTATATCCTATGGGGATATCAAATCACTTATAGAATGACGATGGGGGAAACACTTTTTAAGCTCGCCTTCGGATTATAAGTAATCCTATTAGCGGAACTAGAACTCTCTAATACACACACTCAGACTATGGATGTACTAATGAATGAGATTGATCTATGGGCAAATTTTGATTTGATTAAGGAAGTCTGAGACCTAGCAAGTAATCGTGTGGTAGTCTATTAACAAAAGGTAGTACGATTTGATGACAAGAAGGTTAAACACAAGGTTTTTAGACTTAGAGACTTGGTGTGCAAAAACTTAGAAGCCATTGGGTTGTGAGAAGGGTAAAGTAAATTGGTAATTAATTGGGAAGACCCAATCAGAGCCAAAGAAGAAGTTGGCCATGGAGCATATAGACTTGAAAGATTAGAGGGGCAATTGATCCTTAGGACTTGGAATGCTAGTAATTTGAAATTGTACTTTGAGTGAAACTCACTTGTAAACATGTTGTTAAGGAATGAAATGTTTATATTTATCTTTGTTTAGTGACTTAGCTTAAAAAAAAAAGGCTTAGATGCTTAACATGTATCAAACAAGCTCTCCAATGCCCTCAGCTTTCTTAAACTTTAGAAAGGGCAAACTATTGGTTAAGCCCTATAATCCCTTTTAGGAAAGAAAAATAACTAGCTTTCCTAACCTTTTCTAAGGTCATGGATGACCCAACACCAAAGAGGTGAATAGGTCAACCCCACGTAAGGTTAGGGCATACTAGTTTCAACTAGACTAGGTTTGTTAGGGCAGACGAAACACAAACACATTGTTGATCATGCTTGACCTTGAACATCTAAAGTCTTATAAACAAAGATGAATGTCCCTAAGATAATACTAAATTGGCAAAGTTCATGAAGCATTCAATTAATCTACAAGATAAAGCCAACAATGAAACATGAAAATGACAATGGTGGAAGAAATAAACAAAGCAAATATAATATAAGAATGGAAAGAATTTCTTCCTTCAGTGATTTACATGGAGAAAGGTTGACATACCAACCCAATGGATTACAAATAAGTTCCTACAAACCTAAAAAATAGAAAAAGAAAAGAAAAAACTAACGTGGTTGATTGAAAGTAGGAGTAGGAAGGTCCTCAAAAGCTTTAGCTAATTTCACATCTACGACCGACCTAAGGAGTTCAACAGGAACTTCTTAAGGAGGAGCAGGATCCTTCAAGGGATCGGAGCTTAGAGGTCGGGGGACCTCATCACTAGAAGCACCCTTTAACCTTATGTCCACTTTAATGGTGTTATCTATAGTGCAAGTAGGGACCTTAGACTCTATAGGAGTGTTGTCATCATCTTTCTTCTTATTGAGATTTAGCTCCAAGTAATGTTTAAAGACAGTCACTTTGGCTACTTTGAAACCGTTAGTGTACACCTCCATTTATAGCTTTACCAATTCATCACTACTCATGTTTTTATTATAGACCTTCGTCTTCATTATATTGACCTTTGCTCAAACTTTTCAATATGAGTCTAATGACGCTGAAGGTCGTCCTCTAAGCTCATGATCCTTTCTTTATATCTTTTCTCCTCACCCTCAAAAAACTCGACTAAAGGCTTTAACACCATCAGCTTACCCCTCGCTCCAGATAGTTGTTTAGAGAGGCTGTTTGATTTCTTCAAAAGCTCTTCCCTCTCCTTCCGGGTCTTGTTAACCTCATCTTGAAGAGTGTTATTCTTGCTAACAACAACCTTGGTATGATGTCTTAGTTCATCCATTTAAGGTTGGGCCCATTTGATGAGCTCTTTAAGGGTAGCTACCTTCTTCCAACACGAGGCCTTAGCATTCTCTACATCTTGAGTCCTCTACAATAGACCTATAGTTTGGTTAAATAAATGTTGTTTCTTCACTCAAACATCTTCATAGTTGAGACGAAGAGCACCTACCTTCCTTCTCTCCTCTTGAAGGGCTTGGCAAAGCATAAACACTAATGTGTTGGTCTACAAATAGCAAAAGATATTGTTAGAGAAAATCAAAAGATAATAGAAAAAAAAAAAGCATGAGAGAGACAAACTTCGTATAATTAGGGCTGCACCAAGGTTTCCACATTATCATTTGTAACCTTATACCATGGTGCACTAATCTCAACCTAGTCTAATGGAAGCATCTCATGGCACATGATTTGGTGGCATAGCTCAAGGTTCCTCAAGACCCTGTCCCCCATTTGCACATCCTAACTTAGGATGTATAAAGGGCCCTTTGATAAGGTGTTTGAGCTTAAGGGTTACCCATGTAGGGTGTTAGGTTGGGGAGATGGCTCTTGAAGCCACCAACTAACTTAAGTAGCTTAGACTGTCGTGTTGGAGCCAACTTCCACCTTTTGTTTCTGAGTGAGGTTAGCTAAAGGGTCTTTGGGTGCACCCTCGTTGATTAGGACATGTTGGTTAGCTTCGGTAGTGCCCCCTTCACCCCTACTGTTAGCATTGACATCTTCTTCCCTTAACCTCTTCTTAGGTTGTGGGGGCATGGTAGATTTCACAATCCGTTTTCCTTTCTTAATGGGTTTGGCGGTAGGACATTCCTCTTGGATTGGCTGTGACTCCCCAATCTTTATCCCCTTTTCCTTTAGTTAGGGAAAGGCAAGCTTATTAGTCTGGCTTTAGCCGTCCTTCTTAGTTTTCACCGTAGCCTTAGTTTAGGCTTGAAGTTGGGCTATGTTTGCCTTTTTGAGTTGCATCTTTGCAAAAACAAATAGTAGTGAATTATATTGAAAGAAAAAACTAAAGAAAAATCAAGTCAACAACTAAGGGAAAAACGAGTGCTATGCTAAGCATAAGTTAATAAGAGCCTATCCCTTACAATGAAATTAACAAGTAGATCTCTCTAGCTTGGTCCACATTTGCATGATGGTAGAGTAACAAACAATATCTTCACCTTCATCTTCTTCCTCACCTTCCTCTCTCTCATTGGAAGGAACTTCTCTCTTGTTAGCTTCGGGATGGTTGAATTGTATGGTGATTATCATTTCAGCATTGTAAAGTTGTTGCGGCTCGCTTAATTGCCTCATCAAGAAATTGGTTGCCCATCTGTCATTGTTTGGGAGATCTATAGGCCTTGTCTTGATTGACTCAACTTATGCAATCTAGAAATCAAGGTTGTTATCCGACTTGATTTTAATGAACTTGTCATTCCACTTATGGATAGAGGAAGCCAACTCTTCAAATAGTTTGTGCTTTGGTTGGCAAGTTAAATAATATTAACGTATCACCGACCCATTCCTCTTGATGGTGTAGAAGTACCAAAACAACTTTGGCATGGGTCATATCTCATGATTATACACAACACCTTGAAGGCTACTAAGATTTGGAATGAATTTGGGACAAGCTAACAAGGGCTAGCCCAATGGTAATTAAAGAACGCCTTTTGGAACTTTGAGAATGGTAGTCAGACTCTAAACTCAAAGTGTTTGTAGTATACAAAGAAATCTCGCTCTGTTGCCAAAGCAACGCTGTTGAGCGGACCTGACTTGACCACTCGCTACCATTTTGGCATAGACTTGAAGTATGGGGATACACTCTTGATGTCAGTGTCGAGCGGACCTAGCTTGACCACTCCCTAAAATAACCTTTTATATTTGTAGATAACAACGCTTGGTAATTTCTTGTTAATTTTTTATGCTATATATATTGATCGTGGTTTTAACCCTAGATTGCATGCCACAAATCACCTTTAAAAATTTAAAAAACCATAATGCCATATCATGTATTCATTTGCTACTTCTTTCCTCTTGAATGCTTAGTTGTGTATACTTTGGGATTTTTTAATTTTTTTATCAAATGTGACTTCATTTAGAGATAAAATAGGTTATATTTTGAAAAATTCTTGAGTACAACATGCTAACAAAGAAATACTTTTGGTGCTTCACTATTTTTCTTTGCATTTTTTGGGTTATGGAATTATTCCTTTCCATTTGCTTGTTTTCATTACTATTGTCATATATGATATGCTTGATAATTTTATTATATTCTTACTTCTCTTTTATAGTGTGTTTTCAGAATGAATCGAGCTACTTGTATTAGTAATGACATAAACAGTCAACACATCAATGTGAATGATGAGTCGGAAGCTTTCGGAGGTGATGCTTGAATGTCATCAAATTTTAATATTGGAACATCTCTTGACTCTCAAGAACCTAAAGGTAAGAGAGCTAGAGTAAATACTTTTGAAGTTTGGGAGGTATTTACAAAGATATGTATAGGAAAGGATAGTAAAGAAAGAGCTAAATGTAATAGGTGTAGGAAAGAATTTGTTGTAGGTGGATCTAAGTATAGGAAAACCACTCTAATTCATCATATTCATAAGTGTTGTTTACTTGCTAAGTATCATGATTTAGGCGATATGATGATTGATTAATCCGAAAAGGTAAAGTCATTGAACATAATCTCCCCTTTTCATTTGTTAAATATAGTAGGATTGTATGATTCATAAAACATTTCTACCTTGATTATATTCCAATCTTTAGGAAAATGGTTACATCTAATGTGTGGAAAATGTATTTAGGTGAAAAGGAAAATTTTCAAAACGTTTTGGAAAATGTTCATGATGGAGTTTATCTTACTTTTGATCTATGGATAACTTTCATAAGTGATTGAACATTTTGTGGATGAAAATTGGAAACTCAATTACTTTAGTTTGTTTTACTTTTTTTCTTTAAAATAATTTTCTATTTTTAATGATCAATTATAGTTACTTTTTTTCCCTAATGATGTAAGAGTATTATTAAGTTGAGGTAGAGGCTACTAGTAAGTCCTTCTTAGATCTATATCTAGATGAACTAGTATTGGATATGAACTTTTCTTTAGAGTTGGATGTATTGGAACATTACAACACTCAATGTTAGAGTTATCTAGAATTGTGTATAATGGCATTTGATATGCTTAGTATTTCAATTACTGCGATAGCATCTAAGTCTGCTTCTAATATTAGTGCTCGTGTTCTTAATAAATTGTATGGTTTTATGCTTCCTAAAAATGTGGAAGTTTTGTTATGTATTAGCTATTAGTTACAAGGGTTTGATTGGGAAGCTATTTTTTTTTTTAATTTATGATTTTAACCTTTTAATATTTCCATCTAATTATGTATGTTATTTGTTAAATTGTAGATAAAAGTAAAAAAAAAAAAAAAAGAAGACTTAAACAACATTCTCAAGGGAGGATTCGAATGTGATTGTTGATGAAGAATTGACAACTAGTTTATGGCCATTCATAAACCTATAATTTTACATGATGCTTTGTGTAATGGTTGTATATTCCATCTTGATTACATTGTTCTTAGGTGATGGATTTTTGAGGTTTATTGTAGACTGTAGAAAAGGGTGTTGAATTTTTTATGTCTTAGATTTTGAAGATATTGATCGACTTGCTTTTATTCCCACATATTTTGTTAAATTTCAATTGGCAAGAGATTTTTCTAGTTATGGCCATGCTAAGGAAAAGTTGATTTATTAAGTGTCTATTTAGTACCGGTTGTTATCTTTGCTTATGGGGTTAATTCTAGTTGTAGTCCTTTGATTCTATTTATTGTAGGTTGTTATTAGTTGGCATTCGATAAGAGATGTCTTCGTCTATCTCTTGTATGATAATTTTAGTATTTAATGTCTTGGGGCAATATTCATCTTTTTAAAGTATGGCAATTGTTACTAAGATAAGCTTTCAGTTGCAGTTGTCTTTTTGTCTTCTATATAATATAAATAGTTTGTATGGTACTAAATAACAAAAAAGTTAAACTCCACATTTGCAACTTAACTTGGGTTAAATGAGTCGAGTTGGTAGGTTGACCCATTTAACCTACTAGCCCATGTAAATGGGTCACATGGGTTGAGCCAACTTGTTTAACCCACTAGAACATGTAAATAAGATAAGTGGGTTGGGTTAGTTGGTTAGTCTGTTTAACCCACCAACCTACATAGGCTAGGTTAGATCAGTAAAATCTAGCCTATTTATTAAGTGGGTCAAAATGGATTAATCTGTTTAACCCATGGGCTAATGTAGGCCAGGTTAAGTTAGCTCATTTAATTCACTTGCATAGCTCTAAGATTAATTAATGAGTGTTTATCCACTAGTTCTATTGAAGTTTTAGGATGTGGAACTCTTTTATTTCAAGTTGAGGCATAAGGTAAGGAGATCCTTTGTTTTCTTACTTTTTTATCCTTTCATTAGAATTCTTCAGTAGAGTGATTAAGAAGGAGGTCCAATTGAAGAATTGGCAACCTTTTACAATAAAGGGTAGTTATTTTAAAATCTCCCACATTGCTTTTGTAGACGATGTGATTATAACAGAAAACTGCAAAAGTAACTAGGAGTAATGCACATTCAATCAGTAGGGTAAATATAAAGTTCTTAAATATCTCAGACTAGAGGTTAATATTAAGAAGTCTTCCATTTTATTTTCCAATAATATTTGGCATTCACTAAAAGATCAACTTAAAATGATTTATAGATTTAAGGAAGTAACTTCATTTGCCAAATACTTGAGATACTCGTTGGACAAGGAATTGAAAGCTAAAGCTTCCTAGTTGAATGTCATATTTGAGAAAGCATAAGAAAAGCTAGGTAGATAGCAAGCTAAGAATCTTAGCGGGGTAGGTAAAATCATTTTAGCAAAGTCTGTTTTAGAGTCTCTACCAACTTATTATATGTAAATTGCCAAACTACCACAAATGATTGTTTAGGAAATATCTCAAATTATTAGGAATTTTATTTGAAATGACACAAATGAAGAGAATATAACACATTGGGTTAAGTGGGTTCAAATTATCATGCCTAAAGATGAAGGGGGATTTTGCTTAGTAAATTTGGAGGTTAGAAGTAGAACTAGTATAATCAAGAGATTAAGCTTTTGTATTTTAGGTAATGGGCAGAAAACAAACTTTTGGTTTATCTGTTAAAGATGTTTGGATAAGTGAAAAGGAATAGAGTGATAATAAATTAGGTTTTCAATTATCAAATATCATCACAAAACATAGTGGACGCATAATATTATTCCCTTTGTAAAAGGACCAATAAGGAAATAGCTTAACTCTATAATTATGCCAATTTTAAGTGATATTTACTCACAAATGATAGATCAAGAGTACTCTTGTTCTCAAAATTGGCATTAGATTTGGTCTTTTATATATCCTCTAAAGTGAAATTATTCATGTGGAGAATACAACATGATAGCCTCCTATGGTGTTAAATCTTAGAAAAAGGGGAATCATGGAGGATGCAAAATATCTTAGCTGTAGAGAGCCAAATGAAGATGCTGGATATGCTTTAAAAAATTGCTAAGAATTATAGCGCATTTATAAAAATTGGGAATCCATAAAGAGTGGGCATTTCCCAACTTGGCTAAAAAACAAGTATAAAATTAAGAAGAAAAATTTGATGGATGTTTATCCTTTTAAGCCTTTTATTTTTAGATTCATGTTATAGAAGGTGTGATACTCGAGGAACTATTTAATATTTAGGGAAAATAGGTGTTGGTACTTTCAAATCGATAAATAAGGAGAGTTGCCTTTGAATATTGGACTTTACTTAGAAGAAGAATAGAATGTACAATGTCGAATGTATCCAATTAAATTGGCATTTCCTTGAAGAAGGTTGGGTTAGTTTAAACACAAATGGCTTTGTGACTATAAACATAGGGCAATCTACAATTGGTGGAGCTATCAAGAACTACCAAGGAAGATGGATTATGAGCTTTGAGGAAAAAACTTGGCAAGTTAGACATTTTGACTATAGAATTATGGCATTTCTATGGGTGCACTAAACACGGTTTGCAAAAATGATATTATAAAGTGGGGATTAAAGTAGATTCTAGAGCCACTATCGCACTTTTATTTGATAATACTAACCTAAAATTGAAATTTTACAATGTAACTATGTCTTGTAGGGAAAAGATCTCCCTCTTCTGTGCGTGAAGAATTAAGACAATTATAAGAGAACTTAATGCAATTGTAGTTTTTTTTTTTTAATGGGAGAATTCATAGTGTAGTGGAAGAGGATGTTGTTTTTGATATTGTCACACCCTTAGAATTATGCTATATCTATGGGGGCATTGAACATGGTTTACAAAAATGATATTATAAAGTGGAGATCAAAGTAGACTCTAGAGCCACTATCACACTTTTATTTGATAATACTAACCTAAAATTGAAATTTTACAATGTGACTGTCTTGCAGGGAAAAGATCTCCCTTTTCTATGTGAGTAGAATTAAGACAATTCTAAGAGAACTTAATGCAATTGTAGTTTTTTTATTGGGAGAATTCATAGTGTAGAGGAAGATGATGTTGTTTTTGATATTGTTATGCCCTTAGGGGTACCTTTAACATAACAGCCCGCCGTATGTGGCATATAAGCCTAAGAGTAACTCTCTTGTTATTATGAGATTTGCCATATAGTATATAAAGCATACTCATATCATCAGGTCACTTTAGGTCGAATGGCAATTCTATGTAGTATGAGAAAAATAATTAACATAATAGATTCAAATCATTTCATAATATCATAAGTACGAGATGTGGGTCCCACCTATTGTTGATTGGTTAATAGTAATAGCAACAATAATACTAAAGTAGGCTAAGTATCTACTTGTAATTCATCAAAATACTTTAAAAGCTAAATAAAGTCTCAATTACTAAAATATCGATCTCTTATGCCCTCATCTTGCTTGCTCTTCATCTTAACTTTCCTTGTACTAACTTTTAGCATTTGATAGGTAGGTTTTAGCTATATGGTCTCCTGTAACAAAGATACACTATAGATGTGTAAGTTATATCTAGTTTAGTAAGATATTCCTTATATTGTACTAGCAAGCAATTATCAAGTGAGTTAGTTATCACACATATAAATGTAACATCAAGCATATGAAATGCAATAACATATATAGCCAATTGAAAGTCATATGTGGCATAGATTTAACGCTCTTTGTTACTTAGGTTAGCAAATAACAACTAATACATGAGCTCTAGGTTTAAATCATCCTAAGTGCAATTTCTCAATTTTACACTTCTAAAACTCATAGTGTAATAATATATGAATAACGTAAAATAACATTATAATAATAAGGCATATGCCTAAAGGGTATGGATGTAGGCAACACAATTAGTCTCACCTACCCTTAGGCAGTGAATCCTTAGGCTAACCCTCAATCAAAGGAAGACATTTCTTAGTAGTTGGTAGTTCCTAAAGATGAATGTAAGGTTATGTATTGAGAATTTCCTACATATAGCCTTTTCCTACCATCACATGATATTGATGGGCTTTTACATGTAAGATATGATATGCATGATCCAATTTGCTTTTTAATCGAATATTGTTAAGTCTAATTATTTAAGGTAACCATTGCATTAGCATAGAAACTCAACAATCCCTATCATTTTAATACATAACATCCTATTATGAGTAATTTGATATGTCATTGTAATTTATCATGAATCACAACATATGTTAACCACATGCAATTTTTCAACCCCACACATCCAAATTGGCATACAATTCATTTAAATGTTACTAAATTATAATCACAAACAAGTATAATAATCATAAGAATACTCACTTAGTCATATTCATTACTAATTGTAATGATATGGGGGTAGCTCATGCTTAAAATCGATATCACCTGATAAAGGAAATAATAATCTATAAGTATACCAATCTATTGAAGTTTCTCAACTATATTTATTGGTTTTGACTAGTTTCTTGTTTTTGACATTCTTATAGTCATTTCAAAGGCTTTCAAGTGTACTTTCTAATGGTGAGGTTATTTTAGTCATTTGAGACATGTAAATTGGGGAAAATGTTTGCTTAGTTTTGGTTGTTGGGCTTTTTGGCCCATTTTGAGACCTTCTTGTTCTAATTAGGCCTAAACTTAAGGAAATAATTCTAATCAACTCCTATTCCTAATTAGATCTTTATTTAGTGTATAATTGATAAGAAATCTATAGGGCCTTGCTGGTGGTCTTAGCTTAAGTGGACTTTTGTGGCCTTTATATTAGTTTTGTGTATTTTCATCTAAAAGCCCTAATATAAGTATTTCAATTAAGGGATTTTAATCCTAATCTTCTACTAATCATACCACCCTTGTGAAATTTAATTAAGGAAAAATCAGATTATTGCACTCCTTTTAAGCATTGGTTCATTGAGTTTTTAAGAGGGAAATTCTTATTTTTCAACCTAATTACTTTTAATCATTCTCAATTACTTCCTAACACCAGTTTATGTTAAAGATACCTAATAAACCAAAGTTTGATGCTTCTATACACTCTATGATTTTAGCTAGTAAAGGAAAAATTATTTTTGATCAAGTTTTCTTCATGTTTTCATGTCTAATCATTGAGGAAAACCAACTTAGACATATAATTGCATTATTCTTCATGATATTCATGTTTACATTGAGTTCTTGCATTTTCATGACTAAAAAAAATCCACTTTAAGTTACAAAAGTGAACCTTACCCAAATTACAACAATGAAGAAAAAGAAAACACAAAGAAACAAAGAAAATGGTGACTTTTCTTACTTGGGGTAGTGCTCTAACTCATGCTCCAATTTAAGACTTATCCTAATCCTTTACCCTCCCAAGTCCAATGTTCAAGGCCTTTAACTTCCCTTTTGTTCCACTTTAAGTTCCTTTAACTCTCTCTTCTTCTTCTTCTTCAAATGTTGGTGTAGGTTGCTAGCCTAAGAAGAATTTAGGTTGGGAAATAAAATTAGTCATACTTAAAGGGGTTGGTTCAATTAGGTTAGGAAGGGAAATAAGTTGGTGGTTGTTGATGGTGGAAGGAAAGTTGATGAAGGATGATGGTAGTGGTATTTGTGACAGTGGTGGTGGAGGGAAGTAGTGGCGGTGAGTTATAATGGTTCTCTTTTTTCCAACTTGAGAGTGGGGTGTGTGTCCTTTGAAGGTTGAAAAATTGAAAGTGTGAGAAGAGTTTTAGTTGGTTGGGTGTGTGTGTGTTTTTAATTTAGTCTTCAAACTTTGCTTTATGCACCTTTTATGTCTAGTGGATAATGGGTTAGTAGGATGCTAAATTTGTCTAGTGGTTTTTAGTTTAATCTTAGGTTTAGTCAATTCCATTTTAGGTAAATCCCACTTTTCACTTGACAATTGTCTCTTGTAGCCACCCTAAAGTACTAATCTACATCCCAAATTCAAGCTAAGCCATCAAATAAAGCTTAGTGTCAAATGTGGAGTGTGTGTGTGTATGTGTGGCAGTTGGAAGTAGGGGTGGGAATTGTTGGGCTACGGGCCAACCCGCCGGATTCTGCAGTTGCACTTGCAACTTGCACTGTACGGCAGCACGGCATGGCAACGTCGGCTTGAGATGACACGCACGTACGACGACCTACTACAGGACGTGACGAGGACGACATGACGACCATGCCCTGCACCGCCGCCGCCAACTGAGAAGTGAGATGACCGGTTGAAGACTTGAAGTGACGCCGCCGAGCCGACGGGTGCGGTTTAAATTGCCATGCCAGTGATGCCACGCCACATTGAAGAAGTCGAACACACACACACACCAGACACCACAGCAGTCCACAGTCCACATCTACACCACAACGACGGCACAGTTCAGTTCACACTCCATAGCCCGAACGCAGGCTGTCGTTTGTCCGTAGCTCCGTGCACCTCGACCTCGTCCGCAGGACCGCAGCCCGCACGCAGGCCGCAGCTGGCAGCACAGCAGCCCACACGGCCAGGTTGTATAAGTTCCAACGCAGCTGGCAGCCCACCCCAGACCCCACCATCCGTGCACCCCCAACACCGCCGGCTACCTTTTAGACTGACGTTGTGCTACCACCGCCGGCTACCTTTTAGACGCCGTTAATTAAGGTAAAACAATTCTCTTTTCTCTACTATTGTCCTCTACTGTATTGTGTGTGGCTGGTGGTTTGGCCGTGTGGTGTGGTGTGGTGTGGTGGCAGTGTGGTGTGGCGTTGGTGGCCGGGGGGGTTGTGGGCGTGTGGTGTGGTAGTCGTGTATAAAAACCGTGTATCTCTCTGACTCAGTGAACTCTGGCGTGTATATCCCACACGGCCGTTTGTAATAGCCGTGTATGCCTCTGGCTTCTTTGTTCTTCATACACGGTTGACTACACGGGTGTGTAACTCAACCGTGTGTCCTCCTCAATGTGTTCCTATGCACGGTTGGTTTACACGGGTGTGTATTCCAACCGTGTACTGATCTGTCCTACAAACTCTTCCACGCTGATACACGGTCGTATACACGGGCGTGTATCCTAACCGTGTAGTCTCCTGATTCCTTCACACGACCGTTTGTAAAACCGTGTAACTTCCTTTCTTCAAAGCATTCCCTTTTTTACTTGCTTTTATTTCCAATTCGTCTTGAATTTAAATACTTTTCATCGAATCCTCCTTTTCCATACCTGAACATGAAATATAAATCAATTAAGCATCATAATCTTATAGTGATGATTGCGACTACTTCATCGAAAGGAGACTCCAATTTAGTTATTGATGATTATGATAGTGATGATTGATTTATATATGTAATTTTATTTGCTTCATTATTATATTTGTTTTCCTATGTAATTAGTAAAAACTGAAAAGTACTTTATCTTAATTGCTTGATTATCGTTTTAAGTACATATAAATTGAAGTCTCTATTCAAGCATCATTTTTATAGTAAGAAAAAGAGAGAGTGAGTAACTTAAATGTCAACTAATCTAATTTACTTTGTTTACAAATGATGGAGGCACAAGAGACACGGGACACACGGCCGTGTAGTGATTGGTAGACTTCCACAGAATCATACACGGTCTCCATACACGGCCGTGCATCGTGACCGTGTATTCGATCAAGATTTCCACAGAATCATATACGGTCCCCATACACGGCCGTGCATCGTGACCGTGTATTTGATCAAGATTTCCACAGAATCATACACGGTCCCCATACACGGCCGTGTATGAGACCGTTTGTAGACGCGTATTTTATTAATTTTTCCACGTGTACGCTTAGATTTTCCCCTTTTAGATATTTTACGGGGCTATATAAATACTCCTTTGTCAGATAGATTAGGGTTACGTTTTACTATCATATTTGAATACACTTTGAGAGAGAATTTTCTCCAAATTCGGATTGTGCGCAACTAGATTTGCATCAAAGAGTGTTTCTTTGTTGTGGGAAACCAATCCAATTTCGGATTCGTTTCGTTCTTGTTTTCCACGCTGCGTCAACAAACTATTGTTACAATTTGTAACTTACAAACATTAGTCAATACAATGAATTGTCATTAAGAATTCATACTTGTACGAAAAATAATTGAGAGGGTGAACACCATAGAGAAATTATTCCTACTAAAAACTTTTTGGTATTGTCTTCAATCTTTTAATACTTATATGTAAGGACATCTTTTTTATTTTTAAGTTATATGTTTGCATGAATCTAATAAGGATTTAACAAATTACGCATACAATATATATATGTGTGTGTGTGGCATAGATGTTCACTAGGGTTAATTCACATGTAGTGGCTAGCTTAAATGAGATCAATTCATGTATTCAATTTGGTTGTAGGTTTTTTTTTTAATTTTTTGCATAAGGAAAAAAAAAATGCGGTCTGCGGGTTGGCCCGCGGGGCGGGGCGGGTCGACTTTTCTGACCCGCCAGCCTTGCGGGCCAGTGCGGGCCAACCCGCGATGACCGGCGTGGGTGGCGGCCGGCCCAAACGGTTCGCATTACCGGCCCTAGTTGGAAGAGTTCCTCATGCCCTTCCTTCCTTTTGTCCAATGCCTAACAATTTTTTTTTTTATTTTAATTAGGTTTAATTAAGGTTAATTAGGTTAGTTTGATTAAGGCTAGTTGAGATGTGGACTGACACTAATACTTTATCTAGTTCACACCAATTAGGGGTTGAAATATGGGGTTAATTTTTTTAATTACATTGATTGGCATTATTTAATTGTTTAGTGTTACTAATTATGCTTAATCATATGGTTTAGGGTGTCTTCAAGAATCTGTTTGACTTTAAGGTATTGGTTCAGTTTGGGGCTTCAATTTAGTGTTTTTAAGGTTTTTTATTTGAATTAGGGCTTTGATTTGTCATGTTAGGTTTTATTATTCGAGTTAGGGTTTTCAATTGTTACTTTAGGGTTTAAGAGTTGATTTAGGGGATTAGATTCCTAATTGAGGGTTTAAGGTTCCCAATTTAGAGTTTAGAGTTTTCATTTTATTGTTTTAGGGTTAGGATCCAATTTAGGGTTTTAATTTATCACATAAATGTTTTATTAGGTAACTTAGGTAACATCTAAGGTTAGGGCTAACTATCTTAATGACTCTAGAGATTATTTCTGGAATATCTTTAAGTGATTCTTATCCTAAATTGAACAATTCTTAGTGTTTATAGTGACTACTTTAGTATAGGTGTGCAAAGGAAGACTAGATCTATTGTGGGTTCATGTAGAGCTTTGGGATCTATTTTTGTTAACTTTGTTGAGCATTCTGCTTGTAACGTCCAATATTTTAGTTTAATGCAGTATCTTTCACTCGACAAGAAGAAAAAAAAAATGATTTAAGATTTTCAAAAATGCAATACGGTAAGCACCTTACTGAGTGAAGATAATCTGAAATGCAATATACGATAGCTTAATCTTAACTAGCAAGTACCTGAACATCTTGTTGGAGCGGCTTTAGTGATTAAAAATAGCTTTTTAAAAATATAAAAATAAAATCATAAATTTTTTTGAGAAAATGAAAGTTTAAAAATAATAATAAAATGTTTTAAAAAATAGATATACATAAAAATGTAAATTAAAAAAAAAAAAGACTTCCAGTTAGTCCTTTTTAGTAAAGTTTCTTAATTATTTTCAAATAGCTTTTTTAAGCTTTAAAATTTACGGTCCCTGAATTCAAAATTTTAGAATTTTTGAATTAGACCAATAATCGAGATAAATTGCTCCATTCATTTGACTTTAACCTGTCTCTTTTTCTAGACCTTGGTTGTAGCAATTCCACATAAAAGTTTTCACGTTTTTTTTTTTTTTTTTTTCTAAATATCAAATTCGATTAACTTCTAGTAGATTGGTTTATATTAGGTAGATTGAGCTTAATATAAACAAAATTAAATGAATAAATAATTTTTTTATGCCCGACATTTACTATCTCGAGAAATTAAAAATAAACTTTGTAAAAATATACTCGAGAAATTAAAAATAAACTTCGTAAAAATATATAATGTTTTTGAAAAAAAATCAATATACTATAAATTTTAAATATATACACATCTATCACACTTTAAAAGAGTTAAAAACATGGAAAAATAATAGAAACCAAAAACCTAAAAAATGCCAAATAATTCGCATTAGGTTGTTTTAAGAAAAATTACCACGGAGAATTTGAGGAGGAAAAAGATCACATCCACACAAAGACCCCGACATAGATACATTAAAAGATTCATAAATTAATAATCACCACATAAAATTTAAGAAAAAAAGAAAAAGCTCATAGAGAGAAGAGAACCAACATAACATAAGCATAAAAGAAATCTACAACTACATATATATTTCCATATACCATTTAGGGAGTGAAAATAATCTTCAAATATCTTCCTAATATATATATAAAAGAATGATAAAAAAGGATGGAGAAAAAGTTACACGAGAGAAAGCTAGAGCCAAAGCTGTGGGGGAACTAATTACAATGCCTATGTATATTTCGCCATGTCCAGAAAATTTTCAGTTGGCGAGCGAAATTCTTAGTGGGCTCTGTTAGCCTTAATGTGGCAAGAAATATCAGTGCATTGGAGAAAGATAAAAAGAAAGTCTCTAATCTGAGATTTTCATCGAATTAGAGACGTCGTATTAGGAGTTAAAATGGGACAATGTCTTGAT
Source organism: Laguncularia racemosa (assembly GCA_037954665.1). Lineage (NCBI taxonomy): Eukaryota > Viridiplantae > Streptophyta > Magnoliopsida > Myrtales > Combretaceae > Laguncularia > Laguncularia racemosa. Next base: position 170,893 of record JBBMOL010000484.1, on the reverse strand, counting down.
TATTATCTGAATTTTAAATGAAAGTTCAGGTTATTATTTAAAATTTAAATTTACTAATTTTAGTATTTAAATCCAAGTTTTTATGTTACTACTACTATCTATATTAAATCCTGTAATATAACTACCTATCTAATCATATTTATTGGCCATCATTAGTGTAATGTGTGTCCCAGTAATTTCAGGAATGTCATAAGTTTTTGGCATACTCAAGACTCAAAACTAAAACAAAAAGGACATGAATCACGTCAAACCATATGAAACCACAAATAATGTCCTTCCATCGTGTTTAACGGTTGGAGCTAATAGTATCAATATGGTATTCTTTAAACTATTGGAACACGTTTCATGTCAATAGTGGTGGAGGATATGACTAAATAAAAAAATTGTTACAAGATTTAATATGGATGGTAACAATGATATGAAAATTTTAAATTAGGTACTAAATTTAACAAATTAAAATTTTAGATAGTAAATTAAACTTTTTTTCAAAAGTTCTTGTAGTGTTGATGACATTGTTTGTGGATAATATTATGCTTTTCAATCCCTTTTCCTATTGTAGCATGCCAACTGTCTTGTTTATAAAAAAGTCTCACAAACAAAAACAAAAGTTAAAACAAGATAAAAATTATGTTTTATGAATAAAATTAAAAAAATTAGCGAGCATCTTTAACAGAGTTGCTTAATAGAATAGGAATAAGAACCTTCAATAATAAATATTAGGATTACTTAAAAAGAGAGAGAAAGAGACTATTAGGAGTGAACTTAATTCAGTTTGTTTTGCTTTGTTTTATGTATTAAACTGTGTTTTTATTATTTTAAAAAGTATATCTGCTTAAAATGTGATCTCATATGAGACATACTAAATTTATTAATATATATTAATATCATATAAAGATTGATAAAATTAATTTGAGTAACAAAAAAACTGTAAATGTGTATTAATAGCTAAATTTATTCCTAAAGCTAGAATATAATATAAATTTTAAGTATATATATATATATATATCTATATATATTATAAATTATAGTCAATATATATATCAATTTTATGATTGTAATTTATCATATATATACATATATATAATTTTAAGTGTAAATTGCACTTTACATACATGTGCTTTCGCTCTTTTGTATACTTTATTTTTCTGTTTTTAGAACTTTACATATGTGTTTTTTTTTTCTGTTACAATTGACTTAAATAATTAATTTAATAAAATATATTATTTATTATATTCAACTAATTAATTTAACAAAAATTATTTTAAAAAAAGGAAAATTTTGGTTAAAGCCCTAAACATAACTTGGTATGCAAAATGAAAAAAAAGGGGGGTAAAAACACGGGCATGTAAAATATAATTTACCTTAGATTTAATTCTAAATAGCCAAGTTTTTTATAGTCTATCTGTATATTCCATTGGAACACACTACAAGTTCTAATCCCCATTCCATTGTACTTAAAAAGAAAAAAATTGTAAAATAATATAGCAGGAACTCGTCTTTTATCTACCGTTGATAAATTGAACAGGCGCTTCTGTGGGAGAAAAGATTGTAAAGCACCTTCAAAAGTCATTACGGACCTCATAGATTACCGTTACACTTCTCCAAAATCTAAACATTCTAAGTCTGTACGTCGCCTAGTCTATTGCCCGTGAGAGAAGGGCCAACATTAGCAAAACAGAAAGTTACCTATTCAAGTTATATACTTCCACCCAGACATTTCATTAATTTGAGAGACTCTGCTTGGAAGGTTCCTCAACATTCGCTCACTATTTAACGATGCGTTTCTTCTTTTGTTGCATTAGATCTAATTTATGCTGAAATATCTCACATGTTTGCTCTTCTATGAAAGGATCATAAGGTATCATAAATTCATTCATGTGCACAAGAACATTCAAAGTGGAAAGAGAAGAATTGCTACAGTTCAAAGCAGAAAGTAAGGACTGCAATGGAGATAGAGGGAGCATGCAGCTGCGAGACACTGCCTCTTCTCTCACTAAATCATGTTTCTCTCTTGTGCCGATCTGTAACGGACTCTGTGAGCTTCTATGAGGATGTGCTTGGCTTCGTTTCCATCAAACGCCCCTCTTCTTTCAACTTCAATGGAGCTTGGTAAGTGTTGATAACAATATCTCATCAATGTGTGTTTTAGTTTAACATTGTTTTGTTAACATATATAATCGAGACGAATGTTATAGTTCCCTAAGGATTAAAGGTTTTGTGTCCCCCTTTTAAGTCATCAATTTACTCTTACCAACATAAACAACATGACACTGCCGCAGAAATGGCTTAGGCTAAGGAGAACAATCGTTATAGCTGTAATTTGTTACTTTCGCCAACCATGTCTTCAGCATTTTTCACTAAAAAGAACGGTTTTTTTTTTTTCCACTCTGAAACAAAGCTTACATAATGTAGGTTGTACAACTATGGCATTGGGATACACTTGATTGAGAACTCTTCAGTGGATGAGTTTGAACCCCCAAGTGAACCCCGACCAATCAATCCCAAAGACAACCATATTTCTTTCCAAGTAAGTGCTACTTTTTTACGTTTACTTCGTATTGTCTCGCTTTTTTATTTCAATTTAATCTCCTCTATAACTTAGAGCATGAAATTGCTTTTGAGGCTATTATGATAATATACGATAGCAATAAAATTTTATCATAACACATAGTGGAAAAAGTTCGATAAATAAACTGTCTTGGTATTATATTTTTTTGTTAAAGCAATAAAGATAAAGCGCGCTTCTTCTTATGCCTTTGTTGGACTTTACTTCAAAAAGTGTTCAGATGTTGGACTAGTTAAGAGAAGGCTTGAAGAAATGGGAATGAGATACATAACAGCCGTGGTGGAGGAAGGAGGTGCAAAAGTGGATCAATTCTTCTTTCATGACCCGGATGGTTACATGATAGAGCTTTGCAATTGTGAGAACATTCCTATTTTGCCTCTATCTTCATGCCCCGTAAAGCCGAAATTACCAGGAAGTTTCAGTAAGGTCACGCCAAGTAATTATGGTTTCATGGAAACTCTGATGATGGAGGACCTGAGCATGGACATGATGAATTATGTATTTTGAAGTTGGTTGAACATAAAAAGTCATGCAGCCTAAATGAGAAAATCTATATATATATATTTATTCTATTGTCATGCATGAATGATTGTCCAGGAGTCATGAAGTACACAAATCTCAGTTACTTAGCCTTTTGGTTCGAGATTATAGACAGATGAAGAAGCAGAATTAAAGGGTTAATTATGTCATTTTCTCTCATATTCCATGTTGATTGATTAACAAGTGATATATCTAAGTCCTCCTCTCCGATGTAATCCAAGGATATAGCTATTAGTTATGCCATTCTCTTTCCCATTAACTAATGCCACCCTTTTAAATCTTCTCTATCTTCCACTTCTCTTAGGCGTAAAGATGATTATCTTGGTTCATCGTTGTAGGATTCTACTACCCCTTACTCTTTTACTACCTTTAAGACCCATAACCCAATAATGCAATAATTTTACACTTGCCTTTCTCAGAAATTTCAAGATGCATATAATGTGATAAGTAGGAAATTACTGGGTCAATAATGGGTTGATGCACTTGATGAGGCACCCATAACTGAGTGTAAAACAATCAAGCTTCTACTTATACTAAAGCGTCAATTGATATTTAGTTGATTTTGCTTGACTATAGATGAGTTAAGCTTAAGCATGAGCTCCTTAAGTAGATTATTAAACTCGAGCTCAAGTTTTTATTTCACTTAATAATCTAACTAGTCTAATTGAACTTAAGATGAATCCATGTAGTTTAAACTTCAAATTGAGTAAATTAGTATAATGCTTTTAAAATAATGGAGTTCAAATGAGCAACAATTGAATAATTTTGCAAGGCTAATTGAAGCTTTAGGTTTTATTTGAGCTCTAGATAGAATCATAGCTCAATCATGTGCAAGCTTGATTCGACTTAATGTTAGGACTATTAGATGAAAGAGAGAGAGAGAAAGAGAAGAAAAAAAAGTTAAAGAACAAGTTTCATAGATCTAAATAGCAAGCTTAATAATTAACTAGATCAATATAATTTCACCAATCCATTAACTCATTTCATGTTTACACATAGATTTATAACATGCATAAAGTGGGTGAGAAAAATTGTAGCTTCTTGCCTCTTAGAGCCTATTTGTCTACACATTGGTGCCCGAGAGATAAATTGCTATGCAATCCTTGAGTTAAGGATAAGGTTAACTAAAAACCAAGCATAAGTTAAAATTCACAAATACTGCATAAATATACTATAATGTAGAAATGTCTTTTAAGTACATAATGTTAGGGTATTATGTTGCCTAAGTTCATACATAGTTTAATATCTCATATAGTTTAAAATATAATTATAAGTCTTTCAATAAAGGGAAGAGTACAAACTTAATTTTAACATTTTTCATATTTTCTATTTCAGTTCTTGACGCTTAGTTTTTAGAATTTGAGTCCTTAACATTTGCAAATGAGCCATTTTAGCAATGAGATTAATTTTTCCATTGGAGATTGACATGTGGTATGATCTAATTGGTTGAAATAAATTTATTTTGATCAATTATATTATGTCAGGTATCAATGTTAATGGAAAAATTAATAACAAATTAATAGTGGACTTGTTTGCAAATGTTAAGGATTGAAATATAAAAAATGAAATGTTTGGGACAAAAATAGAAAATGTAGTAAACATTGAAAACTAAAATTAGACTTTTCCCTTCAATAAAATATGCAGCAAATATAAGTAGATCCTACTCTTGACATATCTATGTCGCAAGCCTAGGCTCTTGTATTATCTCTGCCTTCATAACCTAAGGTTAGAACTAAACTAACCCCTCAGCATCAAAACCAAGTAAGCAAAACATCAATTAATAAGACGAAACCATATAAAAAATAACTAAGCACAAGTCAACATAACAATCAATAGATGATTAAAGATGAAATGATTAAGGATTGAATGATATGTCATGCTAATGCATATGACATATACTGACTAGTATCCTAATTGTGCAAATAATGACTAGCCATTAGGTGACTCTTGAGCATAATTTGAGTGACACATGATGGTTTTCGAGCATAATATATGAGCAGAAATTGACGGCTCCCAAGAAAAATTTATGAGTTCCCTAAGACAACTCTTGAGTAAAATATAAGTTGTACTTGGTGGCTTAAAACCAAGCATACAAATCTATATGTTGAAAAATGAACGTTATAATCTAAAGGGAAAGGTATACTTTTAATCCTTAATATTTATTTATTTTTCTATTTGAGTTACTAATTTTTTTTCTTGTATTTGAGTCCTTACATTTTTATAACCTTATAAACACAGCACTTTCATTAAATAAGTTAAAATTTCTATTCATATTAAATATGTATTGGCTTCTAATTAGCCTTAGGCTAGTTGCCCAAAGTGGTAAAGGTACACATAAAAATTTTCATTCTCTTTTGTTAATTTTAATAATTTTTTTAATTTTTATTATATTACATTATTAAATATATTTAATATTATTTTTATTATATTATGTAAATAAATACATTTAATATCACTATTTTTTAATTTAATTATTATAGACTAATTTAAAGTTCATACGTGTTACAAATTGATGTAAAACTAAATAGATTTAGTAGAATTTTTTTTATAAGGTTTGAAAACGTTAATAACTCAAATTGAAGGAAAAAAATTTAAGGACTAAAATTGAAAAATAGGTAAATATTGAGAACTAAAAATATACTTTTCCTTAATCTAAATGCAACTTGTAAGTCCTCTTATATAAACTATGATTTCAAATATTGACCCTTGTGTCTTTTTTCATAAATCAAACATTTTAGATGGCCTTTAAATCCTTTCATCAAAAACTAAACTTTGAAAGAGAAAAAAAGGCCCTTAAGCTATTTTTATGCCATGATATGAATGCATGTGATGCAATAAACAATAACGTAGCATAGAAGTATAGGCATGACTATAATTCAACAATTCAACCATCTAATCATTCATACCAAACATATTTATGTAACAATAACTACTATTGATAAGCCATGTCTATTATTTATGTGCATGTTCACAATATTCATAATATTAGTCACTTCACAATTCAACCCAAGCATATTCTTTTAACAATAACCATTATCCATCAACTACAATTATAATTAAAGGCATGCTCATATCATACGGATACTAATCATAATATCATAGAACATATATCAAGCAATGATAGTAATCAATTATATCATGAACCATGTGATTTACTTAAGTAATAGTGGCTTTACAAGCATGTGAGTGGTTGTTTTTTTTTTTATAGTCATCATGCTCAAACATAGAAAGGTGGGGATGCTCACTTGGAATGCTATAATACATGATCGATAAGGTCCTTGGATCCTCTAGAAGTCTGGCATGCTCCAATATTGGCCTTAGGATCACTAGTTATATTCTTATGTACTTTAGTAATTACTAAATAGGGCTAAATTATGCAATATATACTAAACTAACTTAAATAAATCCTAGAAAATTTGTATGGACTAATTAAAATATTTCTATTGATTTTGGAATTTTTAGAAATTATTTTCTAATATCCACTATTTTTACTCTTTTGTCTTTACAAGCTTTAAATTAGCTTTAAAAAGCAAAAAAAAAAAAATTACTTATTGTAGGAAAATTGGTAAAAAAATTTATTTTCATCATCTATGAAATTCCATAATGAACATATATTTATTTTATGAATTTAAAGTAACAAAAACTATCAGGTTAAATTGAAAAAGCTGTAGATTTAGAAAAATAAATATTATAAATAGTTGATCCATACTTTTCCAAAATCTAACTTTATGAAAAATTTTCTTCAAATATTTAAAATCTTATATAAAAAATTAGACTTGAAACAATATCATTTGGATATTTTAAAAATTCATTTTCAAATTGATTAAAAGGACATTTTTCTTAAGGACCATATATTTTGACACTTCAAATTAAAAATATAAAAATACCAAATGATTATGCATGCAAAATACTCTAGAATACCAATAATTATCAAATTCCATAAAGTTTTAATACTTTTTTTAAAAAATAAAAACAAATTAGGCGAAAATCTTTACTGAGCACCTTTGGCCATTATTGGTGGCTAGAAGCTTGTTGGCTAACCTTAGGGAAAAGGTTTTCCTTTTGGATTTCCAACCTCACAGTAGTAATTCATGGTTTGGATCTTGTACTAAAGGGGTATCTCTCACTTCACTCTATTATTTTTTTTTTTTTACGATTCTTGGTATTTTGCCTATTTGAGGTTTATTTTTTTGTTTGTTTGTTTGTTTTTTGGTTTTTCCTTCTTTGAGAGCATTAAGCGTGGGATCTAGTACTAAACCATTGTTAACACTTTCATTAAGGTCCTTGATAGACTTAGAGTTTCCCTCTCTCAAAATTGAAACTAGTTAGTAGAAATGGTGATACCTTAAGTGAGTTTTTAAGAGTTTATGAAAACGAATGTAAGGAGATGGAAGGGAAAGGAGAGGCATGGCCCATATGGCATAAATTAGATGGTTTTTATTTGTTTTTAGATTAGATTTAGTTATATTTGATTAGATTATTTGCCTTATTTGGTAGGTTGCTTGTTGGACTTAAATTATGTAAGTCTTTTGCTCCTAAAGGAAATGATTCCATGTGTGTTTTAAAAGTTTTGAGTAGCCATGAAATTTATCTAGGCATGTAGGCCTTAAAAAGAGAAGGAAAAAGTTGAGCCCGGCTTGGTTAAATCTAATTTGATTTGGGTTTTGTCTAATGAAGACTAGTTAAGGGCCCCTCTTATTGCATTAAGTGTATTGAGTTTCATTGATTGAATATTTGCCCATTCTTGAGCCCATTTGATTATTTTAAGTCATAAATCATGAATTACATAATTATTTTGACCTATCTATTACATCTCGCTCAAGTTTCGAAACTAATTTCGAGTTTTTGATTATAGCGATAAACCTTAAATTATTGAAATCACATTTTTCTTTGAATACAAATTTTTTACATTTAAAGTTTTGAAGAACAAACTTTATGGGTTTACTTTATCTAAATTTTAGGACTTTATCACGAAGTTTGAAAAAAAAACTTGAGAACATTTCCTAAAGGCCTTAGATTTAGCAATTTGGGAAAATAACGTATTTCAAAAACAAGTAGTAAATCCATGTATAGTAATTGATGTCAACTTATATAAATAGCTAGAAGGACAATGAAAAGGGATAGCCAAACTTAACCAAAAGGCCTATGTCTTCTTCCTCAAATCTTTCCACGAGGTTAACCACCTTGTATAGATCATATCTTGATCTAGAGAAGTATTACATTGTATGAATAGAAACATGTGCAAGTTAGCATTGCAAATTAAACATAAAAGAGAGTAAGATTAAAACACAAATAGCTAGGATTTTGAGAGAGGGAGGATGCATTACTGTTATTGCCTACAAAATGGGTAACATAGATTTGGGTTATATAGTATGTATTCTCAATTAGAGTTGAGCAACGTGGTTAAAGTCTATGTATTGTGAAATAAACAATATTTTCCTAAGCTGGTAAGGTGGACATATATAAGTTTAGGTTTAGGTAGTATTGAGGGGTGGTAAGTGGGTTGGCTAAGTGACAACGAACACACTTGGCCTCATACTTGGGTAGCATAGGCATAGGTATGTGAGAAAAATTAGAGCCTTAAGCCAATGTGGGCTTGGCATGTAGCACATGAACATAGGCACATGAGGCATGATAAGGTTTGCGGCTTGTCTAAGCACAAGCACACAAGCACATGTGGGCTTTGCTATTTTTTGAAATTAATTTTGAAATAATTTTTAAGTAGTTTTGTTTTGTTGGATAAGGTATTTCATTAATTTAGTTAGTTTTGTTTTAACAAATATACCATAATTTATTTTAGACAACTTCATAATAATTGTCTTAACAAATTGTATACTTAATTTTTTTTAATAAAAAATCGAACATAATTGAAATAATTTTCATTTCATTTTATTTGTAATATTAAACATTTTGAATTTATATTTCACATGTCAGACTTTTAACAAATGGTATACTTAAATTAACATTTTTAATAAAAACTCTAATATTAGTTAAATGATTTTGCAACTACTTTTCAATTTTGTAACAAATTGCATATATGGTTTGGAATAAGAATTACCATGCTTGGTATTTAGTTAAGTTTCCTTTAATAAATATTATAAATGCCAAACTTCTTGATAATTTCATATGAATTTTTTTTATTAAATTAGGTAATGTTATTTTCAAATAAATTTCAATATGTTTAGAGATAAGTGTTAAGATTTTTAATTATCTCATTCTATTAACAAATTACTAATGAAGTCTCTCTTATCATGTCTAAACAATTAAGTAAATTATGTTCAACAATTTGCACGGTCACTTTACTTTGTAATTTTTATGATAAATTTGCATGCAATAAATAATAATCTAAATATAAGGACGTAGATTAGAAATTGGGAAAAGAAAATTTCATTAAAAAGTGTTGGTCTCATATTGGCAATCAAGATTTAAGAGGCCGGGGGGGTATTAAATATAATTGATTTTTTGAGGAATTTTTTTTACAGCAACCTCTTTTGGTTACTAAATTGATTATGGTAGAAAGTAACAAAATAGCAATAGAAACATAAAATTGCATGGGAATAAATAGAGTAGGGGATAGAAAAATAAGGCAAGAGAATTTAGAGTGGTTTTGCCTTGTATATTAGTCCACTTTTCCAATCTCTATGCAAGGGATTTGGTTGTTTACATTGATTGTTTCACCATATCAAAATCCAAATTTCAAGGGTTATAAAGTCTACCAACACTTAATAAAGTCATTCATTGCTCTACCTATCTAACTACGCTACAAGCTAACTATAGACTATAGTGAACAAGTGTAATCACTTAACTACAACATCTAACATTAGAAAATGCACAGTCAACGAGGAAAAACAGAAATTTGAATCCTCTACAAATTCACTACTTGAATAAAAATGAAATAAAACTTGATTAGCTTGAGTGATTTTGTATAGTGCTTCTGATGCTCTGTATCTCATCCCCTTTATTAGTGAGAATTGAGATGTATTCATAATTGCATTGCTAATGGTTAGCTTGAGATATTGATGCAAAATTCTTGATTCAATCCTTTTGATTATCACCACATTCATTAGCTTGATCACAAATCCTATTCATGATAGCTCTCCTTGCTCTTGATCGTTTATTGAAAATGAATTTCGGGAAATTTTGACAATTTTAAGTGTAGGTGTATTAAAACATGAAAATCATCTAGAAAAAATAGTTTATAATTGATACGAACCACGCCAACCCGTGACGAAACCCAATACCAATACGTTCGGAAATTCGTTGCCTAAGACGCCCAAACACCTAAAGTGGAAACCGCGACCCGTTGTCTATAAGCGAGACAAGAACCTTGGTATAAAAACGAAGACGCCACAATCGGGATGAAAGACCGATTGATAAGTTGGGATGAACGCTACGGAAATCAATCCGATAAGTTTGATTTAGTTCTTGAAGAACCAAGAGAGGTGCCTCTCAAAAGTGTTTAATGTTCAAAGATGTATGTTATTCATTGTTATAAACCCTAGGAGCTTTTATACTAGGGTTACAATTCGTGTAAAACAAGTCCAAAACGATGTAGTTTAGATAAGTGGCGTAAAAACGCGAAAACAAAACAAGCTGGCCGACAGGGGATACACGACCGTGTACTTTGGCCGTGTACCTTTCTGTGCAACTTCTGGCAACATACACGGCCGTGTACACGACCGTGTACTTTGGCCGTGTACTTTTCTGTGCACATTCCGGCCACATACACGACCGTGTACTTCTGGTCGTGTACCTTCCTGGGGATTTGCTTGACTCAATACACGGTCGTGCCTTTTAGCCGTGTGTCTGGCCGTGTATGATTCTGTGCAATCTTGAGATTCCTACACAGTCGTGCCTTTAAAATACATGCCCTCTTTATCCCGTATCCAGTATAACTTGTACAAAAGTAAGGGTCTTCCCATGGTTGTTCCAATCCATTCCAACTTCATGATTGCTCCAATCCTTTCCGGCTTCATGGACAACCTTTATCAACCCGTTAAGTGCTTCCTTGAATCGTTTTGCTCGATTTCTTGTGATCGGTCCAGGCGGCACTTCAAGAGGATCCACATTTCTTCTTCCGGCTTGGCTCTCATCATGGATCTCATCATTCCCCTCCTCTTGAAAAGGATTTGTCCTCAAATCATTGCCTGCATCAAATGGACTCAGATCAGTAACATAAAATGTGACACTTACTGGATACTCACCTGGTAAATCTTTCTTGTATGCATTATCATTGATTCTCTCAAGAATTTGAATTGGTCCATCGCCTCTAGGCTTTAACTTGGATTTCCTCTGCAATGGAAACCTCTCCTTGCGAAAATGCACCCAAACCCAATCTCCAGGCTGAAAAATCTTGGGTCTCTTGTCCTTGTTCACCCTTGAAGCAACCCTGGCATTTTGTTTTACAATCCTACTCTTTACCTGTGCATGTAGCTTTCTCACGAAGTCTGCGTTAGAATCAGCATCAAAACTCACAAACTTGTTAAGTGGCAATGACAATAAATAATTAGGATTCAGTGAGTTAAAACCAAACACAATCTCAAATGGTGAACAATGAATAATGCTATTTAAAGCCCTATTACATGCAAACTCCACAAATGGTAGGCAATCCTTCCAAGTCCTAATGTTCTTCTCTATGATTGCCCCTAACAATTGAATTAAAGTCCTGTTAACCACCTCAATTTTCCCATCAGTTTGTGGGTGACAGATAGTTGAAAACATTAGTTTAGTTCCCCACTTTTCCCACAATACTCTCCAACAATGACTCGAAATCTTTACATCCCGATCACTAACAATGCTACTAGGTATACCATGCGGATGCACTACCTCTCTAAAGAACAAATCAACAATGTGTATAGCATCATCAGTTTTATGACAAGGACTGAAATGAACCATTTTAGAATTCCTATCCACAACCACAAAAATAGAATCTCGACCATGCCTAGGCTTAGATAATCCTAACACAAAATCTATGGACATGTCTATCCAAGACTCATGAGGAATGACACTATACTCATATAACCAATCTAAGAAGTCATCTAAGCAAGGAATGGGATGACGATACTTTACCGTAATGTTGTTAATGGAATCAACACACATTCTCCATGTTCCATCCTTCTTAGGCACCAAAATCACAGGCACTGCACATGGACTCATGCTTTCTCTCACGTACCCCTTCTCCATTAGTTTATCGACCTGCCCTTGAAGTTCCTTTGTCTCATCCGGATTGCTCCTATAAGCTGGCTTGTTTGGAATCGATGCTCCGGGTACAAGGTCAATCTGGTGGTCAATACCACGAACAGGTGGTAATCCCTTTGGAATCTCCTCAGGAAAGACATCTTCAAAGTCCTGCACAAGAGACACAACCACACTAGGCAAAGAGTTAGATAATTCGTTAGTAGTCAAACATGTTTATTTAAAAACCAACAACAACATAGGTTGCCTCATCACTAACGCTCTCCTTACTACACTCGCTCTTGCCACACAACTCTCCTTTTACAAGGCTGCCCTCTCCTTTTCACTCACCACCAAAGTTGATCCCCCTTCAACCTGGCCTCTCACACTCTTTCCAGCCTTCCTCTCCTTTTCCTTTTGATCCTGACTTTTATATTCCTTTTTCTTCTCATTGTCTTTTGCTCTCTCACTCTCACTCTGCCTTTCACTCACCTCATGTTTTGCAAAAGACTGTTGTAGTTGCAACTGGTCCTCATATACTTGTTTAGGTGTTAACGGTTTAAGATTAAAGCTCTTCCCTTGGTGAACAAGCGTATACTTGTTAGAAAAGCCATCATGCACAACCTTCTATCAAATTGCCATGGTCTCCCCAACAACACATGACATGCTTGCATTGGCACTACATCACATAACACCTCATCCTCATACCTACCAATGCGAAAGCCAATCAAGGCTTGCTTACTCACCTTAGTCTCACCACTATCATACAACCACTGCAATTTATATGGACTAAGGTGTCTAACAGTTTTGAGCCCCAACCTCTCAACAATAAAATTACTTACTACATTGGTGCAACTTCCCCCATCAATAATCAAACTACAAATGTGATCTCCTAGATAACATCTAGTATGAAATATATTCTCTCTTTGCACCTCCTCTTCTTCCTTCACCTGCACATTCAAAGCTCTCTTCACTACTGCCACTAGCCTTCCCATTGCAGGCTCCTCATCATCACTAGCATCCTCTAATGGAGGCATATCCTCTTCTTCACTATCCCCCTCAGTCTCATACTCTCCATCATCACGCAAAATCATCACACGCCTATTTGGACATTGACTAGCAATATGGCCTCTACCTTGACATTTAAAACATCTAATGTCACGATTTCTAGAAGTAGAAGATTCAGGGTTACCTTGAGTATTAGGAGTAGAACCCGCTTGCCTCAGCTCTCCTTTTGGTTTGGTGGGTAAAGGCTTTTCTTCCTTCTTCCATTGATTATTCTTCCAAGTGGATGAATCATTACCTTGTTGCAACCGTGCATTACTACTACCTCTCCTCTTGTGCTGGTTCTCAACTTTTATAGCCATGTGGACCATATCCTCCAATTCTACATAATGCTGCAATTCAACAACATTTTGGATTTCTCTATTCAACCCCGCAAGAAATCTAGCCATTGTAGCCTCTCTATCCTGCTCTACATTCGCCCTAATCATAGTAACTTCCATCTCCTTGAAATACTCATCTACACTCCGGCTTCCCTACCTAAGAGTTTGCAACTTGTTGTGCAATTCACGATAGTAATACGCAAGTACAAACCGCTTCTTCATCACTCTTTTCATCTCTTCCCAAGACTTAATAGGTGGCTTGCCACTCCTCCTTCTATTCAACATTAATTGATCCCACCACACTATAGCATAATCCGAAAATTCAATGGCAGCAAGTTTTACCTTCTTTCTCCCACTATAGTTGTGACAATCAAATACCATCTCCACCTTTTTCTCCCATTCTAAGTACGCCCCGGGATCATTCTTCCCTTGGAAAAGAGGAATCTTCATCTTTATGCTACTCAATTGATCATCCTCTCTATTCCTATGTCCTCTATCTTCCTAATCCCTAGTTCCTCTATTCCGACCACTATATCTTCTATAACTCCCGATAGAAGGCTCATCAACGTCATCATCCGACATTTCATCTCCACCCCTCGGTACTCTCATAGAACGACTCTCCCTCTTACGCCCTTGGAATACGTTTGTGGATTGCTCTAGTCTTTGCTCTACCGTCTCATGAATTTGTTCCATTCCCTCTTGGAACATCCTCTTCATTTCTCCCCTCAACACCTCAATTACTACCCTAGCATCAAACCTTCCCCTCTCACCTTCAGGAGAATGTTGTCTCGACATTGTCCCTGCAGAAAAGATTAGTACTAACACAATATACATATATGATTAAACCTCACGATACACTCCCTTACGTGTTTCGCTCAAAGGATGATATCACACAGTCACTCGTGTATTCTCACAAATAATGATCATATCAACTCGCCAATTTCCTCTTCTCAATTCTCTTGGAACTAACCCGAACTACACCAATTTCCTTCCGTAGAATTCAAAACAACTCTAGGGTTCGTAAATTTTCCTCTATTTTTCTATCCGAATTTTTTTTTGTCTTGGTTGTTGCTCTTGATCACGTTTTTCTTTTCTGTTATTTTCTCTTCTTTTTTTTTTTATTGTGACTTTTTACTCTTTTTTTTTTTTTAACAATCGGCTAGGCGATATTACACTATCAAAAGACAATCAATACTATGAAATTGAATACGATAATTGATATGAACGATTGGAGTTAGGGTTTTTGATATTACCTTCCTCAACCGAACTTGATGTTTTGACAAACCTAAGTTCTGATACCAAACTGATACGAACCACGCCAACCCGTGACGAAACCCAATACCAATACGTTCGGAAATTCGTTGCCTAAGACGCCCAAACACCTAAAGTGGAAACCGTGACCCGTTGTCTATAAGCGAGACAAGAACCTTGGTATAAAAACGAAGACGCCACAATCGGGATGAAAGACCGATTGATAAGTTGGGATGAACGCCACGGAAATCAATCCGATAAGTTCGATTTAGTTCTTGAAGAACCAAGAGAGGTGCCTCTCAAAAGTGTTTAATGTTCAAAGATGTATGTTATTCATTGTTCTAAACCCTAGGAGCTTTTATATTAGGGTTACAATTCGTGTAAAACAAGTCCAAAATGACGTAGTTTAGATAAGTGGCGTAAAAACGCGAAAACAAAACAAGCTGGCCGGCAGGGGATACACGACCGTGTACTTTGGCCGTGTACCTTTCTGTGCAACTTCTGGCAACATACACGGCAGTGTACTTTGGCCGTGTACTTTTCTGTGCACAGTCCGGCCACATACACGACCGTGTACTTCTGGTCGTGTACCTTCCTAGGGATTTGCTTGACTCAATACACGGCCGTGCCTTTCAGCCGTGTGTCTGGCCGTGTATGATTCTGTGCAATCTTGAGATTCCTACACGGCCGTGCCTTTAAAATACACGCCCTCTTCATCCTGTATCCAGTATAACTTGTACAAAAGCAAGGGTCTTCCCATGGTTGTTCCAATCCGTTCCAACTTCATGATTGCTCCAATCCTTTCCGACTTCATGGACAACCTTTATCAACCCGTTAAGTGCTTCCTTGAATCGTTTTGCTCGATTTCTTGTGATCGGTCCAGGCGGCACTTCAAGAGGATCTACATTTCTTCTTCTGGCTTGGCTCTCATCATGGATCTCATCGATAATCTTTCTTTTTATATCCTTATTGTAATGATTTACTTTCCTTTATTGTAAATCCTTGAACTTTTATGGTGATCTATGATAAATCTGAATGAAATAATATCCTTATGATATTTTCATCTAACTTTAGTGAAATGGGTCAAATGTTATCTAAATATATTCAACCAGTGTAGGTGTGTCTTGGAATGAATTTTTCCATCTTATACTTTTACAATAATTGATTCATACTTGTATTCAAAGTCAATATATTGTATCGATTTTGATTTGTAATAGTCAATTTTTGATAATGCATTGTGTAGCTTCCAATTCTATCCAAAGTTTTTGTTTTTGATCTACATTATGATGGCTTCCATTTTTGACAATGCATTCTGTTTTGATTTCCTATATTTGATTACTCACTTCAATTCTTAATCATTACTTTTACTTCCATCCATAATTCATGTTTTGTCTTGCTTCTAACTTGCTTATTAACCTTTATTTCCTAATCATTTTTTGAATACTTGAAATACTTTGTCCTTGCCACTAAACTTCTGATTCAAGGAAACCTTCTTCCCATATTATTATATGAAATATGTTTCCTATTCTTAAATGTATAATCTACACACTTAAATAAAACTATTACAACCTACTTTTTGCAATGGAATAAATAGGGAATAGAAAAGTTATACTTTGAGAATGATTATTATAAGGAAAAGGTTGGTAATTTCTATTCTAGTGTTTACTTCATGTAATTTTTTATTGTAGGGAATACTTATTTCAGTATTTACTTCACCTTATTAATTCTAGTATTAAGTTAAGAATATGAATAAAATGACCATTTTGCCTCTATTTGATTCTTAACTGTAGTATTAATGAGGGTATAATGGTCATAATATTTGAACTTTTTATTATCTTTATAGGGGGAATAAAAATAAAATATCTTACCTTTTCTTAGATAATATCTATTCCTAATGGAATAGCAATAGAAAAGCTCTCAAAATTAAAATTCCCTCATTATTTTTTAAGCAAATAAGGTAATAGACAATTGAGAAGGAATTGCTATTTTAGTTCATTTCTATTATCTCCAAGCAAATGGGTCATTAGTAATAACATAACTCCTTTTTTATTATCAAATCCTTTAATCAAAGAACTTAACAAAAAGAATTTTGTTTTGTTAAAAAAATTTACACAAAAAAAATAGAAATTCATCACAATCAATAATCCTTTGCTGCCTCCTTCTTCGACTATATGTTAGGTAGTGATTCCGAGTTGCTTGTGTTGCTTTCACTAGGAACAAAAAAAATTAGGTCTCCTTATCTCCTATCCTCAATACCAACTCAATCTTTGAGGCACACTCATGCCGGAAAAAATTTAGAGAGAAAATAAATAATATTATCGTTATCGAGGTTATCTACCACTATCACCTTCCCCTAATGATCATGGAGGAGAACCATCAAATTCATTATTATTACCACAATTTCATGATCTTTAGTTTAGGTGTAGTTGATTTCGTAAACTTGAAGATTTTTCAAGAATAAGACTTAATTACTAAGGTAAGTTTGAATCGCTATGAGAGATTTGAGAGTTACACTTAGGATTCGGTAAACCCTTAAACCCTAAACCTAACGGGTGATTTCTACAACCTTAAAATAAATTATGAGGCCTTAAGAACTTAATCTAAACCCTAAAGATTATAAGTGGAAACTCTAAAATTATGTAACCTTGAAAATAATTCAAGAGAAATTTAAAGTAATTAATTGTTGCATGACTTTTAGGCTCTTCCAGTTCCTTCCATGCCACCATTTGAAGCCCATGCAATTACCTTCATTGAAGCCCATTCCCTTAACCATAATTCCATCCACTTAGCTAATCCCTTTTTAAACTACACTAGGCTAACCAACAAATTAAGCTCATCACTCCTTACTTCCATGTATAGACAATTGCACAAGCCACCAATGTACTTGAAAGACTACTTAATCAAGTACAAATCTCAAGAGAAGCCCCAAAATCTAGGAAATACCACCAAGTACAATTTAAACCCGCAATTAATTATCCAAATAATGTTTTAATGATAACAAAGCACTATTTTAAGTTTACTAATGATTCTTTATTTACACGCAATTTATTCATTTTAATTCTCCTTGCAACATTTAATTAAATACCACTAATAGTAATCAAGATGAGTGGTTTATAAAATTAAAAAAAAAAATTAAAATCTTAAGCAATCAATTTACCCCCTCTCTTGGTTGCTAAAAGGAACCAACACCCACTTCTAATCTTTTATTCATTTATAAAAACACAAGATAAATAAAACTTTCTTGACCTAATTCTACAACTCCATTGGCTCTCTCTCTTTCCTTTCCTCATTATTTCAATCAATAATATCTTTCAAGAGATCTAACAAACACAACTCAAATCAAAAAAAGTACAGCCATTATATTTCCTAAAATCTTTCAAGGACATTGAACCAACTATAGAAGGAAGCAACCTTATCCCCTCTCTCCTCTTGATATCACACCAGCTTTAACCATCATCACCACCATTTTTCTTCTCCTAAACATGCCCATTCTTTGTAAACATAAAGAACAAAAGACCATGGAAGGAAACCTAAGCTTAGTCCCTTTCATCATTGAAACTTTAAGCCATTGATCTCAACCCACTTCCACCTTTACTCTAGGTTTCACATCTCTTGTTAGATAAAGCCAAGAGAGGATAGAGTTCAAAAAGAAAAAGGGTGTAAGTAGGAGGAAGGGCAGGGGCTATGATAAGCTAGTTGAAGGAGTAGGAGAGGGAAATCATCAATGCCACTTATAGATGGTGGGGGGCTATCTTGAGTAAGATCCTTCAAAGGATACTCTAGTTCCTTTGAACTTCAAACTTAGTTTGAGCATAAGATGGAATGGCTTTGCTCCATTACTTTGCAAATGATAGTATGAAAATATTAGCCATGGTAATTGATGATGAAATAAAAAAAATAAGTAAAAGCTTTTTTTTTTTTTTTTGAGTTTTAACACTTTGATGATCGAATAATATGGGTAATATAGAGTGGAAATCTCTTGAAGTTAAGTGAACCTTAGGATATCTTGTCTTGGGAACTTGTTTAAATTAAAATGCTTGATACCATGAATAATAATATATGGTGGTTGCACATGCTAAATCAACCGTAGCCCTCGTTGCATGATTAAGTGTCTACGTAATGCAAGGAGAAAAAAAATCTTGTTGAAAGGCTCTAGGACCTAGATTGACATTGGGTTTCCTCCAAAATGCAAAATTATAATATAATAGAAGACATATCCTTTTCTGGTCGTAAGATGCAAAGTGAAAGAGATAATGAGTTCCTTGATTGTAGCAGATAATGAGACATCTTGCTTTAGGAGTGTGATAGGCTTAAATTCCACTCTTGCCATGATATGTATGCAAGACATCAAAGCGTCTTAGAAGTTTAATTGACTAATTTGTTGGTTGGGTGTCTTAATGATGGTAGTTGAAGTTGGTGTAGTGACTGAATTAAAAAAAAAAAAAAAGAACGGGAAAGGTAAAAAGATACATTTGTTGGTGGCCTCTGTAGTTGGTTTATTAGCCTTAACTAGTATCAAACCGTAGTTTAGTAAAATCTAGAAATCAGTTAAGTGGAAAAATAGAAATAACATAATAATTAATTCCTAGTTGAAGCTTTCAAGCCCATTTATGCCCACCAAATGAAAAGAAAAAGAAGAAAAGACTAAATGAACCATGTCATATGTAAGTATATTTTGTTAGCATTATACACTTGTGTTTTTGTTTTTAAGTCTTTAAGTATCCATATTTTATTATTGTTTATCACAGTTAGTTCTTTTTTTTGATTGATTACAATAATTAATCTACTAGGGCCTTATAGCTCAATTGATAAGAACATTATTCTTCCTCAAGAATGAGACAAGTCTGAATCATCCCTCCATCATTAGTTGTATAATATGTAGTTGATTAAAAATATAATAATTAATTTAATATATTGATATTATTAAATATATTCAGTTAAATAATATAATAAAATAGCATTGGGCAGCTACCACCTCATATAGTGGTTTGCAAAATGAAAACTTAAAAAATCTAAATCCAAATAGGAAACAAATAAAATGTGTTTACCCTAGATTTAACTTAAAAGGAAATGATCTCCAATGGATTACCTTTCACTTCTCCAAAATCTAAGCATTCTCAAAGGCTGCGTAGGTTCTCAATCTGTACTCCCACCTAGTCTATTTTCGGTGAAAGGACCAACATTAGGACAACAGAAAATTACAGGTTCAAGTTATACCTCCTCCCAGACGTCTCATTAATTTGAGAGAATCTGCTTGGAAAGTTCCTCAACAATCGCTCACTATTTAACGACGCGTTTCTTCTTGTGCTGCATTAGATCTAAGTTATGCTGAAATATCTCCATTTCTGTTCTTCTATAAAAGGATCATAAGGTATCGACATGGATTCATCCGCACAAAAACAGCCAAAGTTAAGAAAAAAAAAAAGGAACTGCTAGAGTTCAATGCAGAAAGTAAGGACTACAATGGCGTCAGAGGGAGTATGCAACACCAAGGTACTTCCTCTTCTCTCACTAAATCACGTTTCTCTCATGTGCCGATCTGTTTCGGACTCTCTGAGGTTCTATGAGGAAGTGCTTGGCTTCGTTTCAATCAAACGCCCCTCTTCTTTCAACTTCAATGGAGCTTGGTAAGTATTGGTAACATTATCTCTTCACCAATGTGTGCTTTAGTTTTACATTGTTTTGTTAACATATAAAATCGAGAGGGATGATAGAGCTCCCTAAACATTGAAGATTTTGTATCCCCCTTTTAAGTCCTTAATTTCCTCTTTCCAACAAAAACAACATGACATAGCCGCACGAATGATGACTTAGGCGAAGGAGAACAATCGTTGTAATTGTAATTTGTTACTTTCGCCAACCATGTCTTCAGCGTTTTCACTAAAAAGAAGAATCTTTCTTCCACTCTGAAGCAAAGTTTACATGATGTAGGTTGTACAACTATGGCATTGGGATACACTTGATTGAGAACCCCTCATTGGATGAGTACGAACCCCCAAGTGAACCCCGACCAATCAATCCCAAAGACAACCACATTTCATTCCAAGTAAGTGCTACGTTTTTATGCCTACTTCATATTGTATCGCTTTTTAATTGCAGTTTAATCCCTTTTATAATTTAGAGCAGCAACTTGCTTTTGAGGTCTAATATTCGATAGGTACAAAATTTCGATCATAACACATAGCAGCCAAAATTCGATGAATAAACCGCCTTGGTCTTATATTTTTTGTTAAAGTAATAAGGATAAAAGCGTGCTTCTTCTTATGCCTTTGCTTGACTTTACTTCAAAAGTGCTCAGATGTTGGACTAGTTAAGAGAAGGCTTGAAGAACTGGGAATGAGATACATAACAGCTGTGGTGAAGGAAGGAGAGGCAAAAGTGGACCAATTCTTCTTTCATGACCCAGATGGTTACATGATAGAGCTTTGTAACTGCGAGAACATTCCTATTTTGCCTCTATCTTCATGCCCTTTAAAGCCGAAATTGCCAAGAAGTTTCAGTAGGGTCACAATAAGTAGTTGCGGGCTCGTGGAGACTCTGATGATGGAGGACTTGAGCATGGACATGATGAATTTTGCATTTTGAAGTCGGTTGATTTGAAAAAGTCATGCAAACAAAATGAGCAAATCAATATATATTTTTTATTCTATTATCATACATATATGATTGTCCAAGTGTCATGTAATACAAATCTGTCACTTTGCCTTTTGGGTTGAGATACCGATGTAGAAGCGGAATTGAAGGGTTAATTATGTAATTTTCTCTTATAATTTGTCTTGATTGATCAACAAATGATAATTCTAAGTCCTCATCTCTGGCATGATTGAAATATATAAACGTTAGTTATGCCATTCCCTTTTCTATTAACTAACACTACAACAAAATATATAAACCAAACAAACTTGGTTTGATGTTTTCTTCTAGGAATTGATCACTATGATTTGCTCGATGGACATATATTATTTCAATCCGATAGTGAGTATTTCAATTTTTAAATATTTTTCCTTAATATCATGGATTTACATCCAAGGTTTCTATTTTCACAATTCATTAAAAAGAATTAAACAACCCAATTAAAAAAAATTACCTCAGATTGAAATTGATAACTGATTTGTGTTCTTCGAATAAAATAATCCCACTAAATATGCTTCAAGTAATAGATCCAATTGGGTAACCCAACTATTTTGACAAACTGACCTTGAAAACTGATAACATAAGAGAGACTAACAGAAAAGAATATTGGTTAAGTAGTGATTAAGAGAGAGAGGGAGGAGAGGGTATGATATGGAGAAGAGGACATGAGCATCCACAATTTCTAAGAGAAAGAGAGAGAGCATTGGAGATGAGAGAGATAGAAAGAGAGGAGGAGTGTCTGTCTAGAATGGGAAAAACTGTAATTGTTTTTTTATGGTGATCGAGAACGCCATTAAGTTTACTAGGTGGTATATTTTTCTTTTTTAATTTTGTAACAAACATCATTAATAATATATTATATGATATGTTCAATAAATGTAGCTAAAAGATATAGGCATTGGTTATGTTTGCAAATTCTGTAAACATTGCCAAATGTAAAAATTTTTGCATTGTAATGCATTTAATCTCAAACTAACAAGTTTGTGTTTCTCTAATATTTCTTGAGGGAAGTGAAGAAAGATAATAGATCTTTCCTAGTAAGATCTAGGCTATAGAAAAGAAGAGGAGGGAAATGCCAGATATTTTCAAGGGCCAAAAGAATGGTTTTCCCCTATTTGATCTTTCATTTATAGTGATTGTCGTTTGTTTTCCCACTCCAAATAAATCTATCACATGTTATTCAAATTTGATTGTTTACAACTACTATTATTGAATATATCTACTTATTCAATTACAAAATCTATAAGCCAACTTGGCTTCTTTACACTCCTTTAGACCTGTGTCATAACATTCTCCTCTGCCTTATCCTCAAGGTTGTAGTTAAGGTAAGCCTATTGAAATTCTTCAAAATCTTCCCATGTCATGTCATCTAATTGTAACTTGTGCCATTGGACTAATATTTATCATACTACTTTACCTTGATAAATTACCTCTTCTTTAGCCTAACATTGACAAAAGGCTCAAAATAGGATTATTACAAATGACTTCCTTAGGCAACTCCAAAGATAGAATAGAATAACCCTAAGCCTTTTTCAATGAAGATAAATTAAAAATATTATGTATCTTTAAGTAAGTTGGTAAATCTAATTCATAAGCACAAGACCCAGTTTGTTTAGTAACTGTAAAGGGTGCATAAAATTGTTTCAAATGTTTATATGTTAAGCCTTGATAAATAGAAATTTGTTTATAGGTTTAGAGTTTAACAAAAACTAAATCTCCAGGCTAAAAAATAAAATGAGTGTAGGTATGAGCCATACTTCTTAAGCTACAACTTGTATTTCCCAACTAGAAACCTTTCTCTTCATAGGAACATGATCACCTAATCACCAATTGAGAACAAGTGCTTTCTACGATATTTGTTTGCTACTGCTTTATACTTGGCATTGGCTTGCTTTGTCTTCCCTCACACCTCTACTATCACATTCTACCAATTCTTTGCTGCAGTACTAAACTCAGAATTCTTAGGAAGCTTGATCAAATTTAATGCATGTTGGAGAATCTTGGTGTAAACCATAGAGAATGGAGATTTCCCTGTTGTCTTGTGAACTGCATTGTTGTAAGCAAACTTTACCTAAGCTAGTGCAACATGCTACTGCTTCAGCTTCTCCCCATAAATGCTTCCGATCAGATTACTAAGTGTCTTGTTTATAGCTTTAGTTTGCCCATTCATCTAAGGGTGAGCTGGGCTGCTATAGTTCAAAGATGAGTCAAACATCTACTACAAAGTTCTCCATAAATGCTCAAGAACTTGCCGTCTCTATTTAATTTGATGGACTTAGGTACTCTATAGAGGCAAATAACCTTTCTAAAAAATAGCTTGGCAATAGCCTGTGCATCTGCTACTTTATGACATGAGATGAAGTGTGCCATCTTGGAAAACCTATCAACCACAACAACAAAAAAAAAAATCCATGCCCCATTGAGTACGAGATAATTTAAGTACAAAGTCCATCGATAAGTCTTCCCATATATTCTTATGGATAGGTAATGGCATATACAAGCTAGTGTTTTGGGACTGCCCTTTAGTTGTTTGGCACACATAACAACATTGCACTATCTTAATAACATCCCTCCTCAAATGAGGCCAGTAGAATTTATCACTGATTGTAGCAATCATTTTGTCTCTTCCCAAATGACTAGCTAATCTACCATCATGTAAGTTATAAATCAAC
Organism: Laguncularia racemosa; assembly: GCA_037954665.1. Taxonomy (NCBI): domain Eukaryota; kingdom Viridiplantae; phylum Streptophyta; class Magnoliopsida; order Myrtales; family Combretaceae; genus Laguncularia; species Laguncularia racemosa. The sequence goes on along the minus strand of JBBMOL010000484.1, from coordinate 146,672 downwards.
TTTTCTCTTTGGGAAGACTTAGGCATACAAAGTTGATTTCCCCTCATCAAATATTCATCATGGATATGATAATCACCACAAGGTTGCTTAGTCACACACTTCTCCCATGTCTCTTTGAAATCAACATCAGCCTTATAAAATTCTTTCAAGTGCTTGAACCTTAACACCTCAAAATTTAAAGTCACTAAAAGATTGGCCCTCCTACTTAAAGCATCAACCACTTGAAAGGAAACTTCTGCAAAAATTGGATCCACCTCGCATGCATGTCTTTGCTAATCCTAGTTTAGTTATTCAAATGCTTGAGTGCATCACAATCTAAGTACAACACGAACTCTTTACCCACTAGATAATGCTCCCTTGTCCTCAAGGCATGTAGAACTGAATAGAACTCTTTGTTATATGTGGTCTAATTCCTCTTAGAATTACATGATTTCTCATTAAAGAATGCAATTGGCTTCTTTTCCTAAGACAAAACAGCCACTATACCAACTCCACTTGCATCACAACAGCCACTATACCAACTCCACTTGCATCGCAATCCACTGCAAACAACTTGTCAAAGTCAAGTAATGCCAAGACGAGTGCACTACATAGCTTTTCTGTCAAAATAGCAAAGCTACTCTTAGCTTCCTCACTCCACTAAAACTTCCCCTTTTTCAAGCACTCAGTCAAAGGAGTTGCAATAGTGTTAAAGTGCCTAATGAATCTCCTATAAAAGCTAGCTAACCTAAGGAAGCTCTGCAACTTAGTCACTATTCATGGAATTGGCCATTCTCTAATTACCTTCACCTTCTCTTCATCTACTTGAATCCCATCACTACTAACTACAAAGCCTAAAAACAACAACTTTCTAGACGGGAAGATGCACTTCTTTATATTCACATAAAGCTTACTCTCTTTCAAAACTATTAGCACTATAAAGCTTACTCTCTTTCAAAACTATTAGCATCTCCCTTAAATGTATAACATGCTCCTCCTCAAATTTACTATATACTAAGATATCATCAAAGTAAACTACAAAAAAATGACCAATAAAAGGTTTCAATACATGGTTCATGATACGTATGAAAGTGCTTGGTGTGTTCCTTAGGTCTAAAGGCATGACCAGCTACTCATAAAGGCCCTCTTTAGTCTTGAAGGCCATCTTCCACTCATCCCTTGGTCTAATCCTAATCTAGTGATAGCCACTTCTTAGATGAATCTTTAAGAATACCACAACTTCACTCAATTGGTCTAATATATCCTCTAGTCTATGAATCAGGAACTTATACTCAATGGTAATTTTGTTAATAGCTCTACTATCCATGCATATCCACTAACTCCCATCTTTCTTTAGAGTCAATAATGTAGGTACAATGCATGGACTCATGCTCTCTCTAATAAATCCCTTCTAGAGCAACTCTTGTACTTTCTCTTATAACACTTCCGTCTCCTTCAAGTTCATCCTATAATGTGAAAGATTTGGCAAACATGCGCCAAGAATTAATTCAATATGGTGTTGTATGTCCTTCATGGGAGGTAAACCATCTGGTAAGTCACTAGGTAACACTTTGTTAAAGTCATCTAATAGCCTCCTGATATTATCTAGCACCTCTTTATCCTTCTCCTTTGTATCATCTATCGGTACTTGTTTCACAATCAGTGCATGTACAGTTTAGGACTCCTTTATAGTATCTTCCATCTTCTTTCTCGACTGCATAATTGTGAAGAAGGAACGTCCCTCCCCCTTAGAAGGTTTAGAACCACTTGCTAACTTCAAAGGTAAGAGAGTAAGCTTCACTCCATCTGTCTTTAATCTATACACATTCTCCCTACTTGCATGTTGGGCATTGACATCGTACTGCTAAAGCCTTCCGAACAACAAATGATAGCATCTATATCCAACACATTAAGGTAAACCTCATGCCGATATTTGCCAATGGAGAAGGGTACTTTGTAGTGTTCTTTAACCTTAATCTTTTTTGCTACCTTAATCCACCTAATGGTGTAAGGGTTAGAATGCTTCTCTATTGATAATTGCAACATTTGCATAGCTTCCCTACTTATAATATTCTTATAATTACCATTATCTACTATAAACTTAAAGATTTATTTGTCCATTGTACATTTAGTGTGGAACAATTAATGCCACTGAGTCTTTTCCTCCCGCTTCGATGCTAGTATCAACTTCTTGATCACATAGGCTTGCTCATCATCCTTGTCTTCATCCTCATAGTACTCATCACCCCCATCAAGTTCACAATGAACTTCACCTCTTCATCACTCTCTACTATGTTAATTCCTCGTCTTTTGGGGTACTCATTAGACCAATGGCTTAGCTGATTACAATGATAACACTTCCTTAATATTGGCTTTGCATAGGGTTATTTTATTTTTGTATGTCCTTCATCTCAATAGGTTTCTTGCCCGTTGCTTTATCTTCTTACTTATTATTAACTCTTCCTTATGTCTCTAAGGTGGTCTTACTCTTCTAAACCATAGATTTACTCAAATCTTCTACTACCACCATCAAATTGACTACTTTTCTCCTGTAACATCAGTTTTGCTCTAAGAGCTATACTCTTAGCCTTATTCAAATTTTGTAGAACAAGGACTCCGATTTTATCTTGAATCTACAACTTTAATCCATCTAGGTATCTAGCCACCTGTTGACCCTCATTCCCCTTTAGGTCATTCGTCTTTAATAACTACATGAATTTTGCAGTGTATTCATCTATGGTCCTCTAGCCCTAGCGACACTACTGATATTGTTGAAAGAGGATTTGCTCATAATTAAGAGGTAGGAAATCCCACTATAGCAACTACTTCATCCTATACCAAGTTCTCACAAGTTGTTTGCCCTCAAGGTACCTCTTGTTTTAGAGCCTCTTCCACTAGGCCAATGTGCCCTCCTTCAATTGACACACTACCAACTTCACCCTCCTTTCCACGGGGATCTCCATATATTCAAAGAACTTGTCAAATTCTACTATCTAATCAAGGAAATCTTCAATGTTTAAATTCCTATTAAAACTAGGAATATTAACCTTCATTTCAAATCCTCTACTGTCTCTATAGTCAAAACCATAATTTTTTTCTCCTGTATTTACCACCACCACTACCTATTCTATGTGGCTGTTCCTCTTCAAACAACATGTCATCTTCTTCCTCAGAATCATCTTCGCACATCTGCAACCTACAATTTGTAGCTACAAGTCTGACAGTATGATCACCATGCCCATGCTCTACCCTTGGTCACATCCCACCACCATTCTTATATTTATTGGTATGGATCCTATCACATCGAAATGCTCCATCAAGTCATCAAAGCGTTGTTCTTAACACTAAAATCTCTGATCCGTGTTATCTAACACTAACCTTGGAGCCTACACTTCGATTTGTAGGGTTTTCACGTTCTAAGCAATGTTTGGAATATGACTACCTCCTAAACTATTGCCTCTTGACATTGTTGCAAGAATCTCTCGCTCTGATACTAGTTAACACAATGAGTAGCATAAAGGATAAGATTAATCTTAGAAATTAAAATGAATTTGAGGAAAAATCTCTACTTAAGGAAGTTTGAATATTATTATCTAATAAAAATCCTTATAACAGGAAGAGGACAATTATATATCATCTCTAAAGGAAACCTTAAGCATCCAAAATACAAAAATTTGAACTAAAAACTTAAAAGCTTGTTTTAGGCTTTAATTGAAGGCTTTTAGGCTTGAAAACTATTTTGTCACCATAACAATCGTAGATCTTTAAAAGAGCTTTAGGTGTATATATTATAATAAAAAAATCAAAGTTGTGCGCTAAAAGTTATGGCTTTCAAAAGATGGGCTACACGTTTATTTCTTCGTAGGCTTTTTGGATTTGTCTAATTTATTTAAGAACCAGCTAGCAATCTGCTCTGCATCAACTGGCCCCATGTAATTCATCTAATAACTTATCAATAGTCGAAATAGGAAACGCATCCTGATAGTGACTCTATTTAGTGCTTTATAATCAATGCAAAACTACCAGGTTCCATCTTTCTTCTTAACAAGTAAAACAAGTGATGAAAAAGGACTAGTACTATATTGAAATAACCCCTATGCCAACATATCACAAACCTATTTGTCGATCATATTTTTCTAAAATGAGCATATCAATATGGTCTAGCATTTACTAGTGGAGCCCATCAATTAGATGAATCCTATGTTAGATTTGATGCATTAGAGGCAATGATAAAGGTCTCTCAAATATCTGAGAATATGTATCTAATGTTTGCTTAATAGAATCATTGATGGTAGTAATCTCTGCAAAATCATGAACCTCCTAAGCTAATAATTGATAATAAGGAGCCACTACTTCAATCCTTAACAATCTTTTGAACTAATGAAGAGTTATCAAAGTTGGATTATTGAGGGTTTCTCCTCAAAGTACGATTCTTCTGCCTTTTTTCATACATTGCATTGTTAATGCATTATAGTCAATAATAATTAGTCCCAATTCTCCTCTAACACTACTTTTGCTCCTTGAATAGGTAAATTACTAGAAAGAAGCAACAAACTCATTTCCTTGAATGTAAAGAGAGACATCTAAACATTATCTTCCACATAATATCTTGCTACCATTACCAACGAAAATATTAACTGAAAAGAAGGTAAGATTGTTAATCTTAAATGTTTGGCCAATCTACTTTGCAAAAAATTATGAGTGTTGCTCAAATCTACTAATACTGAAGTAACATGATTATTAATCATATCTTGAAATCATGATGTTTGTGGAACTTGCATGCCTGACAATGCATGGAAACTAATAATACATGAATCATCTACTACACGCGTAACATCATTTTGTACCACATCATCATCATCATAATTCTACATATCATCCTCTTCCTTTGATAACATCAATAAGAAGTTGGCTTTGCATTTGCAGTTTTGGTGGAATTTTTCATCACAATTATAACAGAGACCTTAGTCTCATTTAGCTTCCATTTTATTAGGTGTAAGTTTCTTTATTGGCAAGGGAAGTATGTTTGGTGGGTTGGAAGTAAAGGGGTTGATTTAGTAAAAGAAAGAGGGTTAGAAGTTGAAGTGATAGGTGAAGGAAATGGTTTAGAAAATTGAAGAGTGTTTGATACTTATTGGATGGTGACATAGAAGATGGAACTAGGCAAGAAATGTATAAAAGTTCTTATGCAATTATAGCTTTGTTTGAAGAATCAGATAGATGATTGACAAGCGATTGAATACAGTGTTTGAATGTTATTTAGACGTGGTTGTGGATTGATTAGCGGACAAAATGGGTGTGTTGATAGGTAATCAGATTTAGAACATCAACCCTAGACATATGAGAAACCTTAATCTAATGCTAGATGCTGAAGAGGTAGAGGATGACTCCTCTTCTATTGAAGAGGATGAATTATATAATGTAGTGCTACGTAGGCGTGGTAGGCTTTGTACAGAGGAAAACCAGAGGCGTTGGGAACTAGGTATGAGAATGGAGATATAAAGTTTCATGGAAGCCTTCAACTAGAAGAATTCTTGGATTAGTTGACCATAGTTGAGGGGATCTTGGATTCCAAAAGAGTTCCTGAGGACAAATGGGTGCAATTGGTAGTGACCAAATTGTGTTGTAGGGCTACAACATGGTGGTAGCAATTAAAATTGACTCAAAATAGGCTGGGAAAGTAAAAAAAATACCATCATGGGAAAAGATGAAGAAGCACTTGTGAGTAGTGTTTTTTCCTTATAATTTCCAGTGCATTATGTACCGGAGTCTACAAAATCTTAAGTAAGGTAGCAAGTAAGTGGAATTACACTTTTGAATTTTACCAGTTGATAGTTAGGAATGAACTTAAAGATATGGTTAATCAGTTGGTTACTAGATACATTGGGGGTTTGAGAATATAGATTTAGGATATGGTTAATTTATTTGACCCTATTAGTGTATTAGCAGCATACTAAGGGCGTTGATTGTGGAGAAATAGTAAAGGGGGTTCAGGAATAGTGCATTTAGTAGTGGTGTAATGAGTAGTGGAGGTAGTAGTAGTAGTAGTGGTGTAAATTGTACGGGAGGTAGAACCTCAAGTAATGACACTATTAGGCATTTTAATGAGCTTAACACTAGTGGCTTTAGCACTAGTAGAGTGAAGTGCTTCAAGTGTGGTGAGGTTGGTCACTGGCAGTCTAAATGTAGAAAGATGGAGAAGAAGGCACTCTTTTTTTTAGAACGAAGAGGATGATGATGATGAACCTGTGTTTAAAGTTATGGGTGATGGAAGACCTGTCTTCGATACTAAATATATTGAGGAGGAGCTTATGATTGGAGATGGTAAAGAAACTTTAGTAGCTAAGAGATCCTGTATGAAAACTAAGGCAATAGAGGAAAAGTGGCTTAGGAACAATGTTTTCCAATCCACTTGTACTATTCTAGGCAAAGTATGTCGATTCATGATTGACTTAGGGAGCTATGAGAACATTGTGTCCACAGAAGCTATGCAAAAGTTGGGCATTAAGCTTGAACAGCACTCGAAACCTTATAAGTTAGCTTGGCTAAAGAAAGGTGGTGAGGTAACTATCTCTAAATGAGCATTGGTTACATTTTCCATTGGTTCTAAATATAAGGACTCTATTTGGTGTGATGTTGTGACGATGGATACTTGTCATTTGTTGTTGAGGAGGCCTTGGCAATTTGATAGGGGTGTGACTCATGATAGGAGAGCTAACACTTATAGTTTTTTATGTAAGGGTGTAAAGATCGTGTTAGTTTCTAATAGGGACACTACTGAGTTTAAATTTATCAAACAAGGTAATAGTTTTAACAAGATGTCTTTAGCTAAGTTTGAGGAAAAGCTGCAGGATTGTGAAGTTGTCTTTGCTCTAGTGGGTAAGGAGATTGAAAGGGAAGTTGAAGTAACTGAAGTGGTAGTTTCGGTTAAGGAGGAGTTCCGAGACATATTTCCTAATGTGTTGTTAGATGGGTTACCACCACTATGTGACATCCAATACTAGATTGATCTTAAGCCTGATGTAGCCCTTCTTAATAGACCACATTAATGAATGAGCCCTACAGAACATGAGGAGTTGAGGAGGCAGGTTGAAGAATTGCTTGTGAAGGGTTTAATTTTAGAGAGTTTAAGTCCGTGCGCAGTTTTGACTCTTTTGACTCCTAAGAAGGATGACACCTAGCATATGTGTGTGGATAGCCAGACCATCAATAAGATTGTTGTCAAGTATTGTTTTCCTATTCCCTGCTTGGATGATTTACTTAACCAGTTGAGTGGTGCTAAGGTATTCTCGAAGCTAGATTTGAAGAGTGGATATCACTAGGTTCGTATTTGAGTTGGTGATGAGTGGAAGACAACCTTTAAGACACAAGAGGGCTTGTATGAGTGGTTGGTTATGCCATTTGGATTGTCTAATGCACCTAGCACATTTATGAGAGTGATGAATCAAGTTCTAAGGCCATTCATTAGCAAGTGTGTTATCATATACTTTGATGACATACTGATTTACAGTGTTGACCTAAAGTAGCATCTCAAATACCTATAGGATGTTCTTAATGTGTTGCACAAGGAAAATTTCTATGCTACCTTGAAGAAGTGTGTATTCATTACCACTAAGGTACTTTTTCTTGGCTACATAATTTCTACTGATGGTTTGCAAGTTGATAAGTCCAAAGTAGAAGCGGTTGAGTAGTGGCCTAAACCTACTACACTGATTGAAGTTCGAAGCTTCGATGACTTAGCATCATTTTATGGGCAATTCATACCCCATTTCAACAGTATTATGGTTCCTATCACTAACTGTATGAAGGGTGGGAAATTTTTGTGGACTGATAAAGTAGAGAGGGCTTTTGAGAAAGTTAAGATGCATCTTACTATAGCCCCAATTCTAGTGTTGCTAGATTTTCATCAACCTTTTGAGCTATATGTAGATGTCTCTAAAGTGAGGATTATAACTGTTTTGAGCTAGAGTAGTAGACTGATAGCTTATTTTAGTGAGAAGCTAATAGGGGTTAAGCTACGGTATAGTACATATGATGTGGAGTTCTATGCTGTGGTGCAAATTGTGAAGCACTATCATCATTATTTGTTTCATAGAGAATTCATCTTATATACTAATCATGAAGATCTAAAGCACTTGCATAGTCAGGATAAAGTGTTATCTCAACATGCTTCATGGGTGGCCTATCTGAAGTGTATCACTTTTGTCATGAAACACAAGAATGGTGTCACAAACATAGTTGTTGATGCATTTAGTAGATGTAGGAGTCTTCTAAGTAGAATGCAAGTGGAGGTACCTAGTTTTAATTCATTTGTTGAGTTACTTGAAGGTGATCTTTATTTTTCTGTTATTTTAATAAGAATTAGAGCTGGTGACAAAATATAATACTTACTACAAGATGGGTTTTTGTTTAAGGGTAATCAATTGTGTATTCTAGACTATAGTTTAAGGGACCAGATTATTCAAGAATTACATAGTGATGATCACGTAGGACGAGACAGGACTTTGAAACTGGTGCATGCATCTTATTTTTGGCCAACTATTTGTAAGGAAGTGGAGAAGCATGTATAGAGGTGTAAAGTTTGCCAAGTGTTTAAGGGAACAACTTTGAATGCAAGAATGTTTCTACCACTTCCCATTCCTTCACAGCTTGAGATTGATATTGGCATGGATTTCATTTTGGGGTTACAGTAAACTTAGTGAGGTAATGACTCCATCTTTGTAGTAGTTGATAGATGTTCTAAGATGGTATATTCTATTACTTGTAAGAAGACCATAGATGTTGTCCGTGTTGCACAGTTGTACTTTAGGGAAGTTTATAAGTTGCATAGGTTGCCTGAAACCATTGTGTCTTATAGGGATATAAGGTTTCATAGCCATTTTTGGTGAAGTTTGTGGAAGATAGTTAACATTCAACTAAATTTTAGTAGTGCCTATGACCTACAAACAGATGGGCAAACTGAGGTAGTAAACATATCCCTAGGAAATTTATTGACGAATTTAGTAGGGGAACATGCGAAGAGTTAGGATCAAAAGTTGAGTCAGGCAGAGTTTGCCCATAATTATGCAATCAACCACAGTACGGGGTTTAGTCCATTTCAGGTGGTTTACTTTGTTGTTTCTAGAAGTCCACTTAATTTGCTACCATTCTTAGACAGGACTAGGATTTATGGGAAGGCAGAAGACTTTGTTCATAGCCTACAGGAGATTCACAAGACTGTTCAAAACAATTTATAAAAGGCTGTAGGTAAATATAAGGAAGTTGTTGATAGGAAAAGGTTGCATGTAGAGTTTGACATGGGAGATTATGTTTGGGTTGTCTTTACTAAGGATAGGTTTTCTACTGATGAGTACAACAAACTATCAGCTAGGAAGATTGGGCTAGTAGAGATCATAGAGAAAATCAAACCAAATGCATATAAGTTGAAGTTGTCTAACCACATTCAAGCTGTAGATGTATTTAATGTGAAACATCTTATTCCTTACACCAGAGATAGTTCAAATGAAGACAATTCAAGGGCAAATTCTATCTACCTTGAGAAGGATGGTGAGGTGGAGATACTAGCAAATAGGTACATAGCGGAATGAGACAAAAATGGGTTAGTAGTGATTTCTTGATTTCTGGACTTTATTTGAAAGGAAATAAGCTAACTCAAAGAAATCAGTACCTTTGGTGCTGAGCTGTGCTGTTTTTAGGGCAAATTTCTTTATTTAATTCCTCAAGTAGATCAATTTGCTATTTTTGGTAATTTTTAGATTACTTATAACTTTTTAGAGACACCTCTATTTTAAGCTTTGTTTGTGGCATTGTATTTGTCTTTTAATTTACTTCATGTCCTTAAGTTTAAGGCATTTCTATTTTTAGCAGTTTTTATTTTTGGAAATTTTTTATGTTTTATTTTTAGCAGCTTTGCACCTGCTATTATTTGTATGCCCTAGGGCAATGAGACAAATTATTCAATGATTATTATCAAATTTTGGAGCCGTCTTTGCTCTATTTCGTTCCTAAATTCTCGAATTTCAAATAATTGTTAAGTTTGGATGTCAAATACCTAGAAATTCATAGAATCAATTAATATTTGAAGATCACATTCCGAGTATTCATATAATCAATAGTTTGTGATAAACCTAATCCAATTTTTATGTTATATATGCTACGTTAGAGACATAAACAATGTTACACAAAGCATTCTACAACTTGTTGAAAGATGTCAAGCAATAAGTGTATTTAAGGTGTGTGAAGTTCCTAAAGCTCTCTTTCATTATATGACTATTTCATTTTTTAAGTTTATGAATAGAAGGAGTGATAAATTAGTATCTGATTTACTTAAGTTCTTGGAGGAGGTTCGATCAATTGGAGAAAAATTGCCAAAGTCATATTATGAGGCTAAAAAGCTAGTTTGTGATTTAAGGCTTGGTTATCATAAAATTCATGCATGCTCATACGATTGCAAGTTATATTGGAAAGAGTATGAGCATGATGTTGAATGCCATGTTTGTGGATTATCATGGTATATAAGAGAGGAAAATGAGTTTGATGAGGAATCCAATTCATCTCATTAAGTTAAATAGATTTTGACAAATGTGTTATGGCACTCACCTTTGATCCGAAGGTTAGAAAGGCTATTTATGTCATCAAAGATAGCATCATTCATGTGGTGGCATAAAGATGATCATACAAATGATGGTTATATGTGGCATCCGATTGACTCCCCTACTTAGCAAACATTTGATTATTGAAATGATCAATTTGCTAAATATCTAAGGAATGTTAGGCTTGGATTGACATATGATGGACTCCATCCATTCAAGTCCCTAAGCCTCTCATATAGTATGTGGCTTATGATTTTGATACCATTATAAGCTACTTCCTTTGATGTGCATGAAGCAACAATTTTCCTACTATCATTGCTTATACTAGGTCCTACAGCTCTAGGAAACAATATAGATGTGTATTTACAGCCGTTCATTGAGGAGTTGAAGGAACTATGGCATAATGGGATCAACATTATGATGCATCCACAAAATGAAATTTCAAAATGCATGCTGCATTATTGTGGACAATTAGCGACTTTCTAGCTTATGCTAACCTCTCAAGTTGGAGTACTAAGGGTGAGTTGGCTTGTCCTTCATGCTGCAAGTATAAATGTTTAAGGTGGTTAAAACATAGTGGCAAGCATTGCTATATAGGCCATTGTTGCTTTCTAGATAATAGTACTGCTCTTCGAAGAGAAAAATGATCATTTGATGGTATTGAAGAGTATGATGAGGCCCCACCTCGTTTAAGTGGAGACATGGTGTTGGTGAGCTAAATGGTTTTGAACAAACATTTAGTAAATTGGTTAGTAACAATCCAAAGCTTCCATTTAAATGGAAGAAGAGAAGCATATTTTTATATTTACCGTATTAGAAGGATAGTATTATTTGACATAATTTAGATGTGATGCACATTGGGAAAAAAGTATGTGATAATGTTATAGGGACTTCGTTAAATGTGAAGACAAATTCCAAAGATCATATAAAAGCTCGTTATGACTTGTATGAGTTGGGGTTTAGACTTAGCTTCATCCATATGAGGATGACTTTGGTCAAATTTATTTGCCTTTGGCATGCTTTTCAATGAGTAAGGCTAAGAAAGACTCCTTTTGTTTCCTTTTACAAAATGCAAAAGTTCTAGATGGTTATCTTGCAATTATTTCATGATGTGTGAATTTGAAACCACATAAACTTTTGAGTCTCAAAAGTCATGATAATTATATTATAATGCAAATAGTTCCTTCCTTTAGCTTTACGCTTAATATTACTAGGGCAAGTTCAAGCAACTCTTATTGGATTATGTAATTTTTTTGAAGACTTGTGTGGCTATGTCCTCTATGCTTAGGGTTTAATTTTTCTTGAAGAACATATTACAAAAGTACTTTGTCAAATGGAAAAAACCTTTCCTCCAACATTCCTTGATATTATGATAGATCTACCCATACATTTGGCTTACGAGGCAATGGTAGCTAGGCCTAGCCAATTTCCTTGGATGTATGCTATTGAGAGGTACCCAAGATTGTCAAACTCATGAATTTACCTAGAATTGCAAAAGGTTTGTAGAATCTAAACATAGAATCAAATCGTAGAAGCGTAAGATTCTACATCTTGTGTAAATTAGTAGTTAAAATTTATAAATATGTTTACAAAAGTCTTAAAAAAGATAAAACAAATGCTATAAATAAAGAAATTTAATATAAATTTTGGTTACATTATAAGTTATAGTACAAATAGTTAATTATAAATCATTATACAAATAGTCAATATAAATTATACTATTATACGAATCATCTTGATAAAAAGGTTAAACTAAAAATAAAACATTAATCATCAATAGCCTCACCCAATTATAATTATAATTAACTTTGTCATTAGTGTTATTGTCAATGCTGTTATTGGTACTATTACAAATGATATTAATATTTTCTTATTTCGAATTTTTTGAAGTATCTATTTGTATTTAATTTTCTATAGCATTAATTTCATGGATCTTTAAAACCTCTTAATTTGAATTTTTCTAGGTCATGACTCTTCAAATTTAAAAGTGCATCAATTTTTTCTATAATATTACTTTTATTTTTTTTCTTACCCCTTTCATTTGAAATGATGCTAACCAATCATCATTCAATAAATTAATTATCTTCTTCTTCAACTATGCATTTCTGATCAATAAAAGGTCATCAATAATAAAGATAGTAATGAAATCAATCTATGGGAACTCAACGAATCCAAGCTGCTCTGTCCTTGCAAGATTTGCATTCCGTGTTTTAAGGAAAAAAAGGATAGTAGAATCTGTCCTCTTCATAAGAAAATCGGGGAATGCAAATCCCCACATATCTCTTTAAATTATATAAAACAAACTAATGAAACAATTGCCCCATACCCATAAACGGCAACTGCGGACTCTCCTTCTGCAGCCCCTTATTTTCCTTTTACACAAAATCCCAGTCCATTAGGCCTTCCATTCCCTCCATCGTTCATCTTCGGTTCGCTATTCCTCGCCCCTGTCTTGGAGCATAGAAACAGGGCACTCGTTGATCTGACTCAGAACGACCTCCCACACCAATTCGAGCCACCAAAGCACTCTAGATTAGATACTAGTTCAGGTAAGTTTCCATCCAACATTTGGTTCGTTTGTTTAAGTCCGATAATTGGACTGACGATTCTAGTTTCCCTTCCTTTTTGAGAGGAGCTTGCTAAAGGATCAGGAGGAAGCTTGTATGGATGAGTTGGAGTAGAAAAAGTCCGAGGTAGGAGGAGGATCACAAGCTGTCGAGACCACTCTTTGATTAGTGGTTAGCGCCATCTTCGGGTAAAACCTTTGTCAAACTAATCAAGTATTCTAGCTAATTACTTGAATAAAGTAGTCTGATGTCGGAAGCTACAAGAAATGAAGGCATAACCCAAAGCTACTGATCCTTGTGATTTAAGTAAAATCTGGATTTATGTCACGGAAGAACCTGTTGATAAATAATAATTATGATAACAGATATTCTGTATGAACAATGGTTAAAAGAAATAATAATAATAATAATAATAATTAATAAATAAGTAAATATTGTAAGTAAAAAAAAAAACCATACAGATAAGTAAATAAATAAATTAAGCGTAGACCTTGCTCAACTCGATAAATACAAAGATGTCCAATCATTGAATGGAACCTTGTAATGAAGTGGAAGATGGTGAGCAAGAAATTCTAACTATGACGACGCTGCATAATAGAGAGTAGGGGTGTTACCTGTCTTGTTTTATAAGATTAACGTGTATGAAGACATCGATCGGTAAGATCTGCAAGAACTAAAGGAATATATACATATAAAATAGTAATAATAATGATTAATAAATAAAACAAAATTTGTGTTGATTGCCTGTGGACATGCTAAGGAGCTTATGAAGCCAATGTTATGTCTGCTTGAGCTTCCTAAAACCACGCAGTATGTTCTATCTGTGGTGATTCAATGGTAATTAGGGTAAAGATTGAATTATCATTAGCTAAGTTTAAATATGGGATGTTTAATGAATGTTCAAGATTTATAGAGAGGAAATTTCGGAAGGGTCACTTTTCTGTTGTTGTTACCGTGACCAAAAATAGAATAGTCACACGGAATCACTTGAAAATTTTAATGGAAATCTTAGCAGACTCAAAATGAAAAGAAAGACTAATCTGCATACTTCTAGAGATATAGAACATTAATAAGAATAATTTTCCTTCGATTCAAAACATTGGACATACAATAGATATGCCCAAAGTGGCTTGGGCCAAGTTCAGTAATCAAGTACTAGATGACCCAGTTTTGACAATTACAAATGATTAGAACTTGAGTTGTAAAATGAAAACTGCCATGAATATTTAAGCCTCTGGGGACCTAGAGCTTTAGGATATGATGATTGACCTTTGAAAAATTCAAATTTCTTCATGTATGTTATAATAACATAAATATTAAGCAATGACGCAATGAAGAAGTAAAGACTTGATATGTTGTGTGAACAACTATAGCATGCCACAACTCAAATAATTGATAACCTAGCATAAGTTGCGATCATTTAAGTAATCAAAGTATTAAGTGACATGATCACTATATGTACAAGAAAGATCAATTGGAATAGTTAAAAGGTAGTGTAGGAGGTTCCATATGTGGATCAAATTTATCTAAAGTGATATTTAAATGAGTAATTAAGAATTTTTGAATAATAAATAGAAAATAATTAAGGCACCCAATGAAATTATGGCTAAAACATTAAGTTTGAGTGATAGTTAGGAATTAGGCAAATCTTACTTCATCTTTAGGTGACTCTAATTTGAGGATCCTTTTTGCTGATAACCTACTTGAGAAATACCATGATTGAGCACTATGGATAAGTGAGTAGCTCTCTATGATTATCATACTTATTTGTGGTTGTAATTTGTGGCACCTTAAATATATAAATCAACAAAATTGTGTGGGGGGATTATTAGGGCTTGTGGAAGCTATTTTAAATTATCTAAAGAAGAATTGTATGTTGCATTTAATTAGTAAGATATTTGTTGAGTGTCTAATGTATATGTTTAATCACCATGTAATGTACTTTAAGAATATTGCAACCTAAAATTAAAATGAGACATACATTGCATAATTGTATTATAATTTGCCATTACGATCACACAATCGTTGGAATGGATGACTTGAGTCGAGGTCCTACTTTATCATCTGTGAACTAATTGGTTGGAGGATCAATGCACTTTTGATAGAGTCCTAGTCTACACTTCTGTTTAGGGCCTACTTGCATTTGGAGTTATAGTAGCTAGGGAGAACACTTTATTTCATTCTCCTGGGCTGTATTAACTGGGAGATCCTTCTCTGATGGCACAATATTCTTGAGTAAGTAAGGATGTCATGCCAAGAGAACTTTTGCAATATTAGACAGCCTAGATACTAATCCTTAACCCTAGTGTCAAAGGGCGCAAATTCATGTTGTATGCAGTTTTTGAATGATTGTATATGTTTTTGCTTTCATATGGTTGTTTGATAACTTGTTTGTTATAGCTTGTAGTATGATATGAGGGATGATTTCATTAAGTAGAGGGAACTTACATCTCAATAGTTTTCTTTTGTAGGTTATACCAAAGATGGGAATGGGCTAGGATTAGTGTAAAGAGCACTTCATAAATCTAAGCTAGCTACGAGTTTAGCTAGTGAATTAATGTAGTAGAAATTCCAAATTTTGGGATACTGAGACTCATTTATTCCTTGAAAACTAGGTTTCCATTTCTTTATAGCCAAGGCAAGGTTACTTAAAATAGTTTACCCAATCTTATTATTTGGTAGGGGATTCTAATTTTTTGTGGTTTTGGTTAATTGTGGAATATTGGTCTCTATAATTTTTTTCCCTTCATATTAGCTAATGGTATGTATTATCATTAAATATGATTTAATTAGTCTTGCAGTCACTTACTTGCGAGTACACATGTGATGACAACTTAGGGCATTATTACCAAACCCCCTTTAAGGTTGTGACCAAAACTTTAAAGATCTAAATCTAAATTGGAAACAAACAAAATGTGGTTTACCCTAGATTTAACTTAAATGGAAATGACCTCCAAGGGATTATCATACACTTCTCTAAGATCTAAACTTTCTTAAAAGCTACATAGGTTCTCAATTTGTACTTCCACCTAGCCTATTTAATAAGCATGTATTGTGTTCGAGCTGAACTCATTTATCAACTAAAAAAAGTTATAAATAAGATTGTAAAATACTTATATAGATAAAGTGAAAAAGTTTGATAATAAAATTAAGGGAAAAGTACATTTTAGTCTTAAACGTTTACCCACTTTTCTTTTTAGTCCTATAGTGTTGGAATTTTTAGGTGGTTAAATCACTTGCAAAAGAAAAGAGATTAGGTTGTGGCGGGTGTTAGAGGTTACTTTGGCGTAGTCACTTTGATACATAAGTTAGCACAAATTTGTGAGTAATAGTAATGGAAGATTTTAAGAGTCAAAAAGTCTTTTACTCGGTAGTTGCTAAACCTTATTTATAGGGATTGTGAGCGATCAAGATATCATAGGTGCATTGATGCCTAAGTTCCTTTCTGGATTTAGTGGAGGGAGTATCTTTGATTAGCTACTTTCCTTATTTGTCTCAATCCATTTTTACTTATACACTTCAAGGATGCATGTAGCTAAACTGGGCATTAGTTGGGGGCATGTTGGTCAAGCATTAACAATTTTGTGCCGTAGCGATACGGAGGTGGTTGGCCTTGGCACATAGAACTCAGATGAGGGTGATGGTAGGTCAAATTGGGTTTTGAGGGTTAATGCCCAAAAAGCTCTATCAACAAGTCCTCAACCTTTTTATTCATCAATTTAAACCATGAACATTTAAAAAAAACTAATAAAAAAAGACTTTTGTTAAATTTATTAAGTTTTTCATTCATTTGTGATACATATCAACTTCAAAATAGTTCATAATAGTTAAAATAACAAAATGATAGAATTAAATAAATTTATTTACATAATATAATAAACACTAATATCAAATATATATAATGATATAATATAATAAAATAATAAAAAATACAAAATAATAATTAAAATTAAGAAAATGAGATGGAAATTTTTGTGGGCACCTTAATCACTTTTGCTAACTAGCTCAAGGCTAATTAGAAGCTAATGCATGCTTAAGAGGAACTAAAAATTTAACGTATTTATTAATGACAATTCTATTTTTGTAAAGTTTCCAAAGCGTTGAGAACTAAAACGAAATAAAAAAAAATGAGAATTCAAATAGAAAAGTAGATAAATGTTAATGACTAAAGCTGTAATTTTTCCTAAAATTTACTTCTAAAAATACAAATGATGTAAGGACTTGAAAGTTAATATGAAATTATAATTCAAACAACAGTTTTAATAAAGTTATATCAAATATAACAAATCTAAAAACTTACAAGTTTCATAATATAATTGAATTAACTTAAACTAGTTACCTAACATTTTCCATCAGATCTCTTATAGAGATAGATAAAGAATTTATACATATAAAAGAATGATACTAATAAAAATATATGTCATTGAAAATTTTATAAAAATAGTTTAGTTTTTTGTCTGTCTCTATAGAGCCAACTTTTTGTTTATTAATAAATGTCCAGTAATAAATGCAGATTTTGAAGCTACTATAGACATTGGTATGCCTAAGATATCTCATGCCATTTTTGCAACTCGAGGATATTAGAATTAATTGGTTTTCCAATAGCTCAATACATTTGATTCAACAATTGTATGTAGCTTCTCATTTGAATATGACTCTTGTTTAGATTTGGTAATACTCAAAAGCCCTCATTATAGGTTTATAAACCAATCGAACCTAGCACTCAACAAACATTTCAAAACAGCATAAATACTGATAATGTGTTAACCCTCCAACAGATCCAAAAATCGAGACTATTTATATGAATAACACAAATCACTTTTTGTTTGAAAGATAGAGGAGGGATTGACTTACCTTTATCATTGTTTCGAATACTGTCAAGCAAGACTTTCTAGGTATGATGACACAATGCTTTCTAAATAACTAAAACATGAAGACGAAAAATTTATCAAAAAAAAAAATTGAATTTATCCAATGGAAAGGGAAAAAAAAAAACATGATGAAGAGAAATAAAATAATTGAGAAGAAAAGTGAGACATGATGTGTTGCTGGTGCATTGTAGAGGAACCATGAAATCTTAACCAACAAAATTAGTAGTGCTTGGGAAAAGAAAAAGAAAAAAGAAAAAAAAGAAATGTATAAATTATTATTATTAAACAGGTTTGTGGGTTAAATTCATAACTTGTTTATGACTTATTTAATAAATGGTTTTGTAAATAGGTCATAGAGTTGAATATAAACCCGGACTCATATTTTGTCGTATCTAAATGGACATAACTAGTTTGTATCTCGTATCAATTTTTTTCGTATACAAACCTATTTATTTTGTGTTATGATTTCACCAATATGGTCTTAAATTGCTAGCCCTAATTTTCAAGCAAAGAGGACCGACATTAGGCCAACAGAAAATTATAGGTTCAAGTTATACTTTCACCCAGACGTCTCATTAATTTGAGAGAATCTGCCCGGAAAGTTCCTCAGCATTCGCTCACTATTTAACGACGCGTTTCTTCTTGTGCTGCAATAGATCTAAGTTATGCTGAAATATCTCCATATCTGTTCTTCTATAAAAGGATCACAAGGTATCGACATGCATTCATGTGCAGAAAAACAGTCAAAGTGGAAAAAAAAAAAAAAAAGAAGAAGAAGGAACTGCTAGAGTTCAAAGCAGAAAATAAGGACTACAATGGCGATAGAGGGAGTATGCAACACCAAGGTACTATCTCTTCTCTCAGTAAATCACGTTTCTCTCTTGTGCCGATCTGTTTCGGACTCTATGAGGTTCTATGAGGATGTGCTTGGCTTCGTTTCCATCAAACGCCCCTCTTCCTTCTACTTCAATGGAGCTTGGTAAGTATTGGTAACATTATCTCTTCATCAATGTGTGCTTTAGTTTTACGTTGTTTTGTTAACATATATAATCGTGAGGAATACTACAGTTCCCATAGCATTGAAGATTTTGTATCCCCCTTTTAAGTCCTTAATTTCTTCTTGCCAACATAAACAACATGGCATAGCCGCACGAATGGCTTAGGCTAAGGAGAACAATCGTTGTAATTGTAATTTGTTACTTTCGCCAACCATGTCTTCAGCATTTTCACTAAAAAGAAGAGTCTTTCTTCCACTCTGAAACGAAGTTTACATGATGTAGGTTGTACAACTATGGCATTGGGATACACTTGATTGAGAACCCCTTATTGGATGAGTTTGAACCTCCAAGTGAACCCCGACCAATCAATCCCAAAGACAACCACATTTAATTCCAAGTGCTACGTTTTTATGTCTAGTTCATATTGTCTCGCTTTTTAATTGCAATTTAATCCCCTTAATAATATAGAGCATCAACTTGCTTTTGAGGTTTAATTTTCGGTAGCTACGAAATTTCGATCATAACACATAGTAGCGAAAATTCGATATATAAACTGCCTTGGTCTTATATTTTTTGTTAAATCAGTAAAGATAAAGCGTGCTTCTTCTTATGCCTTTGCTCGACTTTACTTCAAAAGTGCTCAGATGTTGGACTAGTTAAGAGAAGGCTTGAAGAAATGGGAATGAGATACGTAACAGCTGTGGTGAAGGAAGGAGAGGCAAAAGTGGATCAATTCTTCTTTCATGATCCAGATGGTTACATGATAGAGCTTTGCAACTGTGAGAACATTCCTATTTTGCCTCTTTCTTCGTGCCCTTTAAAGCCGACGTGATGAATTTTGCATTTTGAAGTCGGTTGAATTTAAAAAGTCAGGCAAACAAAATGAACAAATCTACATATAGTTTTTTATTCTATTATCATACATATATGATTGTCCAAGTGTGGAATACAAATCCGTCACTTTGCCTTTTGAGTTGTGATACCGATGTTGAAGCAGAATTGAAGGATTAATTTTGTAATTTTCTCTTATAATCTATCTTGATTGATCAACAAGTGATAAATCTTGGTCCTCGTCTCTGGCATGATCATAATATATAAACATTAGATTTGCCATTCCCTTTTTTGTTAACTAATGTCACCTTTTTTAATCTTCTCAATCTATCTTCCACTTCTCTTAGGTCTAAAGATGATTTTATTTATTTATTTATTTATTTTGGGAGGTTTACCTCTATAGGATTCTACTATTCATTGTTCTCCCACTACCTTAGAGATTCTTAACTCAACGGTAAAATATTTTTATGTTTATCTTAAAATCTTAGGAGGCATATAATGAGGTGCCTAGAGAATTATTGGATCAATAATGGGAAGATGCACCTGATAAGACACCCACTGCAAGTGTAGACCTTCCAAACTTCTATTCATACTACTTGAGCTTTAATTGTTATTTATTTGATATTACTTGATTGCAATTGAGTTAAGTTTAAGCATGAGCTCTTTAGGTAGACAATCAAATTCAAGCTCAAGTTTCTATTTCACTCAATGACCTTATGTTAGAAGGCCTTGTAATAGTAAAGCCCACAAAACGTCCATACAGACAAATGGCTCCTAATTTCCACTAAACCTTAAGATATGAATGTCTTCTCAAGAATGGGCATTAACACTCTCTCTATCTCTCTTAGATTGGATAGGTAATAGTGAAACCTTAACCCTCTTTCTGTACTCTCGTGTTTAATGTGTTTAATCTCAAGCTAACAAGTTTTTGTTTCTTTGACATTTTGCAAAGGCAATAAAGAAAGATAATAGACCTTTTCCAGTAAGATCTAGACTAAAGAAAAGAAGAAGAGGGAGATGCTAGCAATTTTTAGGGGCTAAAAGAATGGTTTTTCCCCTTTTGATCTTTCATTTATAGTGAATGTTATTTGTTTTCCCGCTCCAAATATGTCACATGTTGTTATTCAATTTTGATTTTTTACAACTACTATTATTGAATATATCTACTTATTCAACTACAAAATGTGTAAGCTAACATGACTTCATTACACCCCTTCAGACTCCTATTGTAACATTGTCCTTCAATCCTAAAAAAATAGCCTTGTCCTCAAGGTTGTGGTCAAGTTAAGCCTATTGAAATTCTTCAAAATCTTCCCATGTTGTGTCCTCTAATTGCAACCCTTGCCACTGGATTAATATTTTTTGTTCCTCTTTACCTCAATGAGTCACCTCTCTTTGGCCCAATATTAACAAAAGGCTCAAAATAGGATGATTAGAAAAAACTTGCTTGGGTAACTCCAAGGATG
This sequence comes from Laguncularia racemosa, assembly GCA_037954665.1. Taxonomy (NCBI): domain Eukaryota; kingdom Viridiplantae; phylum Streptophyta; class Magnoliopsida; order Myrtales; family Combretaceae; genus Laguncularia; species Laguncularia racemosa. The sequence continues at coordinate 125,368 of JBBMOL010000484.1, read as the reverse complement.
GAATAGAAGAACCTTAAGCCTTTTTCAATGAAGATACATGAAAAATATTATGTATCTTTAAGTTAGTTGGTAAGGTCAATTCATAAGCTCAAGACCCAATTTGCTTAGTAACTAGAAAGGGACCATAAAATCGTTTCAAAAGTTATATGCTAAGCCTTGACAAATAGAAATTTTGTTTATAGGGTTGAAGTTTAACAAAAACTAAATCTCCAGGTTAAAAAAAAACTTGAGTGCAATTTTGATCTACAAAATGTTTCATTCAAAACTAAGCTCCTTATAAATTCTTGCGTAACATGCACAAAACTTCATCTCCTATATGCAACTCTTGATTAATCGCTTCCCATTTAGAAATAACACGAACATAAGATGGAATAGTTGAAGGTGCTCTTCCATAAACTATCTTAAATAGTGTCTTCTCTACTTTACTATGAAAAGAAATATTGTATGCAAATTCTTCCCAAGGTAAGTATTTTACCCACAAATGAGAACAACCCATAACATAACTTCTCAACTACTATTGAATTATTTTATTTAATACTTCTATTTAACATTCTGATTGTAGATGATAAGTGCTACTCATAGAAAGCTTAGTATTAATTAAAGTGAAAAGTTCATGCCAAAATTTGCTCCAGAAATTTAGATCTCTATCTAATACAATTGTCTCTAGAAACCCATGCAATTCACCTATGATAAGCAAAAATCGCAAAACCACCTTTAAAGTTATAAAATTATTCTCCAAGGCATCTAAATGACAATATTTCTATAGTCTATTGACTATCACAACTATAATATTAAATCCTTGAGACTTAAGTAGGTATATGAGAAAATCTATGCTAATATCTTCCCATATACACTTAGTAAACCAAGAGAAGATCTAGTCATGCACTTGACTTGCTGGCAAATGAGTCACCTCTTAACAAATTCCTTTACTAGAGCTCTCATTCATTCCTAGTAAAACTCCAATGCCAACTTCATACAAGCATTAAGAAGTCTAAAATGACCCAAACTAGGGGAAGCATCATACTCCTGTAATAGCAATGGAATAAGAGAAGATTAAGGCACCGAAAATAGCTTATTTTAGTAATAAAGCAACACATTCTTCCACTGTAATTCCCACTTCAATGTCTTCCCATTGCATAACTTAGAAATTAGTTGCTGAAAAGTAGGGATAATATAATACTCTTGCTTTAATGTATCAACTAAATTAAAGTACAGTGTAGAAATCCCAAAATATTCCCCTTCATTGCTAATCTATCGTAAAAGTGCATCAGCTACTTGATTTTCACTACCAAACTTGTACACAATGGCATAGTCATAGCCCATTATCTTGGATACGTATTTTTGTTGGTTAGGTGTTTGAATAGTCTACATTAGCACTTCTTTAAGACTCCTATGATCTATTTAGATAATAAAATGACTCTAACCCCAACACCAAGCCCCACCCCCCGCAAAAAAGTACTGTCACCATTTTTCACAAATTCAATAATGGAATAAAGTTCCTTAACATAAGTTGAAGCTTTCCTTAAATGTACTAGGAACTTCTTACTTAAATAAGCAATGCTGTGATTATCCTATAAACAATTTAAAAAGAAAAAAAAAGGGGAAGAGTAAGTATTAAGGCATTACATAATGCTTCCTTCAAAAGCTCTAAAAGCTTTGTTATCCCATTGAAAATTGTCTTTCTATAATAGACCAACAAGAGGACTAGTAATAGTGGCATATCCTCTAATAAAATACTGACAATAGCAAGAAAGTCCCAAAAATGCCCTTAAATCCTTAACATTGGTAGGAACAAGCCATGTCCTTACAACTTCAATCTTAGTATTTTTTGGTTGGACACCCTCAGTCGAAACAATATGACCCACATACTCTATCTTATCCTTGCCTATGGAGCTTATGCTCTCCTTTAGGTAAAACTGATTATTTAGCAATGTTTGGAAAACTTGGGCTTGATGTGCCATATGTTGATTCACATCTCTACTATAGACAAGAATGTAATCATAAAAAAAAATAAAAAATTTCCTCAAATATAGTTTGAAAACTTTATTCATAATGGATTGAAAAGTTGCTGGTTCATTACTTAATCCAAAACTCATCACTACAAACTCAAAGAGACCATCATATGCATTCGAAAAGCAATTTTGGCAATATCTAGTGGTAATCAAATCAGAGATTTAACTTAAAAAATATACTAGCCCCATGTAATTCATCTAATAACTAATCAATAGTTGGAATAGGAAACCCATTCTTGATGGCAACTCCATTGAGTGCTCTATAATCAACACAAAACCATTAGGTTCCATCTTTCTTCTTAACAAGTAAAATAAGTGATGAAAAAAGTACTAGTAATATATTAAATTAGCCCTTATGCATACATATCATAAACTTTTTTTTAAATCTTATTTTTCTAAAAATAAGGATATCAATATGGTCTAACATTTACTAGCGAAGTCCCATCAATTAGATGAATCCTATGTTGGACTTGATGCATTAGAGGTAATGATAAAGCCATTGCTTCAATCCTTAACAATCTTTTGAGTAGATGATGAGCTATCAAAGTTGGATTATTGAGGGTTTCTTCTCAAAGTTCAATTCTTACACCTTGTTTCATAAATTGCATTGTTAAAGCATTATAGTTAATAATAATCAGTCCCAATTCTTGTAACCATTGGACCTCTAACACTACTTTTGCTCTTTGAATAGGTAAATTGTTAAAAAGAAGCAACAAACTCAATTCCTTGAATGTAAAGAGAGACATACAAACATTGTCCTTCACATAATATCTTGTTACTATTATCAACCAAAATATTAAACTGAAGAGAAGGTAAGATTGTTTATCTTAAATGTTTGGCCAACTTACTTTGCAAAAAATTATGAGTGCTACCCAAATCTACTAATAATGAAGTAGCATGATTATTAATCAAATCTTGAAATGCCAATGTTCATGAAACTTGCATGCTTGACAATACATGGAAACTAATAGTACATGAATCATCTACTGCATGTGTAACATCATTTTGTACCACATCATCATCATCACAATTCTACGTATCATCCTCATCCTCTTCCTCTAATAACATTGATAAGAACTTAGCATTGCATTTGTGGTTTCAATGAAATTTTTTATCATAATCATAACAAAGACCTTGGTCTCATCTAGCTTGCATTTTGCTAAGTGTAAGTTTCTTTATTGGTAGGCGAAATACATTTGGTGGGATAGCAAGTAAAGGGGTTGGTTTAGTAGGAGAGAGAGGGTTAGTAGTTAAAGTGTTAGGTGAAGGAAATGGTTTAGAAATTGAAGAGTGTTTAATAGTTTAATGAATGGAGATATAAAATATGGAACTAGGCAAGAAATGTATAAAAGTTGTTATGCAATTTTAGCTTCGTGCATCTTAGCTAAACTAATTGCTTGCATTAAAGAAGTTAGTTTGGCAAGAAGTAATTCATGATTTGTGAAAGGTTTCACATTAAATATGAAACAACAAATGAGAAAAATTTCAATAAATCCCATACATCTATTGGACAAACTTTCAAAAGCAAATTGATATTCTTCAACAAATTTAACCTCCATTAATTTAGATCATTTTCTTTATACATCCTTAAACTCTGACCAACTAAAACATGTTCCAATTGCCTTTGTAAAATTTGTCCATGAACTCAACTACTTGTTCATATTCATCCATTGATGCTAACTTAAAGCTCTTCCAACCATTGCAAATGAGGGTATTGATATACATTGTTCATGTGGTATTTGATGAAAATTAAAGAACTAATTTTCCTCACAAAGCTATCCCAAAGGATTGTTATCATTAAACTTGGGAATCTCTAACTTGATGCCTTTCAATAAAGAGTTTGCATGAATATGAGAATATGATGATGAATTGCTATGGTTTGGATGTTGAGAACCATCCAAACTATTGGAATTTATTTGATTCTAATTTTATCCTAATTTGCAATTGTTTAACAATTTCTTACAACTCATTAAGAATCTCTTGCTTGAAAAGGCTTAGCAATTTCTCGAACTCTTCCTTTGTTGATTGTGTTTATGTTTGAGGTGCCATGATCTTTCATTTGTGAATGAACGAGAGAACTAAATTGTTAGTAGGCCTTATAATAGTAAAGTCCATTAAAAGCCCACGCATACAAATGGCCCTTAATTTCTATTAAACCCTAAGATATGATTGTCTTCTTTAGAATGGTCAATGACACTCTTTCTATCTCTCTTATATTAGATAGGTAGTAGTTTATGTTTCTTTAATATTTTGCAAGGGCAATGAAGAAAGATGACCGATCTTTTTGAGAAAAATGTATGCTCCAGAAAAGAAGATAAAAGGAACAGATGCTAGATATTTTTAGGGGACAAAGGGGTGGTTTTCCCCTTTTTCATGTTTCATTTATAGTGATTGTTATTTGTTTTCCCACTCGAAATCTCTTACATGTAGTTATTTAATGTTGATTGTTTATGACTACTATTATTGAATGTATTCTACCTATTCTATTGCAAAATCTATAGGCCAACATGGCTTTTGTATACTCCATTAGGCATGTGTTGTAACATCTTACTAGTCTAATTGAGCATAAGTCGAATCCATATAGTTTGTGCTTAGAATTGAGTAAAGTAATACAATTTTTTTGACATAAAGGAGTTTAAATGAACAACAATCGAACATTTTCACAAAGCTGAGAAAAGCTTATCAAAGCTTTAGGTTTTGTTAGTGCTCAAAAATCAAAACTTGATCAACCTTCAACTCAAAATCATGTAAGCTTCATCTGACTTGATGTTAGAACCATTAGACAAAAAAATAGCTAAACAAGAAATTTCAAAAAGCTAAATAACTAGTTCGATCAGTGTAAAGTCACTAATCCATATAGTCAGTCTATGTTTACATAGAGAAAATGGGTGGACAAACCCAAGTTGTAAATCCATGTACACTTGATGTCAGCTCTTATAAATGGCTATAAGGATAATGGCAAGAGAGTACCAAACCTTACTAAAAAGTCCTTCTCTTCTTCCTATCTAATCTTTCCAGGAGGTTGGCCAACTCATATAGATCACATCTTGATTTAGAGAAGTATTACAGAGCATAAACAAAAACATGTGCAAGTTGGCATAATATTTTACAAATTAAACACAAAAAGAGAGTAAGATATCTAAAACATCAAGTTAGGGCTTCAAGGGAGAAAGAATGTATTATAATTACTGCTTGCAAAGTGAAAGAATTGGAGTTGATGAAGTTAAAACCAAGATAGACCAAGAATTCTCACTTAGTGTTAAGCAAAGTGATAAACGTAACTATGTTTATTACTATGGAACCCTATAAGTTCCTTACAATGTCATGTTAGCTTTTTAAGGAACTCTTCACTTTATTCCTAAGCTCCATCATTAATGTTAATTAGAATTTTTTTTAGTTTTTGTAGGCCTCATACAATTATTATATTTAAATCACTACTTTAATATTTTGCAAGGAAAATTTTAGTATCAATAATACATATTATATTTGTACATTATTAATATTTGATTTATTATACGAAAGAACATAATTAATTAAATTTAAATTTATTAGTTAATCCAATGATATTATTAAAATAGGCAATACTACAAAGACAATCACTTAATTTCAAACCATTACAAGTGAAGTTCATAGTTAAACTTTTGGAGAAAGACACATGAAAAGTTGACATATGCTATCTCCATTTTCAACTAAGAGCAAGTTTTGTAGAATAAGGCAAATTATAGTAAAAATTTGATGTTAAAAAAGGTATACATATTGTCACTTATCTATAGTCTAAAGGGAAAAATAAATAAATAAACATGTTGCAAATTTTCAAAGGCCAAGTTTTCTTCCAATATAAGCGTTTTAAATATGCACAAGAATTGAGCTACTACAAATTACTTGATGAAAGTTAGATTTTGAAAAAACAAAAGAAAAGAAAAGAATTAATTAGAGCCTTAATTTATGGATTCCTTGTTAAAGGAACCCATAAAAGCTAGGGAACGCATTGTAATGGGTATGAAACTCACAGTAGGGTTACTTAGCTTTAGGAATGTTGTGAAGTACCTAGCATTATTCTTAGCCTTATGGCAAAATATGCATTACTATCCTTGGCAAGGATTGACTTATGTATGTTTGGATTTGGTTAGGCCCTAACACTCACTTACATCCTAGTACCTAAGGAGGTGTAAGATGACTAACCAATTCATTTGGCTACAACTATAATATTAATTAATCAACTTTATGTCTCTTATAGATCCTTTTATTACTTCCCAGTTATCTTTACTTATGTGAGCACACTTATGCTAGTTTGGTTTCATCCTATTTTTCTTCTTGTCCATAATCTCTTTATTATTATTCTTGTTTTTTTCTTTTTCCCTTTTTGGCAGCTTCTCTTGACATTTTAGTTTATGTAAAGTTAAATTTTGAGATGATGTCTTATTGTAGGTAAAACAGATCATCCTCTTAAATAGGTTACCCTTTAAATGGTTGTTACTACTAAAGTAAATTTAGATGGCTCTATTGTTAATTGAAATTCTATGTAATTAGTTGCAAAAGGAAATAATGAAATTTATGGACTCTATTAAACTTACTATTTTGTGGTGCATTCTCTCTTCCCAACGATGTCACATGTTTGGGCTTTTTTAAATTAGATGTCAAGACTGCTTTTCTTTAAGATGATTTTTTAGAGGATGTATGCATACAACAAGCAACTTTATTGCCCAAGGATAGTGTGGGAAGATTTGCTACCTTAACTTAGTGTTTCAAGTAAAGAATTAGAGAGTTAGGATAGATGTTTGTGATATGCTGATACGAGATTGGTTTGATCGGATTCCTAACTGATACGAACCATGCCAACGTGTGGCGAAACCTAATACCAATACGTTCGGAATTCGTTATCTAAGATGCCAAACACCCTCAAGTGGAAACTGCGACCCGTTTTCTATAAGCGAGACAAAAACCTTGGTATAATATGGAGACGCCACAATCGGGATGAAAGACCAATTGATAAGTCGGGATAAACGCCACGTAAATAAAATCCGATAAGTTCTAGATTAGTTCTTTAAAGAACCAAGAGAGGAATTCTCTCAAAAGTGTTTTCAAACTTTCAATGTTGTATCTTCCTATTCTAACCCTAGGAGCTTTATATTAGGGTTTACAATTCGTAACAATAAAGCCCAAAACGACATAACTTAGATAAGTTGCGTAAAAATCAACAAAACAAACATGTAGGCCGTCCGTGTAGACATGAAGGCTGGCGGCCTTGGAGCCGGCCTTGAGCTGGTGTTGAAAATATACACGACCGGCGTTGGAGATGTACACGACCGTGTACTTCTAGCCATGTATCTTTCTGTGCAAATCTTGCTAATGTACACGACGTGTACTTCTAGTCGTGTATCTTTCTATGGAAATCTTGACAACATACATGGCCGTGCCTTTGAACCGTGTATACGACCGTGTATGATTCCCTGTAACCTCCAGACTCCTACACGGCCGTGCCTTGTAAAGACACACCCTCTTCAACCTGTACCCATTATGACTTGTACAAAAGCAAGGGCATTCCCATGGTTGTTCCAATCCATTCCAGCTTCATGATTGCTCCAATCCTTTCCGGCTTTGTGGACATCCTTTATCAACCCGTTAAGTGCTTCCTTGAATCGTTTCACTCGATTTCTTGTGATTGGTCCAAGTGACATTTCAAGAGGATCCACATTCCATCTTCTAGCTTGGCTCCCATCATGGATCTCATCATTCCCCTCCTTTGAAAAGGATTTGTCCTCAAATCATCGCCTACATCAAAAGAACTCAGATCAGTAACATTAAACGTGGCACTTACTTGATACTCACCAGGCAAATCTATCTTGTATGCATTATCATTGATGCGCTCAAGAATTTGAAATGGTCCATCGCCTCTAAGAAGTAGTTTAGATCGACGCTCAGTAAGTGGTGCTGCAATGGTGTTGAAATCCTTCTCAAATCTCCTATAAAAGCTCGCTAGTCTATGGGAACTCCGCACATTACTTACAATAGTTGGACTAGGCTATTCTTGGATCGCACGAATCTTTTCTTCATCAACCTGTATTCCCTGTGCACTAACAACAAAAACAAGAAACACAAGTTTGTCTGTGCAAAAAGTGCACTTCTTGAGGTTAGCATATAATTGCTCCTTTTGAAGTACTCCTAAAACATCATTCAAGTGAGATATATGATCTTCCAAACTCTTGCTGTAAATGAGAATATCATCAAAATAGACAACCACAAATTTGCCAATAAAAGTCCTCAAAACATGGTTCATAAGTCTCATAAAAGTACTAGGTGCGTTAGTTAAATCGAAAGGCATTACTAACCACTCATACAATCCATATTTCGTTTTGAATGCGGTTTTCCATTCATCACCTTCTTTCATTCTAATTTGGTGATATCCACTTTTCAGATCAATTTTGGAAATGACACTAGACCCATGTAACTCATCTAACATGTCATCTAAGCGAGGAATGGGATGACGATAATTTACCGTGATGTTGTTGATGGCGCGGCAGTCAACACATATTCTCCATGACCCATCCTTCTTAGGCACCAAAATCACAGGCACTGCACATGGACTCATGCTTTCTCTCACATACCCCTTCTCCATTAATTCATCTACCTGCCTTTGGAGTTCCTTTGTCTCCTTCGGATTGCTCCTATAAGCTGGCTTGTTTGGAATCGATGCTCCGGGTACAAGGTCAATCTGGTGCTCAATACCACGAATAGGTGGTAATCCCTTTAGAATCTCCTCAGGGAAGACATCTTCAAAGTCCTGCACAATAGACACAACCACACTAAGCAAAGAGTTAGATAGTTCGTTAGTATTCAAACATGTTTCCTTAAAAACCAGCAACAACATAGGTTGCTTCATCACTAACGCTCTCCTCACTACGCTCGCTCTTGCCACACAACTCTCCTTTTGCAAGGCTACACTCTCCTTTTCACTCACCACCAAAGTTGATCCCCCTTCAACTTGGTCTCTCACACTCTTTCCAGCCTTCCTCTCTTTTTCCTTGTGAGTTCAACTTTTGCATTCCTTTTCTTTCTCATTATCTTTTGCTCTCTCACTCTCTCTCTGTTTTTCACTCACCTTATGTTTTGCAAAAGACTGTTGTAGCTGCAACTGATCCTCATACACCTATTTAGGTGTTAACGGTTTAAGATTAAAGCTTTTCTCCTGGTGAACAAGCGTATACTTGTTAGAAAAGCCATCATGAACAACCTTCCTATCAAATTGCCATAGCCTCCCCAAAAACACATGACACGCTTGCATCGGCACTACATCGCATAACACCTCATCCTCATACCTACCAATGCGAAAAGCAATCAAGGCGTGCTTACTCACCTTAGTCTTGCCACTATCATTTAACCACTGCAATTTATATGGACTAGGGTGTTTAGTAGTCTTGAGTCCCAGCCTCTCAACAATAAAATTACTCACCACATTAGTGCAACTTCCTCCATCAATGATCACACTGCAAATATGATCACCTAGATAACATTTAGTATGAAAGATATTCTCTCTTTACACCTCCTCTTCTTCCTTCACCTGCACATTCAAAGCTCTCTTCACTACTGCCACTAACCTCCCTATTGCAGGCTCCTCATCATCACTAGCGTCCTCTAATGGAGGCATATCATCTTCCTCACTATCCCCCTCAGTCTCATACTCACCATCATTACGTAAAATCATAACACGCCTATTCGGACATTGACTAGCAATATGGCCTCTACCTTGGCATTTAAAACATCTAATGTCACAATTTCTAGAAGTAGAAAAATCAGGGTTACCTTGGTTACTAGGAGTAGAACCTGCTTGTCTCAACTCTCCTTTTGGTTTGGTGGGTAAAGGCTTTTCTTCCTTCTTCCATTGGTTAGTCTTCCAGGTGGATGAACCAGTACCCTGTTGAAACCGTGCATTACTACTACCTTTCCGCCTGTGTTGGTTCTCAACCTTTATAGCCATATGAATCATATCCTCTAATTCCACATAATGATGCAATTCAACAACATTTTGAATTTCTCTATTCAATCCAGTAAGAAATCTAGCCATGGTAGCCTCTCTATCCTCCTCTACATTCGCCCTGATCATCGTTACTTCCATCTCTTTGAAATACTCATCCACGCTTCGGCTTCCCTGCTTAAGAGTTTGCAATTTGTTGTGCAATTCACGATAGTAATACGCAGGCACAAACCGCTTCTTCATCACCCTTTTCATCTCTTCCCAAGACTCAATAGGTGGTTCGCCATTCCTTCTTCGATTCAACATTAGTTGATCCCACTACACTATGGCATAATCCGAAAATTCAATGGCAGCAAGTTTCACTTTCTTTCTCCCACTATAGTTATGACAATCAAACACCATCTCCACCTTCTTCTTCCACTCTAAGTACGCCTCGGGATCATTCTTCCCTTGGAAAGGAGGAATCTTCATCTTTATACTACTCAATTGATTATCCTCTCTATTCCTATCTCCTCTATCTTCCCAATCCCTAGTTCCTCTATTCCGACCACTATAACCTCTATAACTCCCGACAGAAGGTTCATCAAATTCATCATCAGACATTTCATCTCCACCCCTTGGTACTCTCTTAAAACAATTCTCCATCTTACGCCCTTGGAAGACGTTTTTAGATTGCTCTAGTCTTTGCTCTACCGTCTCATGAATTTGTTCCATTCCCTCCTGAAACATTCTCTTCACCTCACCCCTCAACGCCTTAATCACTAACCTAGCATCAAACCTTCCCCTCTCACTTTCAGGAGAATGTTGCCTTGACATAGTTCCTATAGAAAAGATTAGTACTAACACAAATATATATATGATTAAACCTCATGATACACTCCTTTACGTGTTTCGCTCAAATGATGATATCACACAGTCACTCGTGTATTCTCACAAACAATGATGATATCAACTCACCAATTCCTCTTCTCAATTCTCTTGGAACTAACCTAAACTACACCAATTCCCTTCCGTAGAATTCAAAACAACTTTAGGGTTCGTAAATTTCCTCTTTTTCTTTCCGATTTTTTTTTTTTTTTTTGTCTTTGTTGTTGCTCTTGATCACGCTCCTTTTTTTGTGTCGTGATTCTTCTTTTTTTTTTTTGTAAAAAAATTGAATAGTAGGTACTACACTTTCAATAGACAATTAATACTATGAAATTGAATACTAACAATTGATATGAACGATTGGAGTTAGGGTTTTGATGTTACCTTCCTCAAACCGAACTGATGTTTAACAAACCTAAGCTCTGATACCAAACTGATACGAGATCGGTTTGATCGGATTCCTAACTGATACAAACCACGCCAACGTGTGACGAACCCAATACCAATACGTTCGGAATTCGTTACCTAAGATGCCAAACACCCTCAAGTGGAAACCGCGACCCGTTGTCTATAAGCGAGACAAGAACCTTGGTATAATATGAAGACGCTACAATCGGGATGAAAGACCGATTGATAAGTCGGGATGAACGGCACGGAAATAAAATCCGATAAGTTCTAGGTTAGTTCTTTAAAGAACCAAGAGAGGAATTCTCTCAAAAGTGTTTTCAAACTTTCAATGTTGTATCTTCTCTATTCTAACCCTAGGAGCTTTATATTAGGGTTTATAATTCTTAACAATAAAGCCCAAAACGACATAACTTGGATAAGTTGTGTAAAAATCAACAAAATAAACATGTACGCCGGCGGTGTAGACATGGAGGTTGGCGGCCTTGGAGCCGGCCTTGAGCTGGTGTTGAAAATATACACGACCAGCGTTGGAGATGTACACGACCGTGTACTTCTAGTCGTGTATCTTTCTGTAGAAATCTTGCTAATGTATACGGTTGTGTACTTCTAGTCGTGTATCTTTCTATGGAAATCTTGACAACATACACGGCCATGCCTTTGAACCGTGTATGATTTTGTATAACCTCCAAATTCCTACACGACCGTGCCTTGTAAAGATACGCCCTCTTCAACCCGTATCCATTATGACTTGTACAAAAGCAAGGGCATTCCCATGGTTGTTCCAATCCATTCCAGCTTCATGATTGCTCCAATTCTTTCCGGCTTTGTGGACATCCTTTATCAACTCGTTAAGTGCTTCCTTGAATCCTTTCGCTCAATTTCTTGTGATTAGTCTAGGTGGCATTTCAAGAGGATCAACATTCCATCTTCTGGCTTGGCTCCCATCATGGATCTCATCATATGCTAGAGGTGTCATGGAAATAATATAGCTAGTGAGTGCTAAGAATTATGAGGAAAATGTTGTCATTATAGTGAAATGGGCCATATGCTAATATAGAGCCAACCATCCATGGAAATTAGTTGTTATAACTATGGAAAATTTGGTTAACCCCACTTTTAATTCTTGAGATCTTCTCCAAGCAAACTAGACACAAGTCCAAATGACAAGGTGTGAAATTGAGATTTGTACATGAACTTAATGTTTATATATAGTTAAAATTGAGATTTGGAGGGCTTAGAAGAGCTAGTTGAAAGCTGAATATTTTGATCCAAGCATGCCTCTTCATGAGTTGGAGAAACCACTTGATGATGATTAAGTGATAGAAGCGTAATGGAAAAAGCTTATTCAGCATTGGTTGAAAGAAAAAACTATGGTATATACTAAATCTCATGATTTCCATTATATAATTTTTTAGCACAATAAAAGATGATTCATTACAAAGGAAAAAAAAAAGTTTTGTGGTAATCAAGGAACTATAGTTAAGCATTTAAGGAGTATATGCATGAACCATGTTTTAGTTGCTACTATTCATACTACTTAATTCTTCTTTTTGTTCCTTACTTTTTTTGGAAGCCACTTGATAGATGATTAATATAATATATTTGTAAACAAGATTTTCGATGAATTCATTAAAATTATAACAATTTTAAAGAAATATGCTACCTAATTGAATAATATTTTAATTTCATGATTAATATATTCTTTAATCAACAAAGGAAGAAAATGAGTCAAGTTTCACTTAATTCAAAGTTTAAATGAAGAAATTTTATCAATTTGAAGATCAACACAATCAAGTAATATGGTCATGTTGATTTTGAAGAAATATTAGAAGAATACATGAGGAAACAACATAACCATGTTAGTAGTCCTGTAACTTTCGGAGAAATAGAAGCCAAACATGACCTTGTAATACGACCATGTTGAATTAAGTGCAACATGGCCTAGTAACATGACTGTGTTGGGGGTTATGTTGGCCGTATCTTTCCCATATCTGGATACGTTTGAAAGATTTAAGTTGAACACGCTTGAACATGACCATGTTGAAGGATCATGTTGACTTTAATAGCTAGGAAATATAAATTCCAGATATAAAACCTAAAAGAGAAGGAGGAAAGAGAGAGAGTTTTGATAGAAAGAAGGAGAGAGTTTCTAAGTAGATGAAGAGAAGAACTCCTTGAAGAGGCGAGAATATTGAAGATTAAATCGTACACTTCGGAAGTGTAAGAACAAATTTCTACAAGGGTTTTTCTTTCCATTATGAGCTATTTTGATTTTATTGTTAAATTTTATCTCATAATGATAACTTAATTTCTTCTAGTATCTAGATTTATGGAACCTTAGAATTATTATGTAATTTTATTTCAATTATTATTCAATGGAGTCTTTATTATCTTAATTCAATTATGCACATTCTTCAGTGCTTGAATTTGATATTTCTAGAGTATCGATTTTTAATTATTGATATTATATGAGTGGATTGAGAAATCACTTGTATAAATAGATCTAGCGTAATTGAAAAGAGTTGCATGCAAACCTAGAGATAGGATGACATAAATCTTCCGAATTAGGGTCAAACCTAATTAGGGAATTCAAATATCAATAATGCAATCTTAAGGGTTTTAATTAGAGAGAGATCTCAATTAATCAACATAAGATTAGAAATTAATAATCTTGAGAAAGATGTTAATCTGATTACGGAATTCCTACGATTAAGAAAATAAAAATAAAATTGGAATTAACTCTAATAAGTTATATATAATTCTAGGGGAAAATTAAATCTAGATACATATCCTTACAATATTAATTCAAACTCTTTAGTATATCTGTTTTCTTTCCATTATTTTAATCATTATTAGTTAAAAAATTAGAATTTCTTAGTTAATTAATACATTTAAATTTGACGATTAGATGATAAAGTCTTAATTAATATTAGTAATTGTAGTCTATGTGGGACGACATTCGTAATTAATTCACTAAATTACATTAATCGATAGGTGCACGTGCCTACACTATCATGTTTTTGGTGCCATTGTCAGAGATTAGGATATTAGGAACACCTATATTTTGTTAGTCTAATCATTATTTCCTTTATTGCTCAATTTTTTTATTAGCCTTTATTTTCTATAGTTTCTATTTTCCTGCTATTGTTTATGCCTAGGGGATGCTGCAAAGCAAGTCAATACTAAGTTCTAGCTCAAGACTCAGACGACAACTTATCTATCAACATAGCTAACAAGCAAGAAGAGAGAATGATGTTCGATTACGCGAGACAATCACTTGTTGGGGCTAATTCAAATATTGCTAGGCCTGCAATTACAACCAACAACTTTGAAATTAAACCTAATATCATCCAGATGGTTCAACAATTCATTCAATTTGATGAGTTGTAGCATGAAGATCCAAATGCACACATCGCCAACTTCTTGGGAATTTGCGACACCTTCAAAATCAATGGGGTCATAGATGACACTATCAGGTTACGACTTTTCCCTTTTTTATAATGTAGTAGATCTAAATAATGGTTGAATTCTTGCATAGGGGATCGATAACTATATGGGAATTGATGGTAGAAAAGTTTCTTACTAAGTATTTTCCACCAACAAAGACTGTGAAGCTACGGAATGATATCTCCTCCTATGCTCCAATAGAGTTTAAGACTTTATATGATACATGAGAGAGATATAAAGATCTATTGAGGAGATGCCCACATCACGATCTTCCACTGTGGATGCAAATTTAGACTTTCTATGGGGAACTAAATCAAACCATTAGGTAGATGGTAGATGCAGCAGCTGGAGGGACACTAAATAACGAAACTCCTGAAGAGGCCTAGAATTTGATAGAAGACATGGCTATGAATAGCTACCAATGGAATGCGTCAAGAGCCAGACAACCAAAAGTAGTAGGAGTATATAATGTCGATGCTATTATTTCTTTAGCATCACAAGTTGAGGCATAAGCAAGAAAGTGGATGGAATCTCCATGGCATAGCAGCTAAGTTAGTCGAAGTTTGTTTCTAATTTTAATGAAAATGCTAATTTTGTAGGACTTCCAAATAGGCAACCAAACAACCCCTACAACACTACTTATAATCCAGGTTGGAGAAATCATCCTAATTTCTCATGGGAAAATTAACCAAGGAATGGCCCACCCAGATTCCAACAAGCATATCACCCACCAAAACAGTAGTCAAATTTGGAAGATTTAAGAACAAAGTTTATTCAAACAACTGAAACACGCTTCCAAGTTATAGAAGCGTTGTTAAGGAATCAAGGAGCTTCAATCCAGAATTTGAAAACTCAAGTAGTACAGATTGCAAAAATGATTTCAGAAAGACCCCAAGGAACTCTACTTGGAAATATATAGCCCAACCCTAGGGAACATGTCAAAGCAATCTTCCTAGTTGATGAAGAAATGGCACAAACTGAGAGAGAAGTTAAAACACCAAGGGAGAATGAGCAATCCCCAAAGATCAGAGAGTATGTTCCAAAAATTCCTTACCTAGCTTGACTTAAGAAGGAATATTTAGAAGACCAATACAGTAAGTTTTTGGAAATTTTCAAACAACTTCATATAAACTTACCATTTGTTAAGGCTTTATCGTAGATGCCCAAGTATGTAAAATTCTTGAAGGACTTGCTTTCCAATAAGAAGAAACTAGAAGAAGTCTCAACAGTCACCCTCAATGAGAATGCTCTGCCATCTTATAGAACTACTTGCCAAAAAAATTAAAAGATCTAGGGAATTTTAGTTTACCATGTTTCATTGGCACTTTATCAATAAATGATGCTTTAGCTGATTTAGGTGCTAGTTTAAATCTAATGACACATCATATATTTAAGAAGTTAGGATTAGGGAAACCTAAACCAATACAAATGAGCATTCAATTAGCTAATAGGTTTGTTAAATATCCCATTAGTATCATTGAAGATGTGTTAGTTAAAGTAGGAACATTTATCTTCCCAGTGGACTTCATAATCTTATATATTGATGAAGATATAAATTCTCCACTTATTTTAGGATGCCCTTTTCTAGCTACTGCAAAAGCAATAATAGATGTAGGTAATCGCACTTTAACTTTGAAAATTGGGGATGAAGAACAAACTTTCAAAACACCTAACATAATTTCACATCCTACAAATAATAAAAGTACCTGCTATTTAGTGAATACATCTAACTTGTTTAGTTATACTTATGTGTAGGATGGTATTCACAAAGACCCAATACAATAGTATCACACTTGTGGCAATTTAAAGGGTCTAAGAAAATCTAAGAAACTTAACTACTAGAAATATAAGTGCCGACCTCCTTGACTAAACAAATAAGGTAACAACATCAAGCCAACAACGCTTTTTGGAAGGCAACCCAAGTACTACTTAGTTTTATAATTTAGTTTAATTTGATTATTTTTTTTTAGTTACACTTAGTTATTTCATTAAAAACAAAAACGACCATTAGGTACGTCATCTTGTGACCTTGTTGCCTAGAAAACCTCCCACTGAAAGATACACAATCTTAAAATACGATCGTGTTCAGGCTGTGTTGATCTTACACATTGCATTGAGAGTTACACGACCATATAACATGGTCGTGTTAAGGTTGTGTTGATCTTATATATATACAAAAAAAAATTAAAAATTAAATTTCCCTTGATCTTTGTATTGTAAGACATGATTTGAGGACATAAGAAACAAAGAAGAAAACCAATGAGAGTCTACATGCCCACATTCATCAATCGTGATAGGAACTCTCTCTTGTAGAAAGCAAGAATTGCATTGCAAGTCTATCAAGCACTATCAGTGAAGTCTTCTATTATTTTTTCCTCATTTATTATTTTATTCTATTTTCTACATTGAGGACAATGTACCATTTAAGTGTGGAGGGAGAGTAAGATAATAAGCTTGCTTATCTATTACTAATTTAGTTAAATTTTTGCATTGCATTCATAATTCAATAATTTATTGATTTTTTTTTTTTACTTTTTCATTAGTGAACTTAGAATACTATATTAAAGTTGAATTGTGAAATCTTAGTAAATCAAAAGTTATATGTTATTTACACTTAGAATTTAGAAACTTTAGATTGGAAGGATATTCCTAATTAAGAATTAGGAATTTGAGTTTTTAAACTTATTTTGATATATACATGCCTCTTAGAAATCCTTGTGAGTACTATGATCTCGAATAATTGAATTGAAAAAAAATATATCTTTTGAAGACTCTTCCTATATATATATATATATAAAGTTCAATAGTAAGCCTCGTTGACTCAAGTAATTAAGCATGTAAGGAGCCTTTCGGAGAATAACACTCGTTGACTTGAGTGATGAACTCGGGATCATTGGCCTAAAGCTTGTTACATGAGTCAAGAGAAAAGTTTAAGAAAACTGAACTACCAACAGAAATAAGTAATGGAGTTAATAGAGGTTTGAAGGGGTATCTTAAAACTTAGTAGCTTAAGATCATCTAGTCTGGGACTTTTAACCAAAGAAATTACTCCATAAAAAAAATTAGGGAGTATTTTCAAGAGATACATGAAAAAAAAAAAAAAAAGAAGCTTTTGTTGGACATCATAGTACTTAAAGGAATGAAAAAAGGAAAGTATATACCTTAATTAAGTTGACAAAATTTTGAAAACTTTATTCTCGATTAAGTAATGCCCAATACGGTTATAAGTTTGTAAATTTTTGTTTAAATGGCATGATAAATTTTGATATTTTATAGATTAACTCTTGAAATCTAATATTAGTATCTATAGTACATTAAACATGATTAAGTGAAAAAAAAGATGTTAAGGAAAAATAACTTTATTATGAATGTAATCTGTTTAAGAACTATTTAAAAAAAAAATTGTCCTTGATCTCTAAAGTTTATTTTGCTTGAGGACAAACAAAGAATCAAGTATGGGGAAATTTGATAAATGTTATAAAATATTAATTATTTATATAAATTAGAATAACCTTTTATTTAATTTTCTTACATTTTGTATAAATAATGTACTTAACTAATTTTTATTTTAATTTTAGAGCCTTTAAATTATAATTTATGAATTAATAGGAAAATTACTCGAAAGTTAAAGAAAAATATAATTTTTACAAAATTTGAAGTGCAACAAGTGGAACAAATTTGGACGTGTCCAACCATTCATCAGCCATACAACAAAGCCAAGCAAACAGCGTAGAAAACCATGTAAATTTCTGTGGAAGCAGGCCGAGCAAGCTCAACACACGCACGGAAACGCCCATGCTTGAAGACGTATCGAAGGAAATTTCGAACAGAAATGAACACGGCAGCCAACACACCTGTGCTGGTGGGCGTGTTTAGGCTGGAATCTGCACAGAATTGGAACACGGCAGACGACACGCTCATGTTGTGCCTGAAATCCTGACTGTGCTAAACTGAAACTGCTTTATATACAAACGCGACACAGCAGACGAAGATCAGAGCAGGAAAACACGCCAGAAAACATGCGGAAAACATGCCGGAAAGCACGTAAAATCCGTCCATATTGCCCAAGGCATGTCCGTGCTGCATTCAGTAGATATATATATAGAGAGAGAGAGAGAGAGATGAGCACCAGACGAGACAAATCTGAGAAACAGCAGATGACGATAAAAAAAAACACTGAGAAGATTTGTCCGTCGGAAATTATGTCCATGTTGATTCACCGAAGATTAAGATATCTCGTGCAGCATTCAACATATACATACATACATATATATATATATATATATATATCAGAACGATGAAGGGGAATCCAGACAAGTTTTAGTTTTTAGAGAGTAGACTAGATCAGAAAACAACGATAGAGTAGATTAGATTAGATTGATAGAATTAGAATTTAGGTGAAAATATTAGATAGAATTAGAAAGTATAATAGAATTAAAAGATTAGAGTAGATTTTTATATTTTTAATTTTAATACTTTTATTTATGCTTTTTTTTATTATTATTGCTTTTAGATTTAATATGTTTATAGTTTAATTTTTTTATATTCAAGGTATGATGAACCTTAGAATGAACATGTAATTTTTATGATTATTATTCAATGATTTATTTAGCATTCTTGTAATTCAATTATGTTCCTTATTGTTTTCAATTTAATATTGCTAGCATATTAGTTGAAATTTGATTTCTTATATAAAGATTGATAGATTTTATATAAGAATAGATCTAGCATAATTGAAATGAGTTGAATGCAATCCCAGAGATAGGACGACGTAATTCTTTTAGATTAAGATGAAACCTAATAGTGGAATTCATAGATAAAATTTAATGCAATTTTAGGGGTTTTAATTAGGAAGAGATTCTAATTGATCAACCTAGAATTAAGAATCAGTATGACTCGAGAGAGCTATTAGTTCAATTTAGGAATTTCAATGGTCCAAGAAAAAAAATAAGAATTTAAATAATAATTAGTTAATGACATTAGTAATTCTAGGGGAATAGTTGAATACATTTTTATTGATTATTGTTTTCTTTAATTTATTCATTATTTATTTTATTTACTCACTTATTTAATTTTTTCAATTAAATAGTAAAGAAAAAAAAGGTAATTACTAGCACTTGTAATCTCTATGAGATCGACACTCAATATTTTTATACTATAGAATCGATGTGTACTTGCCTATATGTCTAAAGTTAGATAGTACAAAGACTGGTATTACAACTTTTGTGTTATTTGACAAGGACGCAGCTTCAATCTCTATTTCCTCCATTTTTTTTCCTTCTAAAAGCAAGGCTTCTTTTTTTCATCCGTCCAAATGAAGCTCTTAGATTCATGTTGCTTGTGTCAATTAAGTTACATTAGCATTGTCTAAATTTATCATTATTTTGCCAAATTTTTCATTCAACTATAGACATAACATCCTTTTTCTTGTTTGCAATGAATTAAACCATGGAGCTTAAATGATTAAAAATTAAAAAGGGATTCATTTTCTCAATTTAAAATCGAAGCCATAGATAATACTCTCAAAATTAATATAATGCAACTTTGAAGAATTGGAGGATTTTCCTATCTTCCTCAATAAAAAAATTTTCAGAAGATCAAAATTCTAGGCAAAAACAATAATTGGCTTTCTATTAAAATTTTGGCCTAACTCTCACCAATTTTGCCAAATACAAACAAGTCTAAATCGTGACCACTCGCTTTGCCCACTACAAATTCATAACTTGTTCAATGAATGATAAGAAGAGATCTAATGGCTTTGGCAAATAACTTGCCTTCTGTTTGACTTGTAGAATGCAAATAATAAAGTAATGTGCATGCCTTTAATTTGACTCATAATTTTTTCGCTTGGTTTTTTTTTTTCTTCTTTTTTTTGGATTTTCTATAATCTTCAATTCTTTTTTTGTTATATTCTTTACTTATATTTGTTTAATAACATTATTTTTTATTTTGGACCAATTATAAGCCAAGTGTCGCTCATTAGTGTTAACACATAATGACAAAACATAGGTCATATGTTTGTGAAGAAAGAAAACATGGGTCATTTGTTTGCAAAAAGGTAAATACATGAGTGATTTTGTAATTTTGCCTTCATCATATGCATCTATCCAGCCATGTGTTTCTATGATGTGTTTGTTAATGATGTATGTTAGTCTCTTGAATAAGACAATAAAATGAAGTGTTATAAACACATTAAGTGATCACAAAAGTAGCATTCATGATCCATTGAATATATACACATTGAAAATGAACTTATATGTTTTGTAGTGTTGTAATTTGCTAATTAGAATGATGTTTGTACACTAACTAAAAAATTTCATGTGGCTGAAAACTTTGTTTATAGGACGAAAAGTTAGGTCCTGTACTAAAGCACGGGCATATGTTTATCACTATACAAAGCTAGATGGAACTCTAGCAAATATAGTAGCAGGTGAAGTCATGATAAGTTCATTGGGTGTTCTATATGTTTAGAATTAAGAGCTAGACTACAAGTTGCATGCAACACGATTAACATGCTGTTGGATGTTGCTTAGTTTGCCACTACATAGCTCTAGCCACAAGTTTTACTCACTATATTCTTTTACAGTAGCTAGTCACAACACATTAAGTTGTTCCATTTTCACTTGCTGCTTATTTTAACCGATTCTATGTTAACTTCATGGGCATGTTCTACTCATTTTTCTCAATCTCGCTATTGACATTGGTACTTGGTGTCGAAGAAAACGAAGCATGATTGAAGAACATAAGCAATGAACCTGTTACATTTTTCTTAGCACCAATCTAGAGCAGTGTCCATGTTGGAAAATATTTTCAAAAGTAGAAATTAATGTTTCAGATTTTAAATTTTTCATGAGACCTTAAACAGTCTAAAGAATTGATAAGCAAAATTCTTCTTTACACCATAATGCTTGATATTGGATGTTTTCATTTTCTCCTTGGACATTTCTGCTTGACTTGCACTGCCTTTGTCTTGTTTAGATGGTTAGTATCTAAGCTTATATTGTTTTATTTATAATGCAACTGCATTTATTTAAAGGCTTCTATGACGAAAATAAAGCCCAATGGTTCAAAAAGGCCATTAAAGATGATATATTTTCTAAAGTAATGGGTAAGGACAAATCTGGACGTGTTCGTATGTACGGCTTAAGTGTCTCTTCTATAGATATTTGTGGCACAATACCAAGCCATGATACCAGCTTTAAGATGCCAATGGAAAGTCGAGCAGAGGTTGTTGAACTGCAACAAGAAATGCGAGAGATGAAATCACTTACAATGCAAGGTCTACACCAAAATTACAACTCATTTCAAACTTTAGAAAATCCTTCAATTTGCTTTTTGACGTGTAGCTCAAATGATACACCATTAGTGTGGAGTAGCAATTATCGACCCTTGACTTTGACATCGAAGCATAGACCATCAAGATGAAATGCTGAGCTGATACCCCCAACACCAAATTCTGAACGTTGACCAATGTAGATAGGTGAATTGAATTGATAAGTTTATTGTACTATATATTTGTTGGCTTTAGTTTTCTTTAAATAATGAGAAGTATATCTGACAGATAAATTACAAATTTTTTACCCCTTTGGTAGTTCAAATATTATTACTATTATTATTAAGCCGTTATTTTTGTACGAAATGACATATAATCTTGTTTCTCATTGACAATGAAGTTATTATTAAGTTAGTATTATTTACATTCTACAGCAATAATAATACTATTAATTGTTAAGTCAATAAGGTTGTATTATATGTGTATTTATAAGGGTATTTTAGGATGTAAAGGAAGAAAAAGAAAAAAAAAAAGAATTTCTATAGTTAGACTACACGGTATGAGGGAATGGCTTTTCCTTCTACAAAGATTATGGGTATTATCATATATATATATATATATGAGTACGTATCTTGTAGAAGTTGGAGGTTGGAGTGGGCTGAAATTATTAATGTAATATGTTGGAATAAGTTTATCGATTAGTTGGCTTAACTCATTAGAATAGATGATAGGAACCAATTAGTTTAGTCCATCTTTTGGGATGACTTAGAGAGATTTGACAAAATGAGTTTGGAGCAAAGATCGTTGGGTTGGTTTGCCTACTCTCAACTTTTATCAAGAAAGTTTATACACTTAGAGAGGTTTTTCATGAGCATAGACTCACGAAGCCCATAAGAAGATACATTTATAAGAGGAAGCATCATAGTCGTTGATTGTCTATGTGATTTAACGGACATCATCAACAACTGAACTCTATAAATATCCAAAAGTTTCTCCTCATTCGACACAATTTAGAGATCAGAAAAACACTATGGTGCAGTTAGACTATAGCCTTGAAGGATCAAACAAGGCTCAAAATAAAAAATACACTGCCACTCATTAAAAATAGTAGGTTTAATGCTTTATAACTCATCCACCTATCATACATGCATTTAAGTTTCCTAAGACTGTCTACTCCACTTTTGTCTATCTCTCTAAGTCATCTATATATGCTATTGTTACATTACTTCTCTAAAGTCACATGAAGCATAAGACTCACATTATATGCATATAACAACTACAATCACATCCTACATTTACAAAAGTTAAAAGTGTGATCTCATTACCCTAGCTCCTTAGACAGAATTGTTAGGGGATGGGGGCAACTAAATTCTGAAAGTAGAATCATGGAACTGTAATTATTTTTGTTTGCTCTTTTATTTTTTATTCTCAGCCTTACATCCTCCTAAATTCTTGATGAAAAATGATTTAAAAGTAGATTCCATGGAGACACTAAATGAGAGGCTTATTATTTAAAGTGATAATATAAATATAATTAATTTAAATCGTTCACTTAAGTTAAAACTTGGCTTAACTTAAATGATTTAATTAAACATTAAAAACATAATTAATTATTGACACGAGCATGAAGCATTTCTAGCGTGCTTTTCTCTTTTCATTTCTTTGCCTTTTCAAGTTTTTATTGCTATAAATGTACATCATGTTTTCAATGAATAGTGTTTTATGTCTTGCCAAATTCCCTCTAACTAATTTATTATAGATTCATCTTGCATTGCAACAGCGATAGCTCCTTTTCCTTCCTCTGCCAGGCAATAATATCCAACCAATTTCTCGGATGGAAACCATATTTGAATCGGATTTGATATCTTTTCAAATGTCTACATAAGTTATAATAGGCACAGAACAAGTAATACTGCTATTAACTTTTTGTTTGTGCAAGAAGAATATCAATAGCCCACTGATACTGTTTCATTGAAACCCAAATTTTAGATTGAATTTAAATAGCCTACAGTAAATTGTAAATTAATTTAAGTAAATAATCTTCTAAGGCTTGTCCTTACGTGTCGGTGGCATGAGCATTATTTGGTTTCCCCTCCCTAAAAGTTGTAAAAATATAGTAGCTATCAAAGTATTATAAATGCTTGAATATACAAGTTATAGTGCAATAACAAATAAGTAAGAAAATAAAGTTGTGGTAAAGTAAAGAGTAAGGAAGAGGTTTGGCCTTTTGCCTATGCCCTCTCTACTAATACTATTAATTTAACAGCTAGGAATCCATTGTTTTCTAAACAAGAGTACAAAAAAGTTCTACTACTATTAAGGCTAGATAAAAAAAGTAATTGAACTATAAATCGAATTGGACGTGACCAAATTGAACTAAATCATAAATTAGGTCCAAACCGTTTTTTTATATTAAAAAAAATTTCGAATCAAATGAAACTATTTTCTTTTCAAATAAAAAATGTTAGGAAACAAACCAAATTGTTTCAAACCAAAGCAGTAATAAGTAAAAGAAATAAAAAATAGTAATAGAAGTCTAGAGAATATATGGAAAAAATAAAAAAAGATGATTTTAAGTTGCTTAGTGAATCGCCCATTTTATTTGGTTATCATTGAATTACTTACTATTTTTTTTATTTTGTATTTGTACTTACTAATTGATATAAAAACAAGAATTGCTTAAAGATAGACAACAAAACTTTTAAAATACATTAAATAAGCTTTAAAAACGGTGAGTGATATTAGAAAAATAATAATGAATTACATCTTTTTATGTTAAGTATAATTTTCTATTACTTATTCATATATATGTAGAAGAAAAAAATTAATAACTAGTGCAATAATAAATCGAACCTTGTATCAAACTAAACAAAATATTTTTTTTGAAGTTAAAAAAAATTACAAATCAAATTGTATGACTGAGTTTGATTTAGACAAAAAGAGCCAAATTGTAAGACACAATTTAATTTAATTCAAGAAGTGAACTGTACCAAACAAGTTGTGCCCAACCCTAACTATTGTGACAACTCCAGCGACACTTAGTAGAAGCTATCATTGTTATTACCAAAATGGCTCTCTAGGTTCTCCTAGCTCTCCCTTATCCTAACCCTAATTAGCTTTCCATAGGATGCTTTCACTTCTCTCACCTTGAGTCTCTAAGTTACAATCACTTATTACAATAGATATACCCTCACTATAACTCCCACACGAAACACTCTTCTTTGGAAAACAAAACACATTGGTTGAAAATTATAAGTGAAGGGATTAGCATTTGGAATCAAGTTCAAATAAATGATCAAACTTTTAAGTAGTTAAAATAAAATATTAACATTACATGAAGTAATTCAAATAGAGATCCTATTATAGTATCATTATATATAGTAACAAATCTTCTATTTTAACTACTTAATATACTTATGAGACAATAACAGATCATATATTTGAATCACTTAGCATAACATTGATTCTTTTTTTTTTTAATTACTTAAAAATTTGATCATTTATTTTAACCCTTAATATAATGTTGATATTTTATTTAATTATTTGAAAGCTTAATTTTTTGTTTAAACTTAACCTCAAATATTGATCCCTTACTTATAATTTTTCCTTTTAACAATATGCAGTCATATACATCACACGTGTTCTTTAAAGTTTCATAACTTCAAATTTATAGTGGTTGAGCTCCCTGTCCAAATAAGGTATGATCCTAAAATCATAACGGCAAACCGTTTTGTGGAAAGAATCCTTTGATTTAATGTGTTAACCGCTATATAATATTTGGTAAATAATTGCTAGCTCAAACAACTCTTTAAGAAACATTTCAAAATGAAACTGTTAAACCTTTATAAACATAGACACTGGCAAATTCATTTTCCAAAAGTAACTTATTCATTTCCCTAAGAGCAAGGCTATGTAAAATCCTTCGTTTAAATTACTTATTGCAAATTATATGAATCCTTTTTATTATTTGAAAGGGCCAACCTATGAAAATGAATCTAGCTAAAAAATTTCCCAAAAATTAACTTTACAAAAATGCATTCTTGACTTCTAGTCAAAAAACGTGTTCTTTAGAAAATATCTTTCATAAGTTTGCCAAATAAAATTTTACCATTGTAATAATAAAGAAATCATGACCGAAATCTCTTATCCAAGTATATTACTTAAATATACTTAGTTGGTATATATTAAATCTTGTAATTTACTTCTACTAAATTCTCCAAATGCGTTCCTATCTCTATTTACCATAACTTAAAAACATATATGATAATGATATGTGCTTCATTAAAAACCAGGTTATACATACCTCTAATTTTATATTGGTCCTTAATGTTATGAATGGAAAACCAGGACCCCTCGAGAATATAATTGAATTTAGTCTACTAACTAATTTAAAACATATCAATTGAGATATATTTGGATTATTTTCAAGGATATCGCATAAAAAGTCGGTTTGAATGATGATGTTATATAGCAATTATAGTGTGACAAGCCTATAAGATACTAATTTCTGTTCAATGGTCATGCAAATGCGCGCTACGTCTGTCGGTATGGAGCAATTTGATCATATAAAATGTCAGTTGCGCGTTATGGGATCAATTGGAAGCTAAACAAGATTCAAGGACCATCTTGAGGTTTCACAAATGTGCGAATGATCTACGGAAATTTCCTTTTTGGAAAATGATTATAACGGAAATCCTATGCATTTATGCATTTGATTTAACTTGGTCTTAGACTCTAAAACAGGAAGCCTCTGTTCCTCTTCCCTCAAAGACTTTTGGTGTCCAACCATGGCTAGGGTTATTTATTAAATTGAATTGAATTAAACTAAAATTTGAACCAAACCTTACTCAACTACAAAATGTGATTCTTTTACATTTCAATTTAGTTCAAGGATCAGTTCAAGGATGTTCCAAATGGTTCGCAATTCAATTTGGTGGTCAAACTAAATATAACTGCTTGAACTTAAACAGAACCGATTCTTGTTAGAAAATAAAAATTTAGTGATTTTTTTAGTTTTAAATCTTACTAATATTTTTGTCTAACCTTATTTACCTTCTCTTTTTTTGTTGACTCTCATTCCACTCTTAATCTCTACTTTTTACTCTTGCTCCTTCACTATTGTCACTTGTTTATTAAGCAAACTAATATACCTTGACTATCACCTAAATTATAATGTTACTGAGATATAATGTTATATTGGTCATATGCTTGCACAATGTTCTTCAATTTGAACATTATTGTTTAGTTGAAAACTCTTATAACTATTAGTATCATCAACAAAATTAAGGTATTTTTAAAAACAGTTCTAGTCAAATCAAATCCTATTTTAAATTAAACTATTTTAAATGTAGTTTGATTTCATTCGGTGCTTGAACCAAATAAATTGAACTAAACCATGAACACCTCTACCATAGAGATATAAGACTATAGGTAAATCCCACCTCATAGAATGTGATGTAGTATTGTACCTAAAACGTGTTTTTTTATAATTTTGCTAATGTGGCATGTTGCATGTCATGCTTAAAATAATTCGAGAAAACAAAATTTTAGGAAAAAATATATTTTTAAAAATGTTGAAAAAGAATTAAGATGAAATCAAAGAAAATGTATAAGAATATTTATTGGAGCATCTTAATGGAACTCTAAGAACAAGAAATCTCTAATTAGTAAATTTAATTTTTAATTTTTCTTTTTTTTGGTTCAGTTCTAGCATATAGAATAATATAAATGTTTTTTATTAATTGTTATATTTAGTAACAAAATAATATGTAAACTTTTGTGCTATAATGACATGAATGCTAGTTTTGCAACATAATAGACTAAATACAAATTCTTCTTCCTAAAAGGTTGTAATATAGTAGTTAGTAACAAGATGATATAGAAAAACTTCTCCTTAAGAAAGAAGTAAAGATGTTTCTAATTTTTTTTTCTTTTTTTTTTATTTTTAACATGACACCTTTAGAAGCTTATAGGTTTGTCAGATTGATGCTTAATGAAGTGTTATATTTTTCCAGCTAGTACTCTCATTGGTCCGAGAATTCGAGAGAATCTGCTAGGAAATTTCCTCAACATTCAGTTACTTCTACGGCAGCGTATCTACTCGTGTTGCATGAGATCTAAGTAATGTCGAAATATCTCAAGTTGTTCTACTATAAAAGGACCATAAGGTGTCAATATTTATCCATGTGCATCGAAACACCCAAGTTGAAAGCAGGAGGTAAGGGATATAATGGAGATAGAGGAAATATGCAACAGTGAGGCATTGCCTCTTCTCTCGCTAAATCATGTTTCTATCTTGTGCCGATCCGTTTCGGATTCTGTGAGGTTCTATGAAGATGTGCTTGGCTTTGTTTCCATTAAACGCCCGTCTTCATTCAACTTCAATGGAGCTTGGTTAGTATTAGTGACCAAATCTCTTCCTCACCACCAGCTTTTGCCATGCATTTTACTTTAAGTGCAATTTTTCTCTGTAGACCTAGTCTTCATGGGTCCATATTAGAATATACAATCCATATACTGTATGTAGTATTGATACAATATTCTAATAATGTCCATCCAGATTAGGAATATGTCTTTCTTTTTTCTTTTTCCTTTTTATTTTCTTTTTAAATTAATTGATGCTGTGAGATTTTTAGCCGCATAGGGAACGACAGCAAAAGGTTTTCTTTGCCGCAATGAAAACTCACATCCTTTTACCATTTAGGTTGTACAACTATGGCATTGGAATCCACTTGATTGAGAACCCTTCATTAGATGAATTTGAAGCCCCAAGGATACCCCGACCGATCAATCCAAAAGACAACCACATTTCTTTCCAAGTAAGCACTACATTTTTATTCTTAATTGATATCATGTCACTTTGTACTTGCATTTAGTCTCATATTTTTGCACGTTGCTATAAAGTGCTCAGATGTTGGACTGATAAAGAGAAGACTTGAAGAAATGGGAATGAGATACATAACAGCAGTGGTGGAGGAAGGAGAAGCGAAAGTAGATCAATTCTTCTTTCATGACCCAGATGTTACATGATAGAGCTTTGCAACTGTGAGAATATTCCTATTTTGCCTCTATATTCTTGCCATCTAAAACCGAAATTTCTAGGAAGTTTCAACAAGGTCACACCAAGTAAGTGTGGTTTCATGGAGGCCATGATGATGGAGGACTTGAGCATGGACATTATGAATTTTGCATTTTGAAGGCGGTTGGTTTAAAAAAGTCATGCAACCAAAATCTAAGTTTCTTTGCCTTTTGGACTGGAAATTTTCCATTGTCATTTTATTTATTCTATGATCATGCATATATTGTTGTCCTAGTGTCTTGTAATATAAGTCTCTGTTACTTTGACATTTGGGTTGAGATTTTCGACTGCTGTAAAAGCTCATCATTTTCTCTTACATTCAATGTTAATTTATTAACGAAAGATGAATCTACATCCTCATCTCTAGTGTAATCGAAATAATAATTCAATTATATGCCATTCTCTTTTCTGTTAGCTGATGTCACCCTATTAAATCCTCTCTATCTATCTTCCACTTCTCTTAGTCCTGAAGATGATTTTTTTTATTCATCACTAAAGAATTCTACTCCTCTTCTCCTACTGCCTTAAAGACCCTTAATCCACCAGCTAAATAACTGTACGCTTGTCCCTCTCAAGAGGCATATAATGAGGTACCCGGGGAGTTATTGGATGAGCAATGGGAAGATGCATTTAATGGGACAATTGTGAGTGTAAAACAATGAAGCATTCATTCATACTATTCGAGTTTCACTCGATCTTTACTTGAGTTTGCTTGATTTCAGTTAAGTATAAGCTCTTTGAGTAGATTATCAAAATCATGCTTAAGCTTTTATTTTATTCAACGATCTTCCAAAGTATAAATACATTTGAGTCAAACACTTAAAATTTAAGCTTCAAATTGATTAAAGCAATACAAAGTTTTTGAAATAAGAGAGTTCAAATGAAGTTAATCGAGTTAAAATCAAGCTTATTGAAGCTTCAAACTTTATTTAAAACCTAATAGACCTTTGGCTTAATCATGTCAAACTTAAAAAAATTAATTTAGAGTATTATGTCATCAACTATGTACTCAATCCACGCAAACACATAGATTTGTAACAAAATTAGTATTAAGCTGAAAAAAATAGTAAATATAGAAATGTAACTGGTTAAAACAAAGAAAACTCGATGCACAATAAAAAGTAACAATTAAAGTTTACCTAAAAAGCCTCTATCTTCTTCCTCTCTGATCTTTCCAAGTGTTTGGCCACCTCGAAGTGACTTACACGAAATATTCTTAATTGGCATTGAGTGAAGCGGATGGAGTTTGCTGATTGCAAAACACACAATCTTATCCTCAATGGGTAAGTATGCTGGATTCGCGTGAGTTTGGATTTGGGATGAACCCCAATATTTAATGGTCACGTCTATGTTGGGATATATAAGCTCAACTTATGGAAACTGTGATGATTTAACTGAAAAATGCAATACATTAACTAAATTTTATTATGTGATTTTTCTACAAAAGGTTGGTTTTATAATCTCACATCAAAACCATGATTCTAGAATTTGCTGATATTTTTCCACTATTGATGATCCATCACGTGCTATCGAGGATACGTAGAAGTTAGATAACATTCTAAGGGGCTACAAATCGGAGGTTCCTATATTTTTTGGTCATTATCCATTGCAAAAGGATTTTCATATAATTGAACAATTTTTTCAATTCCACAAAATTGACTGAAGAAAAGATCGAAAGCTTATTATGCTTCTTTTGATGAATTTCTATGAAAGAGTAGTTTCTTTCAGTTGAAAGTATTAATGGAGATCTTGAGAGGATTTGGCACCCAAAAAAAAAAGATAAGAAATATTGATTTGAAATCATCTGTGACCAGAACCAAGAGGACGTTACTCCTATCACAACTTTGAGAATTCATGGCATGATGACGCTTTGCTGATTGATTGGGAAAGTGCTTGAAAATTCAAGAAATATTGATGAAGGGGCCATTGGGTCCCACAAATTGAGAGGAAGGCAATACTTAAATGCTAACACTATTTCCAACATCATTTGTCATGGGTGACTACTTGCTTTGAGGATTACGCTATTCCCTGCATTGAAATTAAAAAGTGATAATGCTACTAGACTATCGTCATCTTTAATATTATTATTATTACGAGTAGAAGGAAGCGAACCAATCATAAATTATACCATGACTGAATCTAATCTAATGCAACGAAATGTCTGCTTGACTTGTTTGTTAACCTGCATAACTCATCATTAATGCTGGAAAGATAAGTTATTATAACATCCTCGAATTAAAGGTAAGGTTAATTAAACATCTTAAAACTTCACATGTTTTTACCACATTCAACAGCACCACATATACTATAGGTAAAATATCAACATTCGAAACTACTTAAAAATTCGAGGCGCGCATGTTTCAACGCTAAGACCTGTATATAATCTCACTTATGAAACTAGTACCTCTATATATATGCTTCATATCACATCAATAGTTTCCTTTTTGGATAAACGTATCAAAATACCGTAGTATGCTATATTCTTCTTCAAAACCTATCTCAAATTCACCTATAATCATTACCTGTCAACCACAATCACGCATATTATACAACATTTAATAGGACTGCTCAGCCCTTATATTCAATCACTTAATAGTCATGTCCTTTCAGTAAATGTACTAATCACGACACCAAGATGTACTTCACTCGGCTCCAAGACCTGCATCAAAACTTCTTTATAACCTGTTTAATAGCTTACATACCTGAGCTAGTATTACAACTTTACTTTATACACTTCAACAAAAACATTACACTTTGACTGTTACAATCCATGCATTTATATATATATATATAATATATATAGCCACATTAAAACAACTCATAAGCGGCTCCTAACGCTCTCTTCCCCAAAGTGCAAAATCCTAGATGACTTTCAAACCCAGTCTTCAATATTTGAAGTTAAAAAACTAATACCATAGCTTAAATTTTAAAACTAGTCGAGCATAACTAATGTAAAACAACTATAACACCAATTCTAAATATACAATAGCAAACCAAGCACAATTTTTTTTATTTTTATGCAGCATACAAATATCATACTAATGCACATGCTTCAAACTAGCTAGTATCCTAGATTAGTGATATTTAGTAGCTCAAGACCAAGTGATAAATCGAGCAAATAGAAAGCAGCACTCAATAGCTTTACCCGAGCAATAAACTAAGCAAATGCAACTATATGCTAAGAACCAAGTTTCCAAACCAAAAACTTTTATTATTCAAATTAAGTTTCTAAAGAACAACCCACATGTCCGTTCATGACATGCCATGAATGTAATCATGCCAATTCCAAGCATACATCTAAGCAAACTAAGCAACCAATTGATAGCATGTATCTAATATAAACAAATGATAATATAGCATCAACCAAGCAATTGCTCATACAATTATAAAGCCCTAAATAACTATTTTGTTTAGGATTCACTTAATCAATATCCAATAAAATTTGAACACTCAAGAAGCCAAAAGGACATAGAATATACAATCTTCACCAACTCGTTGCCACATCCCTCCCATAAACCAAGCCAAGCACAAGTATCACCAAACGATTAGTCGTATTCAACAATAAACAACAATATAAACATGAACATTGATAAATCATAAATTGAACCTAATATAACATAATAGAAGGTTCTAGATACTCATCTAGGACACTATTATCCTCCTCTTCAATATGTCTAGTCTCAACTATTATAAACACATACATAACTCATCAAGACTTATTCCAATTCAAGTATAGTCACATTAAAATGCTACATAAAAATTATCAAATTCATCTATCAATTTCTAGTTGCTATATTATTTCTTATCCATTTTAATAAACTTTACATTTTTACATTTACTATTTCAAGAACTACACAAATGTGTTAGAATACAAACCTAACCAACTAAATAAATTATATAATTGCCCATTAAACAACATTAGTTTATTTCTAAATTTTGTTACATCCATATAATTAGGCTATGCTAGGTTTGAATTACATTTAAGATGGATTAGCGATTACCAATTCTCCTTAAAATCAAGATTGACCGGCCCATTATCTCTCATTAGATATTGAATTAAAGCCATATAATTATCTAAATTATCATAAAATCGATTGCAAATCACCAATTTGACTTATTATATATAAATATAAATATATATATATATATATATACCTAGATACTTTCTAAATTAAATAGATTATATAATTTAAATACTAGATTAAAGTTAAACACTACTAATGTTATTAAGCTATGGAACCCAATACAAACTATAATCTTCAAGAAATTTTGGGAAATATACTTTATTTCATAGATTACTAAAATGACATAATTTGAAGAAAAATAAATAAATACATACTAAATGTGTGATTCACTAGAAACTCTTCCCATGTAAATTAAATGTAAAATACCTTAAAAAAAAGAAAATAAATAAATTTCATTTCACAGGGCAATTAAGTAATATTGTGGTTATGTAGAAGGTAATATGAACTTTTTAACCCTAGACTATATAAGCCCTCCCCCTCACAAAACCTTACTCTCCTATTTTCTAAATTAAGTTCTTTCTATAGACATCTATCAAATAAGAAATCCAACAGTCTCTATCAGTTAACTCAACATTGAATTCACAAGGTAAGTGTCAATTTAGTTTATTTCCATGTAAATTCTCTTGTGTCTATAGATGATTAGAATAAGGGTTGAGTTTTGTTAGAGTTGAGATACATCAATTGCCAACGAATTTGAGGGTATGATTGGTTGGAACAATCTTAAAATCAATTAAGCAAATCAAGTATGTTGATCTTTCTCTACTGAATTTTATAAGTTAAACAATTTTCTATATTAGATTAGAAGTATAGAAGAGATTGGTAAGGATTGGCATGGGAAAAGGGGATGAATTGTGAGGAAAAATAAGCAGTTCATGAGATTCAAAGGGCTACACGGTTGTGTACTTCCCCATGGTGAAAGGGAAGGGAAAGTGTGAAACCCTGTGGTGCATGACTAGGTATATGCCTATGTACTTGCCTGTATTGAAGTACTTAGATAAGTGCACAAAAAAGTACAACACAGTCATGTACATAGCTACATATAGGTGCACAGAAAGGTACACAACCATGCACCAAGTCATGTTCTTATCATGCTCATGTACAAGGCTACATATATGACTGTGTTACCTTGTAACACATCCAAAATGTTTCTTCTTCCCTTTTTCTCAAATCTAAAACCCTTTTACCCCAACTAAAGCCATTAAGAAAGGGAATCATTAACCAATACTTAAAATTACAAATTAGGTAAATCTAGGTTGAATTGTAAGTTAGTAGTAAGTTTATTTCTTTTATAACAAGCTATACTAAGATTCACAGTTGCGTTCTAGTGAAATTAGAACAATTCCTTCAGGTATGTAACTACTTTGTTTGTGGCTTATACTTGGTAGTGCAATATCAAAATGAACTTAAATGATATTAAGCTAATAAGTAGTTGTTGCTTGTACTTAGCTCAGCCTATGAGCCCACAATGATCTTTTTATGAGACGCTGCCCCTAGTGAAGTCATACATTAAGATGATTTGGGTGGGTTTAGGAGGATTCATTAGTGTTGGAGTTGAGAGTAGCAGTTCCCAATGTTGTAACATTGGGGCCAGTAGTGGTAGTATCCCAAAAGTATAATACTATTTAACTATTAATAAAACTTCCAACAATTATAATGTGCAGAGTTATGAAAACTCCTATGTTGTTTAATGGATCTAAAGTAAAGATAACAAAATTGTTGGATGATTTCCTATTTGCATTTGAATACATGAGAATCCTGTATACGTGTGTTATGCTTGTGTACTTATGGGTAGCATGTACTAAGCATTAGCTCACCTTTCGTGGGAATTTTTTTTAAGTTGTAGGTCCAGACATTACTTCCTTTTACAATGAGCTAAGGGTAGACTATGATCAAAATGAAGAGCAAGTAAATTATTATTACTATTATGAAGATTAGTGAAGTTTACATGAGAGCAGCTAGAAGGTTTATTTCCTATTGAGAAGACTATCGATGTATTTAGAGTTTTATTGTTGTTATTTTATTTATGATCATTAGAATTTATTTTGGGAGGGATGATAATAATGAATGCTATGGAGTTTGTTCTATTAATTGAATGTGGTTGACAAGTTACTTGAGTAATTGTGATTAAGCATATTAAGAGCCTTACGTGTCACTAAATAGCAGTAAAACGTGGCGGGTTCTCATGCTCCAGGTTTTGAGGCTTTAGAACTTAAGTGCTACTAGAGCTTAGGGTGTAATCAATAGAACATAGGGTTAATGATCCTTAGAAATTAGTCAAGTGTTCAATAAGGTTAGACATCAACTAATAAAATTTAGGTTATGATCTATAGAGAAAAAAAAATAGGTATTGAATCTATAAGATAGTGAGATGTGAAGGGAGTGGGTAGGATGACAGGTTCCAAAGTTTCTACCTTTTAATTTCTTTTATTTTACTTTAACTCTCACTTATAGTTTCTTTGAATCATAATTTTACTTTCTTAAATATATATATATATATATATGTATGTATGTATGTATATTAGTGACATTTGACCCTCTTTAACTATCAAGACTACATGTTCATCTACCTCTTCTTTAGCAAAATGCCTTTTAGAAGACTTATGGGACCTAGTTCATCTGGCATTAAAAGATATAAAGATGCTCTAGATGAAAGGTATCCTCTAGGAGCACCGTAACAAGGAGCTCTAATACTAGCAACCAGCATGATTACACAGCTATTGTAAACCATGAATGCTCTGGTGGAAATGATAACACAATGGCAACAACAGGCCATGAGACCTATTAGGCTAATAGAGGACCAAATTGGATTAGATAGGATCGTTAGGTTAGCAAAAGAGTTTAACCCAAGAGTTGATGATCCAGTAGAAGTTAAATACTAAATCATAGAGATCAAGAAAAAAATCACTACATTTAAGGTACCAGAGGACAAGAAGATAGATTATGCTGCCTTTATGCTACAAGGATCGACTATGAATTGGTAGGCCAACATCTTTATGACAACAAGAGCACATATCTAATGGTAGAGGTTTAAGAAACTATTTTATGAGAAATACTTCCCTAGCAGCATCAGAGATAGGATGGAGACAGCGTATTATAACTGTCAACGAGGTAACCATATTGTAGAAGAGTATGAAGTGGAGCTAAATTGTCTAATCAAGTTTTCACTCAAAACAATCAGAGTAGATGATGCCTCAAGGACTAAGAGGTTTATAAGGGGCTTAGAGTTCAATCTAGTGATGCGAGATCGGTTTGATCGGATTCCTAACTGATACGAACTACGCCAACGTGTGACGAAACCCAATACCAATACGTTCGGAATTCATTACCTAAGATGCCAAACACTCTCAAGTGGAAACCGCGACCCGTTGTCTATAAGCGAGACAAGAACCTTGGTATAATATGAAGACGCCACAATCGGGATGAAAGACCGATTGATAAGTCGGGATGAACGCCACGGAAATAAAATCCGATAAGTTCTAGATTAGTTCTTTAAAGAACCAAGAGAGGAATTCTCTCAAA
This sequence comes from Laguncularia racemosa, assembly GCA_037954665.1. Lineage (NCBI taxonomy): Eukaryota > Viridiplantae > Streptophyta > Magnoliopsida > Myrtales > Combretaceae > Laguncularia > Laguncularia racemosa. The sequence goes on along the minus strand of JBBMOL010000484.1, from coordinate 88,767 downwards.
AGTGTTTTCAAACTTTCAATGTTGTATGTTCTATATTCTAACCCTAGGAGCTTTATATTAGGGTTTACAATTCGTAACAATAAAGCCCAAAACGACATAACTTAGATAAGTTGCGTAAAAATCAACAAAACAAACATGTAGGCTGGCGGTGTAAACATGAAGGCCGGCGGCCTTGGAGCCGGCCTTGAGCCGGTGTTGAAAATATACACGACCAGCGTTGGAAATGTACACGACCGTGTACTTCTAGCCGTGTATCTTTCTGTGGAAATCTTGCCAATGTACATGACCGTGTACTTCTAGTCGTGTATCTTTCTGTGGAAATCTTGACAACATACACGGTCGTGTCTTTTAACCGTGTATACGACCGTGTATGATTCTATGTAACCTCCAGACTCCTACACGGTCGTGCCTTGTAAAGACACGCCCTCTTCAACCCGTATCCATTATGACTTGTACAAGAGCAAGGGTATTCCTATGGTTGTTCTAATCTATTCCAGCTTTATGATTGCTCCAATCCTTTCCGGCTTCGTGGACATCCTTTATCAACCCGTTAAGTGCTTCCTTGAATTGTTTCGCTCGATTTCTTGTTATTGGTCCAGGTGGCACTTCAAGAGGATCCACATTCCATCTTCTGGCTTGGCTCCCATCATGGATCTCATCATTGGAAATCTTGCCAATGTACACGACCGTGTACTTCTAGTCGTGTATCTTTCTGTGGAAATCTTGACAACATACACGGCCGTGCCTTTTAACCGTGTATACGACCGTGTATGATTCTGTGTAACCTCCAGACTCTTACATGGCCGTGCCTTGTAAAGACACGCCCTCTTCAACCCGTATCCATTATGACTTGTACAAGAGCAAGGGCATTCCCATGGTTGTTCCAATCCATTCCAGCTTCATGATTGCTCCAATCCTTTCCGACTTCGTAGACATCCTTTATCAACCCGTTAAGTGCTTCCTTGAATCGTTTCGCTTGATTTCTTGTGATTGGTCCAGGTGGCACTTCAAGAGGATCCACATTCCAACTCCTAGCTTGGCTCCCATCATGGATCTCATCATTTCCCTCCTCTTGAAAAGGATTTGTCCTCAAATCATCACTTACATCAAAAGGACTCAGATCAATAACATTAAATGTGGCACTTACTTGATACTCACCTGGTAAATCTATCTTGTATGCATTATCATTGATGCGCTTAAGAATTTGAAATGGTCCATTGCCTCTAGGAAGTAGTTTGGATCGACGCTGCACAAGAAATCACTCTTTACGCATGTGAACCCAAACCCAGTCTCCAGGTTCAAAGACAGCTTGTCGACGACCCTTGTTGGCTTGTTTCACATACTGCTCTGTTCTTCGCTCAATGTTTAGCCTTGCCTTCTCATGGATCTGTTTAACAAATTCTGCTTTCTTCTTGCCATCTATATTAACATACTCAGAAATAGGCAAAGGTGATAAATCCAAAGGAGTTAGTGGATTAAAACCATACACAATTTCAAAAGGAGTAAATTTAGTAGCAGAATGCACTGTGCGATTATAGGCAAATTCAACATGCGGCAAACAATCCTCCCAACTTTTAATGTTCTTCTTAATGACAACCCTCAACAAAGTAGATAAAGTTCGATTTACTACCTCAGTTTGACTATCAATCTGTGGATGACAAGTAGTAGAAAACAATAACTTAGTTCCTAACTTAGCCCACAATGTCTTCTAGAAGTAGCTTAAGAACTTAGCATCTCTATCCGATACAATTGTTCTAGGCATACCATGTAATCTCACAACTTCCCTAAAGAAAAAATTAGCAATATTGCAAGCATCATCTGTTTTATGACAAGGAATGAAATGTGTCATTTTAGAGAATCTATCCATAACTACAAAAATAGAATCTCGACCATGTTTAGACCTGGGTAAGCCTAACACAAAATCTATGGAAATATCTATCCAAGGCTCATGAGGAATGACACTAGACCCATATAACTCATCTAATATGTCATTTAAGTGAGGAATAGGATGACGATACTTTACCGTAATGTTGTTGATGGCGCGGCAGTCAACACACATTCTCCATGTCCTATCCTTCTTAGGCACCAAAATCACAAGCACTGCACATGGACTCATGCTTTCTCTCACGTACCCCTTCTCCATTAATTCATCGACCTACCTTTGGAGTTCCTTTGTCTCCTCCGAATTGCTCCTATAAGCCGGTTTGTTTGGGATCAATGCTCCGGGTACAAGGTTAATCTGGTGCTCAATACCACGAATAGGTGGTAATCCCTTTGGAATCTCCTCAGGGAAGACATCTTCAAAGTCCTGCACAATAGACACAACCACACTAGGCAAAGAGTTAGATAGTTCATTAGTATTCAGACATGTTTCCTTAAAAACCAGCAACAACATAGGTTGCTTCATCACTAACGCTCTCCTCACTACACTCGCTCTTGCCACACAACTCTCCTTTTGCAAGGTTGCACTCTCCTTTTCACTCACCACCAAAGTCGATCCCCCTTCAACTTGGTCTCTTACACTCTTTCCAGCCTTCCTCTCTTTTTCCTTTTGATATCGACTTTTGTATTCCTTTTCTTTCTCATTGTCTTTTGCTCTCTCACTCTCCCTCTGTTTTTCACTCAGCTTATATTTTGCAAAAGACTGTTGTAGCTGCAACTGATCCTCATACACCTGTTTAGGTGTTAAAGGTTTAAGATTAAAGCTTTTCCCTTGGTGAACAAGCGTATACTTATTAGAAAAGCCATCATGAACAACCTTCCTATCAAATTGTCATGGCCTCCCCAACAACACATGACATGCTTGCATTGGCACCACATCGCACAACACCTCATCCTCATACCTACCAATGCGAAAAGCAATCAAGGCTTGCTTACTCACCTTAGTCTCGCCACTATCATTCAACCACTGCAATTTATATGGACTAGGGTGTTTAGTAGTCTTGAGTCCCAGCCTCTCAACAATAAAATTACTCACCACATTAGTGCAACTTCCTCCATCAATGATCAAACTGCAAATATGATCACCTAGATAACATCTAATATGAAAGATATTCTCTCTTTGCACCTCTTCTTCTTCCTTCACCTGCACATTCAAAGCTCGCTTCACTACTACCACTAACCTCCCTATTGCAGGCTCCTCATCATCACTAGCATCCTCTAATGGAGGCATATCATCTTCCTCACTATCCCCCTCAGTCTCATACTCACCACCATCACGCAAAATCATAACACGCCTATTCGGGCATTGACTAGCAATATGGCCTCTACCTTGGCATTTAAAACATCTAATGTCACGATTTCTAGAAGTAGAAGAATCAGGGTTACCTTTGTTACTAGGAGTAGAACCCACTTGTCTCAACTCTCCTTTTGGTTTGGTGGGTAAAGGCTTTTCTTCCTTCTTCCATTGGTTAGTCTTCCAGGTGGATGAACCAATACCCTGTTGAAACCGTGCATTACTACTACCTTTCCGCCTGTGTTGGTTCTCAACCTTTATAGCCATATGAACCATATCCTCTAATTCTACATAATGCTACAATTCAACAACATTTTGAATTTCTCTATCCAATCCAGCAAGAAATCTAGCCATGGTAGCCTCTCTATCCTCCTCTATATTTGCCCTGATCATCGTAACTTCCATCTCCTTGAAATACTCATCCACACTTCTGCTTCCTTGCTTAAGAGTTTGCAATTTGTTGTGCAATTCACGATAGTAATACGCAGGCACAAACCGCTTCTTCATCACCCTTTTCATCTCTTCCCAAGACTCAATAGGTGGTTCGACATTCCTTCTTCTATTTAACATTAGTTGATCCCACCACACTATAGCATAATCCAAAAATTCAATGGCAGCAAGTTTCACTTTCTTTCTCCCACTATAGTTATGACAATCAAACACCATCTCCACCTTCTTCTCCCACTCTAAGTACGCCTCAGGATCATTCTTCCCTTGGAAAGGAGGAATCTTCATCTTTATATTACTCAATTGATTATCCTCTCTATTCCTATCTCCTCTATCTTCCTAATCCCTAGTTCCTCTATTCCTACCACTATATCCTCGATAACTCCCGACAGAAGGCTCATCAAATTCATCATCCAACATTTCATCTCCACCCCTTGGTACTCTCCTAGAACAACTCTCCCTCTTACGCCCTTGGAAGACGTTTTAAGATTGCTCTAGTCTTTGCTCTACTATCTCATGAATTTGTTCCATTCCCTCCTGAAACATTCTCTTCATCTCACCCCTCAACGCCTCAATCACTAACCTAGCATCAAACCTTCCCCTCTCACTTTCAGGAGAATGATGCCTCGACATAGTTCCTACAGAAAAAGATTAGTACTAACACAAATATATATATAATTAAGCCTCACGATACACTCCCTTACGTGTTTCGCTAAAATGATGATATCACACAATCACTCGTGTATTCTCACAAACAATGATGATATTAACTCGCCAATTCCTCTTCTCAATTCTCTTGGAACTAACCCAAACTACACTAATTCCCTTCCGTAGAATTCAAGACAACTCTAGGGCTCGAAAATTTTCCTCTTTTTTTTTTTTGTTCAGATTTTTGTTTTCGCCTTTATGTGCTGCTCTTGATCACGTTCCCTTTTTTTTGTAGTGATTCTTCCTTTTTTTTTAACAAAAATTGAATAGAAGGCACTACACTTCAATAGACAATTAACACTATAAAATTGAATACTAACAATTGATATGAATGATTGGAGTTAGGGTTTTGATGTTACCTTCCTCAAACCGAACTGATGTTTAACAAACCTAAGCTCTGATACCAAACTGATACGAATCGATTAGCTCTGATACCAAACTGATGCGAGATCGGTTTGATCGGATTCCTAACTGATACGAACCACACCAACGTGTGACGAAACCCAATACCAATACATTCGGAATTCATTACCTAAGATGCCAAACACCCTCAAGTGGAAACCGCGACCCGTTGTCTATAAGCGAGACAAGAACCTTAGTATAATATGAAAATGCCACAATCGGGATGAAAGACCAATTGATAAGTCGGGATGAACGCTACGGAAATAAAATCCGATAAGTTATAGATTAGTTCTTTAAAGAACCAAGATAGGAATTCTCTCAAAAGTGTTTTCAAACTTTCAATGTTGTATGTTCTATATTCTAACCCTAGGAGCTTTATATTAGGGTTTACAACTCATAACAATAAAGCCCAAAATGACATAACTTAGATAAGTTGCGTAAAAATCAACAAAACAAACATGTAGGCCAGCGGTGTAGACATGAAGGCTGGCGGCCTTGGAGCAGGCCTTGAGCCGGTGTTGAAAATATACACGACCATCTTTGGAAATGTACACGACCGTGTACTTCTAGCCGTGTATCTTTCTATGGAAATCTTGCCAATGTACACGACCGTGTACTTCTAGTCGTGTGTCTTTCTGTGGAAATCTTGACAACATACACGGTCATGCCTTTTAACCGTATATACGACCGTGTATGATTCTGTGTAACCTCTAGACTTCTACACAGTCGTGCCTTGTAAAGACACGCCCTCTTCAACCCGTATCCATTATGACTTGTACAAGAGCAAGGGCATTCCCATGGTTGTTCCAATCCATTCCAGCTTCATGATTGCTCCAATCCTTTCCGGCTTCGTGGACATCCTTTATCAACCCGTTAAGTGCTTCCTTGAATCGTTTCGCTCGATTTCTTATTATTGGTCCAGGTGGCACTTCAAGAGGAGCCACATTCCATCTTCTGGCTTGGCTCCCATCATGGATCTCATCATCTAGCATGAGGTGCGATCATTCCAATTGCCTACCTATGTAGAAGTGGTGGACAATGTAAAGTATATGGAGCAAAATAAAAAAAGAACAGACGAGCTCTTAGGTCATGGGTTAAGTATAGTTTTGGGAAAGAGGCCTACTTAGGGAATAATGATTCAAGACAAAGGAAAGAGGCCACAAGCACAACAAACTAGACCTGTGGTCATAGCAGCTCCCTTAGTTCAAACCAAACCTACTCATTTAGCCCTTTTTACAACTCCTATTGTGAAATGTAACAAATGTTTCAGGTCACACAAGTTGAAGGATTGTAGATAGCTAGAAGGCGCTTGTTTGTCATGTGGGAGACCGAGACAAATTAGCCGAAACTATATAAAGAAGTTTGTCCCTTTCACCTTTTGCTATCTATGTAAATAAAGGGGACACAAAGCGATTGAATGCAGTAATATAGGGGGTCATGCCACTCCAATGAAGCAAGTGTAGATAGTGAGACCACAAACCAAAGCTTAAGTGAGTAGACCTAAACCAAGAGGCCCGAGTGAGCACTAACATGAGTTTTCACTCTACAGTAGTAACACTAAGACACCCTAGACATAAATACTATAGTAGGTATGCTCTTTGTACACTCTCATAGTGCCTATGTACTTTTTGATACTACTACCACATACTCTTATATTTTTTTATACATTTATACATATGTGTGGTTTGAATGCTGAACATTTGGATGCTTCTTTAGATGTGAATACACCTTTGGGAGTTGGGAGGATTTTGAATCAAATATGTCAGTGTTAGTATAGAAGTGGAAGGCAAAGTGTTACTAGCTAATCTCTTGGTGCTGGAAATGTCAAACTTTGAGATGACCTTAGGAGTGAACTAATTGTTAAAGTACTATTACACCATAAACTATCATAACATGATGGTATACTTTAGCTTCCTAGGTGAGAATCCTTTTTATTTCAAATTAGATTCTCAAAGACCAACGGGATTGCCCATTTTTCAATTATGGGGCAAAAGTATGCTAACAATAATAATAATAGAGTCGAGTGAAACAATAAGGTTAGAATAAGTACCCATAGTGAAGGAGTTCTTGAATGTTTTTCCAAATGAAGTACCTAGATTTCCCCCAACTTTGGAAATAAAGTTTAGCATTGATCTAGTATTGGGTCTAATGCCAATCTCCAAGATACCATACAGAATGGTGCCTATAGAATTAGTAGAGTTGAAGACACAACTATAAGAGTTGCAAGACAAAGGGTTCATTAGACCTAGTATGTCTCTATGGGGTGTACTAGTTTTATTTGTTAAAAATAAAGATAATAGTATGCAACTTTGTATAGATTATAGAGAGTTGAACAAGGTCACTATTAAAAACAAATATCCTCTCCCTAGAATTGATGACCTCTTTGACTAATTACAAGGAGCTCAAGTATTCTTAAGAGTTGACCTGAGATTAGGATACTACTAACTGAGGATAAAAGAAGAGGATATTCAGAAAACAGCATTCAGGACACATTATAGGCATTTTGAATTTCTAGTGATTCCTTTTAATTTGATTAATGCACTTACAGCTTTTATGGACTTGATAAATAGGATGTTTAAGGATTTTCTCCATAAGTTTGCGGTCGTCTTCATTGATGATATCTTAATATACTCTAGGAGTAAAGAGGATGACATAGAACATTTGAGACTAGTGTTAGGTAGATTACAAGCTAAAAAGCTTTATACCAAGTTTAAAAAGTGCAAGTTTTGACTTAAATAGGTAACTTTCTTAAGTCATGTAGTGAATAAGGATGGGGTTTTTGTGGACCTAGAAAAAGTAAGGACAGTAGTATACTAGCCTAAACCAAAGACAGTGATAGAAGTCAGAAGCTTCCTGAATTTAGCTAGTTATTATAAAAGTTTCATTGAAGGGTTTTCTAACATAGCAGCTCCCTTAAACCGCTTCATACAAAAAGTAGTAAAGCTTGTCTGGGATAATAAATGTGAAGATAGTTTCAAGGAGTTAAAGTAGAAGTTAGTATTAGCTCCAATATTTGCTTTACCCCAAAAGTGAAAAAGAGTTTACCATTTTCAATAATGCATAAGTTTAGGGTCTAAGATGTGTCTTAATGCAAGATGGCAAAGTAATAGCTTACACATCATGACAACTGAAACCATATGAAAGGAATTACCTAACTCATGACCTAGAGCTAATAGTAATGTTGTTAACACTTAAGCTATGGAGACTATCTTTATGGAGAAAAATGAAAAATCTTCATTGACCACAAAAGTTTGAAATACATTTTCACTCAAAAGGAGTTGAATATGCATCAAAGGAGATAGTTGGAGTTAACTAAGGATTACGATATGAAGATCTCATACCATCTAGGAAAAGCAAATGTGGTAGTAGATACTCTCGGTAGAAAGAAATGAGGCAATATCACTACCTTGATTATATTTCAATAGAACTTATTAGAGGACATGCATAGATTGGAGTTGGAAGTAATAAGGTAAGAATTGGGAATAAGATTACTAAGTTTGCATATACAACCCACCTTAATTGAAAAGATTAAAGCTATCCAAGCTGAAGATACAAAATTAAAAGATATTAAAGTTAAAGTGGAACAAGATATGATGGCTAATTTGAACGTTGATGTAGATGGTATCTTGAGATATCAAACTTCATTGTGTGTACCAAGAAGTAGAGTTAAAGAAAGAGATCATGAAAGAAGTGCACTACTTCGAATACACAATCCATTCTAGAAGCACTAAGATGTACAAAGACATGAAGAGTCATTATTGGTGGAAGAACATGAAATGGGAGATAGCCAAATATGTAGCAAAGTGCCTAACTTGCCAACAAACCCAAATTGAGCATCAGAGACCAGCTGGTGAATTACAACCCCTCCCAATACTTAAGTGAAAATAGGAACACATAACAATGTATTTTGTCACGACTCTCTTGAGAACTAAAGAAAAAGAAGATGTAATGTGGATAATAGTAGATCTGTTAGCCTAAGTATACCCACTTTTTGCCAGTTAACATAGGATACAAACTAAAGAGACTGGCTAAAATGTATATAAAAGATATAGTAAGGCTACATGGAGTACCAATAACCATGACCTTTGATAGAGATACATAGTTTGTAAGAAATTTTAAAGTAACTTACATAAATTTGTAGGTACAAAACTACTATTTAGTACCACTTTTCATCCTTAGACAGATAAATAATCTAAGAGGACCATTCAAATCTTAGAAGATCTACTCAAAGCTTGTGTGTTAGACTTTAGAGGCAACTGGAATGAACACATAACTTTGGTAAAGTTTACCTATAATAATAGTTATCAGAAAACCATCTAAATGGCCCCTTATAAAGCCTTATATGGAAGGACATGCAAATCCCCATTACATTAGGATAAAGTGGGTGAAAGACAAGTATTGGGACCTAAGTTGGTTCAAGAGACAATGGATAAAGTTAAGCTAATAAGACAAAGAATGGATAAAGTTCTAGAAAAGATTAGTAAGGTGGTGTATAGGTTAGCTTTACCACCAAGTTTAAAAGGAGTACATGATGTGTTCCTCATATCTATGTTAAGGAGATTTTTACCTAATCTAGATCAAGTAGTTGCATTGGAGTCTCTAAATGTACAGTCAGATTTGTCTTCCATAGAACGGCCTATAAGGATAGTGGATAACAAAGAATAATAATGAGGAGACAAATGATTCCCTATGTTAAAGTGCAATAGACCAACTAAACAGAGCATGAGGTAACTGCATAAATGAAAGAAAAGATGCGAAGGAAATATCCAGGACTCTTCCTAAATCCAAGTAACTTTCAAATATAAAAATTTTTGCAAGGGGAAGAGGATGTAAAATACTAGAAAATAAGAAAATAAATAAATTTTATTTCACAAGGCATTTAAGTAATATTGATAATTTCCCTAAAATCAAATCTTGAATTTCTTCTTAAGTCTTGTTGTTGATAGCTTCCTTATGCTTACATGTTGCATTTTCAAAAAAAAATTCCTTAATAGGGGTCAACAATTTCTAACCAATTTTTAAAGGAAAATGTTTTGATGATATAACCTAAGCTCATTAGTACTTTTATGTCATGTTATTATCTCTCATCACCGATACTTATGCCAAGTTAAGTGATAATTGTTGGAAATAAGCACTTTAACTTTCCATAGATAGATTTTCCAAGATCTTATGTATGAGTTAAGGCACTAAGAATATAATTAAATCACATGCAAAAGCATATCTAAATCCACTAAAAGAGAGATTTTCAGGAGTTTCATTCTTCTAGCTTATAGCAGTATCTTTTCTTTATTTTCTTACCGATGGGATGTGGAAAAGACAAAAGGGAAAGAAAAAACCCTAATAATGCACACACTTCTTAAACTGGGGACCCAATCCTATTTATAGTCTTTATTATTTTATTTCATTATAGCTCGTCATAATAGATGCAATAAAATACATGGATTCTACACATTATGACCTATATCAAAAGCCCATAAGATGAGTCTAATAACTATGTTTATTAATTAACTAAATGATCACTTTTATTTGATAACTTAATTCCTTAACTCAATTTGACAGTTAACAATATGCAATTAATTAATACTATTGTTGAAATGACCAAATAAAAAATAAAATAAAATAAAATTAGAAGAATTAAAAATCAAAGAAATTCATGTGGAAGAAAATAATAATAATAATTTTATTATTATTATTATTAATTGATTTATAAAGTCATGTTACCCATAAATTAATTAACACTTGTAATTTAGATATTAGGGTTATTATAGATAGTTTAAGGTATGATAAATTACCTTATTATCCTAAGATGTATGTTAGAATAGGTAAGGGTACTTAAGTAAATTAAGTTAATTAAAAGGTAGTACGATATATAAGTATACCCTTTTGAAGAGAGAGATTCTAAAATATTTTGAGCAAATTGGTCTCCCAATTCCTCTTTAACTCTCATGGCAAATATAGGAGTAGAGGAAGAGAGAACCTAAGCAAATCAACCTCAAATTAATTATTGTCAAGAGGATTCGAGTGTGTTGGAAGAAGATCCACAACATTCAATTTGGTGTGTAAATGCCATTTTGAGCTTAATGTAAGGAGGAATGCTCTTAAATAATATTATTTTTTTTTAAATTGCAAAATAGCATACCTAAAAAAATTATTCCAAAAATAGGTTGCGAAAGCGCAGACTTCAACAATCTGTACAAAAGGCGCATACCAAGTATGTGCCTGCAATGCAATTTCTTTTATATTATAATTGAAAAAAAATACTAAAAATCATATAAATTTTTCTTAAATTAAATTTAAAAAAATTAAAAGTTTGCATAAATAATAATAAAAAATAATTTTCATAAATTTAAAAATTATAAAAATTGATTTAAAATTTATCAAAAAAATTCCGCACCCCTTTATACTTTATCTTATAATATACGGAAAAAAAAAAGATAAAAAAAAAACTTATGCTAACGTAATTTGCTTTTCCATCTTTAAAGGATCATAACTTTTCGTTTGTATAGAGTTACGAAGCCCAAAATATATCAAAAATGACTAATTTGAGTCTACTATAGCTAGGGCTTAATGTTGTTCCCATTTGGTATTTTTATCAAGGTTAAATTGCTATGTGTTCATAGGCTACTAGCTACCAGATTGATTAAAATAAAGAAAGAGATGAAGTTATGTTGCTATGGTTGTTTTTTCTTCTTCCTTTTTCTATATATTATAATATAAAGCATAAAGGGGTGTAAAAAGTTTTTAATAAATTTTAAATAAATTTTTATAATTTTTAAATTTATGAAAATTATTATTTTTTGGTTACTCTTTATGTAAACTTTTAATTTTTTTATAAAATAAAAAAAATTACTTTGAGAAAATTTAATTTTCTTTACATGATTTCTTGTAAAAAAAATTCAATAATAATATTAAAAGAAATTTTCACTAAAGGCACAAACCAATACATGCCTTTAGTACAAATTGCTAAATGCACAAACACGATTCACGTCTTTGCAACCTATTTTTGGAATAATTTTTTTGGGTACACTATTTTACAAATTTTTTTTAAAAAATAATACTATTTAAGAGCATCGTCTTAATGTAAGTGCTAATTTAGGTTAAATTGATTGGGGTTTTGATTCTAAGATCAATAATTGAAGAAAACTAAAGAAGTGGAAGAAGATCGAGTGGAAATTGGTACTTCCATACAAGTAAACATGGAGCTCTAAGTTAAGGTGAGAACAATTTTAGTTTTCCAAGCTTGATTTTAATATATGATAAGTAGAATCTATCAATTTATAGATCTACAATATTAATTTAGTATACTTTGATGTTAAGTGGTAATTTTGGCTAATTAATGAAAATGGGCTTAAATTTAACAAATAACATAAAAATTAGTTTAGGCTTTGAAATAAATAAATAATTGGACAAATAATTAGATTGGACAGGCCATCCTTAAGAGAGGAGTTGACTAGTCTAAGACTCAATTCATGTGAATTGAGCTAACCCCTTCCAACTAATTTGCAATGTAGAAATTAGGAAAAATTAATTAAATAATAAACTAAACTAAACTAAAATAAAATAAAATAGATTAAGGTCAAACTCCTAAAGATGAACTGAAACCAAATTAATTCTAATTGATTCAATCTTATCCTAATCAATTCACTACCTTTGAACTAATTCGATTAATAAGTTAAATCACTAATTGATTAATAAAATTAGTATAATTAATAAACATGGTTAAGAAAGCAGGCCCATTTAGTAACACTAAATGGATTCACTAGCTTAAGGGGACATACTTAGTTGCATACTAAGTTGAGCCCATTTGGCTTAATTAAAACTAAATACTAATTAAATAAATTTATCTAATTGGTAATTAAATAAGTAAGTATGATTAATTAAATACACATTAATATTATAAATATCTAAAATTTACAAAGTATTAAAATTGAATACCGACTATTAAGTTTATTTGATAAAATTAACATATAATTTCTATTAAGGATAGATAATTAACTATTAATCTTTATTGCATATACATTTTAGAATTGGCTTCGGTTTACGATACATGGCTCGAATTGCAATCATGGGATTTGCAGGTACACAGTTTTCCAAATTGCATGTTGTGTGTGCTTGTAAATAGATAAAAATTGACTAATAATCTAATTTCTGTAATAAACGTGTGTAATTTCTTTTCGTGGTCATTTCAGGTCAACGAGTGATGCCCTTGGACTAGGTTTATAGCTACAATCGTAAATTTTGAGATGATACGGTAGACTAGGCACCTAGGCCACTATAGATGATGTGGTAGGCAGTTGATAGGAAGGAATTGTGAGGTATAGCCAATGGGTATGGAATAATGTTTTAGCGGTTGTTATATGAAGTTGTGGGTCTCATATATAATACATTAACTACGAATTGTAGTCACTAGTGGCAGATTCTCACAATGAGTTTCAAATGAAACTGTTAGATATTTGGTTGTCATTAGGCATAAATCTGACCGTTCATGTCAACCCCTAATATTGCTACAATGAATTGAACCCCTTATCCCTTATCATGTTGTGAAGTCATTTGTTACCCTAACTTTTGGAATGCTGGAAGTGTGCTACTTGCTACACTTAAATTAAATAACTAAACAAATCCTGTCTATTGCATTAGAATCTAGGCTTGCTTGCAAGTGGCATGGTGTGTAGTTAAGGCATTCCTACACTAAGTCTTGTAACTTACCCCTTTTTCTTACTTTTTTAGGTGATGATCTACGTGCTTACTATACTTATGAGACTTGTGGCTACAAATCTAATTTTGAGAACCTTGTGGGGGTGTTCGTCTTAGTCGAGGAGTAGAGCCATGTTTACTAGACTCTCTTTCATCTAGACTTTTTATTTTAAATAATGAGACTTGGACTAGACTTTGTGTTTTCGCACGTACTTGGACTTTAGATTGGACTTAGACTTTTGGTTTAGGACTTTTGAGCCTTAGTTATCTTTCTAAACATTTTGGTGATATTATCACTTTTGGGCCTTCACACTATAAATCAACCAAAAAATTTCAAAATAAACCGAACGTAAACTTTATGGTTGATTTCATAAAATAAAATCTAGCATTATAACCAAACAAACATCCCAACAAGTGTTTTCAAAATTAATGAAAGTTTTCATAAATTAAAATTGGAATTAAACTAAATAATTGGTTAATGAGCCTTAGCGTATCTTACTTAAATAGGACACATGGTAAGCTATTGTGACCTTAGGATTCAAGTCATGGCAATGGCCTACAAAAATATAATAATCTCCCACTTAGACCACATATATCACTTGATATTTGAATATTGTAAAATCCTTATGAGCTCAAACTTTATTGTCTATACTAAGTCTCATCTCCAAGCAATCTTGTCCATTAATTATACAATATAGGGTCAAAGTGGCCTTTGTCACTATTTTTCATGGTAGAACCCATCAATGGTCATCGATATCAATATAATTGATGACATAGATCAAGTATGGATGTGTAGCATGGAAATTGCATGCAATGTGATCCTTAACATGCCTATTTTCAATAGGTCATGCTTTAAAACTCATAATATACTCCTTACTTTATATAAACTATAAGAGGAACATTTATAAAACTATATTTTAGAGAATTCAAAACAACCATATATAAGTTAACTATAATAAAATGTAATATACAACTAAAAACAAATCTCCTACTATACTGTCACATCATGAAGATGAATAACACCCATACGAGTTATAAGCTCATGAAATATTTTAGGTGGTAATCCTTTGGTAAGCAAATCCACTATCAATCAAGAATGTCCAGATAGCTCCCAGAAACATACACGGCTAGAAGGCACGGCCTTGTAACACAACCATGAATATTGAGATTTTGTTTCGTGATTTATTTTGTAAATATGGCATGTATATTTTGTATTTGATATTTTGGTAGAGAAAGATTTGTTTTCCTAGTTTGTAAGATATAGTTGCTTGGAAAAGATATTCTCCTGATGTATATATATACTTGAACATGAATTATGAAAAGGCATTCAGCCAAAGTTTCTCAAAAGTTGTTATGGTATTAAAGCCACACAACTGAGTATTGTGTTGAATCCATAGTTTTTCTTTTATTCTTGGAATTGCTGGTTTGTTCTTGGTTTTCTTTGGCTTTAGGTTGATTAATTCCAATCAACAATTTTCTTGATAATCAAGTTGTGAGTGACAATTCTGTTTAGAATGTCTTCTGAGAAAACACATGAAATCTTAGCTATTAGATTTATGAAAAAGAATTATGTAGCATGGGAATTTCAATTCAAAATGTTTTTGAAAGGGAAGGAGCTTTGGGGTCATATTGATGGGTCTTCTCCAGCTCCTACAGAGTCGAAAGATCATGGTCAATAGGAGGCAAAGGATGTCCAGATTGTTTCTTAGATTTTGGGATCTATTGAGGTTCAGGCTGAGTTGCTGAATAGAGATCCAGTTCCTTGTTTGGATGTATGTTTTAGTGAATTGCTGAGCGAGGAACAAAGATTGGCAACACAAGCCGCTATTGGTGCAACTGGTGGATCATCTGGAATAGTTAATGTTGCATATGCTGCTCAGACCCGAGGGAAGGGAACGATGCAGTGTTACAACTGCAAAGAATTTGGTCATATTGCCCATCATTGTAGTAAGAAGTTCTGTAATTATTGCAAGCAAAAAGGACATATTATTAAGGAGTGTCCTACAAGGCCTCAAAACAAAAGGCTACAAGCTTTTCATGCTACGGTATCCAACTCTTGCAATCTTGGTTCGACATCTACAATTGCTGGCAATAATCAATCTGTTCTCACACCAGATATGGTCCAATAGATGATTCTCTCTGCCTTCTCTACTCTTGGTCTTCAAGGGAAAGGTAAGACTACTAATTCTGTTCCTTGGTTTGTTGATTCCGGCGTCATAAATCATATGACTGTCACATCTGATTTATTGCATAATCAATGTCCATATACTGGTACTCAACATATTCAGGTTGCTAATGGAAATAATATTCCAATTACAACAGTTGGTGATATTAGCTCCTCCTTTCGACATGTCTTAGTTTCTCCTAAATTATCTACTAACTTACTTTCTGTTGGGCAAATGGTGGATAATAACTGTGATGTTCACTTTTCTCGTGATGATTATACTTGATATGCTCAGAACATATATATAAAATGGGAGCGTAAATTGCAGCAAGTGCACTGGTCGTATCAAGTAATAGAGTGGTGAAAAGTAAGGTTGTCGATCCCTCGAGGAACCAATAGAGTACTAGATCTATGGTAATTCTTATCAATATCTAGGAGATTAAAAAGGGGTCTTGAAATGTCTAAGCTAAAAATTTAACTTAAAGCAAACAAGGAGAATTTTATGAAGAATCTATCAATTATGAACGCGGGAAATTAGAATTCACCCTAGATCCATTAATCAAACTGCTACCATGTTGTATCAACTAGTGGTTATAAGGTTATTCAAGTGAGTTTAGAAAATCCTTTTTAAGGATGTTAACCTTAAATCAATTAGTCGGCTTCCGAGTCTCCAATTAACCAAGGAATCAAAATTATGTTCATACACCTCCCGATGTTACAAACAACTAATGCCCTAAATCAATTAACCCTAATCCTTTAGTGATTAATTAACAAAAAACATTGCATTGCGCCTGCCATAAACTCTAATTAAACCAATTATCGCAACTCCCGTATTGATAATCAATCTAATTAAGAATTCCTAACAAATCCTAATCAACTCCCGTATCAAAAGGATTTCTAACAATTATAATTGAAATCAAAGGAATTGCAATCATGAATAATCCTAATAATTCCTAATCATATAACATGGCTACAATTATCCTTTTAACATTCTAGGGTTTCATCCAATTTCCCAAGGAAAAGACTTAGCAATTCATGGAGATAAAGACATGATTATGATTTAAGGAGATTCATGTAAAAGAAATCATATTCAATGGTTGGATCAAATGCTTGAATTGCATATAAGAAATAAAGTTCAGAAATCACCAATTCAACAATACAAATAATACCTTAATTGAAAGGAACTCCACAAATCCTTCACAAAGGATGATAATCTCCACGAAGATCACAAAGTTTTCTCCAATATTTGATCTTCACAATTCTCCCTTAAAACTAGGTTAAAACTACTCTAAGAACGCTAAAATTTGACAAAAGTTCCTCTACAAATCGACCTAGGACCTATATATATGCAAGGGGAGGCGAGAAGAGGCAATTAAAACAAGGCCGGCCCAAGGCCAGCAGCCTTCTTTTAAGCCGGCCATAAAGGCCAGCGGCCTTCATTTAAGCCGGCCATAAAGGCCGGCAGCTTTGCTTCTTTTTTTTTTCCTTTGCCATCCTTCAATCTTTTCATGCTTCAATTTGTATGCAATCTCTCCAAATTGATTAAGCTTTGAACTCAAAGTCCTCCAACATCTGAAATGTAAAAATAAACATGATTAAGTACCATTTCCTTGTGATTTCTCTAAAATCAATAATGAATACTCGCAAATCGCTTAATGAATTATGAGTAAAATATGCCTTTATCAACTCCCCCACACTTAAACTTTTGCTTGTCCTCAAGCAAAATAAAACCAGAAAGAAATCCATCCTATAAAGTACAAAAAAAATTATTATCATACGAATTTGAACATCTGTCATCTCTACTTCTGACTCACTACTTTGTGATGCCTACCAGTCAAACCAAACTAGGAATATGTGATTAGAGTACTATACTCAAAATTAACCAACTAATCTATAGAAAACAAAATTTAATCCAAGCATTTAACCTAAGAATTATTATTCCAAAAGTAGATATTCAGTCCTAAAGGAAAAACACCCATTTAAACTTCACTGGCAATTAGCAACATATGATCCTTCACATCACTTCTTTAAACAGGTCAACATAAAATGAAAGCATATGGTATCAATTCCTTTCCTAGATTTTCTCCCTTATTTTATAAGTCCTATAACTTATTGATGAGCATTCACTAAAACTCTGCTTTTTTCTTTTCTTTTTTTTTCTTTTTCTTTTTTATAAAATAAGTTCATGTATTGAACTTTTGCTTCTCCGCCCTTATCGCTATAGTGAGATCACTGATTCGGCACATCTCGGGCTCATCACCAAGTGACCAGGTTTTAAAGGGACCCCATCGAACTCTCCCTCACTCTAGCATTCAAGTTTGGATACTCTTAACTCAATTACCTGAGTCATTGGAGTAATGCAACTTATTTCATTTGAATGTTATACAGAATTAAGACTTTTTTATAAGGGATCACTAAGTGAAGAGTTTCCCTTACCTCTTTCATTAGATGTTGAAAAGCTTTCAAAGCAACTTCCAAGAAGATATACTAGCTAGAGAAGAGACCCGAAGTAGACCTGTTTATCTTTCACAAGAGGTCTCAATAGACTCTTAAACTTCAAATTATAAAGCTAAAAACACGGTAAATTTGATTTCTAAAGATTTTATTCATTAATTTTAACTAAGTACAAGAATCACAACAGTGATGAGTAGGGCATAATAATGAGTTATTATTTTTAATAAATCATAAACAGATGCAAAAGGCTATTGTTTTTTTTTTTTCATCAAAATGTTTGAAAAAAATTGGCCTAAAAATTGTCAAATAACTCAGGGACAAATACAGTTCAAGATAATGGAAGAGTATGATCATCAAAGCACAGAACAGGCAATACTCATCTCAACTTTAATACCTACATTCCCTTCCCCACACTTAAGAATAGACAGTGTCCACACTGTCTCACATCAATGCAAATAACAAAATAGGAAGGAAATAAGAAAAAAGGAACCGGTACTCCCCTGGTATAACATGTAGAAGCCATATTTAAATCCCATCAAAGCTGAACTTGGAGAGATTGGTCCTTCTGAACATTCACCTTGCATTTTCCTAAAAACAATTAAAAGAAAACCAACGAAACACAATAAAGCAAACATAAATATGGGCTGCCTCCCATAGAGCGCTTGTTTTATAGTCATCAGCCTGACTATCAGGGTTTGTCATCTCAGCTTAAATCAAGGAGTTTAAACAACTCCTCCAACACCATCGTCTTCAGATTCGGATTCCAAGCTTCCTTCCATGGTATGGTGCCCTTCTTTTCAGCTTCCACCAATGTTTTGTAGGTGGATATCAACAAACTTACCTGCTGGATGTCTGCCCTTGACCACCCTAGGATTTCCCTATGTTCATCCAACTGGCCTTGAATCTACCGCTGCAATTCTCTTGTCATAGGCGCTGGATTAATGTGAGGCCATGGATTTCCTGAATTCAAACACTCATAATCAAACAATTGATTAGAAAAGACATTAGGTTCAAGTGTCTGCATGGGCATTAGTGTCAGCATTGGTAGCTTCTCATAGTGGTATGTCTTCTCAAAAGCAACAATATTTTCAGTCTGGGGTACTTGCTCACAGCCTTTGTTTCCTTGCTCATCCTCATTCCCCCAACCATCTATCTTATTCAAGACAGCTTCAAGAGTGGTTTGCCCTACATCTTCCTCCACATCATTGTTAGTAATTTCACCCTCAGCAGATATGTCATAATGCATTGCTTTCTCATTAGACAAAAACACAGGATCATACATATCAAATGTTACCTGGTCATCTAGTGCTCTAAGGGTGAGCTTACCTTGTCCTACATCAATTAGAGCTTAACCTGTGGCTAGGAATGGTCTACCCAAAATGAGTGGAATGTCCTCATCTTCTTCCACATCCAGTATGACAAAGTCCACTGGAAATATGAATTTATCGACCTTGACTAAGACATCCTCCACTATACCCTTGGAAAACCTTAAGCTCTTATCAGCTAGCTGCACAGTGATTGGTCTCCCCTTGCACTTTTGTGGCTCTATTCCAAGCTTTCTAAAAACTGAAAGTGGCATTAAATTAATACTTGCACCAGAATCAATCAAAACATTGTCAAAATCAATATTACCAATGGTGCAAGGGATATTGAAACTTCCCTGATCTTTCAGCTTTCTAGGTAGCTGAGCAGATTTCTTCTCTATGATAGTTGAACTCTCGCCAAGAAGCATTACTTTCTCAACACTCTCCATGGATCTTTTGTTAGAGAGCAGCTCTTTCATGAATTTGGCATAGGATGGAATTTGCTTCAAGGCCTCTAAGAGAGGTATATTGATTTGAAGCCCTCTAAATATGTCACAAAACTTGGCAAACTGTGCTTCCAACTCCCTCTGCTTGAGTCTTCCTGGGAAGGGGATAGGTGGAACATAAGGCTGCAACACTGGTGTTTTGGATGTGAGTTCCTCCTCCTTCTGCTTACCTTTCTCTGGATCTTTCTCTTTAATTTTTACCTGCCTTTCAGCTTTCTTCACCTCCTTACCACTCCTTAGCATGATAGCGTTGACATGATGGGTGTTCTCCTCAGTTTTGCTAGGCAAAGACCCTGAGG
Organism: Laguncularia racemosa; assembly: GCA_037954665.1. Lineage (NCBI taxonomy): Eukaryota > Viridiplantae > Streptophyta > Magnoliopsida > Myrtales > Combretaceae > Laguncularia > Laguncularia racemosa. The sequence continues at coordinate 68,554 of JBBMOL010000484.1, read as the reverse complement.
GTCTAGTACTTAGCTGCTGTGCAATTTGACCGAGCTGACCCTCCAAGTTTCTAATAGAAGCTTGTTGGTTTTGTAGGAGGGTGTCAGTCTTTTGCATGTAGCTCCTCATGAGCTCTTCCATCTGAGTGGGTTGTTGTTGAGAATAGGCATTCTGAGCAGAGGCTTGTTTGGGGAATCCAGGGGGCGGGTTAAGTGCTTGATTCTCATTCCTCCATGAGAAGTTTGGATGATTGTGCCACCCAGGATTGTATGTATTCGAATATGGTCCTTGAGTACCTCTCTGGAAGTTGCCTACAAAGTTTACCTGCTCTCCACTAGATGGAACTGATGACTTTCCAGCCATGCACTCACTAGCTGAGTGAGGTCCTGAGCAAATTTCACAACTAGAAGATGGATTAGCATTAAAAGAATTTGAAGAGGTGAGTCTACTTACCTGAGTGGTGAGGGCAGCTATCTGAGTAGTCAACTGAGCCATACTGACATTGTCATTCATTGAAGCTACTCTTATACCACTTCTCTCAGTTTGCCAATTGTGTGCACTAGAGGCCATCTCTTCTATCAATGCACTGGCCTCTAAGTAAGTTTTTCCCATTAGTGCACCCCTAGCTGCAGCATCCACAAGAGACCTCAATGTCTCATCCAGACTCAAGTAAAAAATCTCAATAAGGAGATTGTCTGGTAAACCATGATGTGGGCATTTTCTCGTTGCTTCCTTGAATCTCTCCCATGCCTCATAAGTGATTCGCCACTAAACTTTGCAAAGTTAGTGATATCACTTCTTAGTTTGGCAGTCCTAGCTGTTGGGAAGAATCTCCTCAAGAACTTGATTGATAGGTCTTCTCAGGTAGTGACAGATCCCTGGGGCAATGAATAAAACCAAGCTCTAGCTTTATCCCTCAATGAGAAAGGGAAAAGTTGTAGTCTTATGGCATCATCAGTGACACCATTCTGCTTGACAGTGTTGGTGTATTGAAGAAACCCAGCAAGATGATCATCAGGGCTCTCATTTGAATACCCTCCAAACTGACTCAATTGCACCATTTGAATGAGTGCCGGTTTAAGCTCAAAATTGTTGGCTTGTATAGTTGGTCTAACAATGGGTGGTTCCTGAATCCTAGGAACAGAGAAATCTCTAAGTGCTCGCTGAACACCCTGAATCTGGCGATTATCCTCATTCGCCATCTCTTCTACTTGTTCTCTATACTTGTTGTCTCTTCTAATCTGGCGTAAAGTACGCTCAATCTCAATATCGAAAGGTAGTAGATCAGCACTCCTACTCTTGCGCATGTAACACTTGCAAAGAGACCAAAAGCCAAGAAAAACGTAAAATTGCACCTAGACTACCAATAGAATTACGAAATCTAATATCTATTAGTTCCCCGGCAGCGGCGCCAAAAACTTGATATGCTCAGAACATATATATATAATGGGAGCGTAAATTGCAACAAGTGCACTGGTCGTATCAAGTAATAGAGTGGTGAAAAGTAAGGTTGTCGATCCCTCGAGGAACCAATAAGTACTAGATTTATGGCAATTCTTATCAATATCTAGGTGATTAAAAAGGGGTCTTGAAATGTCTAAGCTAAAAATTTAACTTAAAGCAAACAAGGAGAATTTTATGAAGAATCTATCAATTATGAACGCGGGAAATTAGAATTCACCCTAGATCCATTAATCAAACTGCTACCATGTTATATCAACTAGTGGTTATAAGGTTATTCAAGTGAGTTTAGAAAATCCTTTTTAAGGATGTTAACCTTAAATCAATTAGTTGGCTTCCGCGTCTCCAATTAACCAAGGAATCAAAATTATGTTCATACACCTCCCGATGTTACAAACAACTAATGCCCTAAATCAATTAACCCTAATCCCTTAGTGATTAATTAACAAAAACATTGCATTGCATCTGCCATAAACTCTAATTAAACCAATTATCGCAACTCCCGTATTGATAATCAATCTAATTAAGAATTCCTAACAAATCCTAATCAACTCCCGTATCAAAAGGATTTCTAACAATTATAATCAAAGACCAATTATAATTGAAATCAAAGGAATTGCAATCATGAATAATCCTAATAATTCCTAATCATATAACACGGCTACAATTATCCTTTTAACATTCTAGGGTTTCATCCAATTTCCCAAGGAAAAGACTTAGCAATTCATAGAGATAAAGACATGATTATGATTCAAGGAGATTCGTATAAAAGAAATCATATTCAATGGTTGGATCAAATGCTTGAATTGCATATAAGAAATAAAGTTCAGAAATCACCAATTCAACAATACAAATAACACCTTAATTGAAAGGAACTCCATAAATCCTTCACAAAGGATGATAATCTCCACGAAGATCACAAAGTTTTCTCCAAGATTTGATCTTCACAATTCTCCCTTAAAATTAGGTTAAAACTACTCTAAGAACACTAAAATTTGACAAAAGTTCCTCCACAAATCGACCTAGGACCTATATATATGCAAGGGGAGGCGAGAAGATGCAATTAAAACAAGACCGGCTCAAGGCCGGCCAAAGGCCGGCGGCCTTCTTTTAAGTCGGCCATAAAGGCCGGCAGCTTTGCTTTTTTTTTTTTCCTTTAACATCCTTCAATCTTTTCATGCTTCAATTTGTATGCAATCTCTCCAAATTGATTAAGCTTTGAACTCAAAGTCCTCCAACATTTGAAATGTAAAAATAAACATGATTAAGTACCATTTCCTTGTGATTTCTCTAAAATCAATAATGAATACTCGCAAATCGCTTAATGAATTATGAGTAAAATATGCCTTTATCAATACTGTGTAGGATCAGGTGTTGGGGAAGGTGATAGCAAAGGGGGCTAAAGTGGGCAAGTTATTTCCATTACAATTTACCGTTCCTCGGACTTTGTCATTAGCTTCTTCAGTTGTTGAAAATAAGGCTGGCATCTGGCATAGACGCTTAGGTCATCCAAATAATGTTGTTTTGAATCATTTATTGCAAAGTGGTATTCTCGGTTCCATAGATAAGAGTTTATTAGTTGATTGTTCTCCTTGTAAACTGGGCAAAAGTAAGACATTGCCTTTTCCTGTTTTGGGTAGTCATGCCAATAAATATTTTGACATTATTCATAGTGATGTTTGGGGAATTGCATCGATTATTTCACATGATCAGTATAAATATTTTGTGACATTTATTGACGATTACAGTCGATTCAGATGGATTTATTTTTTGCATTCCAAAGTAGACGTGTTTACTGTGTTTCAAACCTTTGTGACATATATTGAAACTTAGTTTTCCACTTGTATTAAAATCTTACGGTCTGATAATGGTGGTAAATATATTTCTCACGAGTTTCAAGCATTTCTTCATAACAAGGGTATTGTTTCACAACACTCATGTCCTTATACACCCCAGCAAAATGGAGTTGCCGAACGAAAAAATCAACATTTGTTAGATGTGGTGCGCACATTGTTGTTAGAATCTTCTATTCCAGCTAAGTTTTGGACCAAATCTTTATCTACTGCAGTTTATCTGATTAATCGCTTACCATCTCAACAATTGACGTTTGATTCTCCCTATCAACGAGTGTCTGGTAAACATCCTAATTATCATATGCTACATACTTTCGAATGTGTTTGTTTCGTTCATTTACTTACCCATGAACGTCATAAGTTGTCAGCCCATTCTGTTCGATGGGCTTTTATGGGTTACAATCCTAATCATAAAGGTTTTGTGTGTTATGATTCGATCAATAATCGATGGCATATCTCTCGAGATGTGATTTTCTTTGAACATGAATACTATTTTCAGCAACATCTTTCGACATCTGATACTGTTGTACTTCCTCACTTTTGATAAACAGTTCAAGCCTGGACTTGTCCTTTCCGACCCTGCTCTTGAAAATGCTTCAATGATTCTTCGACGATCAACTCGGCACACTTATCCTCTAGATAGATATGGCTATTCTGCAATTGTAACTAATACTATAATTCCTAACTCTTATTCTCAGGCTGCTAAACAGACTTGCCGAATAAAAGCCATGCAAGAGGAACTTCAAGCACTTCAAGACAATCACACTTAGGATATTGTTTCATGTCCTGCTAGTGTTAAACCCATTGGTTGTAAATGGGTTTATTCTCTTAAGATCCGATCTGATGGTTCCCTTGACAGATATAAGGTAAGATTGGTAGCTCTTGGCAATCGACAGGAATATAGAATTGATTATGAAGTGACCTTTGCACCGGTGGCTAAGATGACAACTGTCCGGCTTGTTCTATCTATTGCTGCATCTAAAGGATGGTTCTTACGACAGATGGATGTTAAGAATGCATTTTTCCATGGGGACCTCAAGGAAGATATCTATATGACTCCTCCTCCAGGATTGTTTTCCACACCCTCACATGATGTTTGTAAGCTCAAACAGTCTCTATACAGTTTAAAACAGGCTCCCAGGCCTAGTTTGAGAAGTTTCGTAATACTCTTCTTAGCTTCTCTTTTATTCAAATTCAGTATGATTCTTCATTATTCCTTTGCAAGACTGACAAGGGAATTGTTTTGTTGTTAGTCTATGTTGATGATATTGTCATCACAGGATCTGATACTCAATTGATGTCTCAGTTACAGGAGCGCCATCAAGGTTCTTTTCATATGAAGGATTTGGGATCGTTAACTTATTTCTTAGGTCTTGAGGTTCACTCTTCTTCTGCTGGTATTTTTCTTCATCAACATAAATATACTAAGGAACTTATTGCTTTAGCTGGTCTCCAAGAGGGACGTTTTGTTGATACTCCTTTGGAAGTGAATGTTAAATATCAACGAAATGATGGTGACTTTCTATCTGATCCATCTCTATATCGACAACTTGTTGGAAGTCTCAATTATCTGACTATTACACGTCTTAATATTTCATTTGTTGTACAACAAGTTAGTCAATTTATGCAGGCACCTACACATCTTCATTTAGCAGCAATTCGTCATATTGTTAGGTATTTAAAAGGGACTTCTCATCGTGGTTTGTTCTTTTCTACGGAGTCTCCTATTCACTTAACCTCCTATAGTGATGCTGATTGGGCTGGTTGTTCTGATACACGTCGATCTATTACTGGTTAGTGTATGTTTCTTGGTAACTCTTTAATTTCTTAGAAGAGTAAGAAACAAGATCGTGTGTCTAAGTCTTCTACTGAGTCCGAATATCGTGCTATGTCGTCTGCTTGCTCTGAGATCATTTGGCTTCGAGGTTTGTTGGCTAAGGTTGGTTTTCCTCAACTTGGGTCTACCTCTCTTTATGTTGATAATACTAGTGTTGTTCAGATTACTGCTAATCCCGTCTTTCATGAGCGTACGAAACATATTGAAGTGGACTGTCATTCTATTTGAGAAGCTTATGATAATGGTGTTATTTCTCTTCCTCATATCTCTTCTGATCTTCAAATGGGTGATATATTTACTAAGGCTCTTTCTCGGCAGCGTCATCGGTTTCTTGTTGGCAAATTGATGCTTCTTGATTAGTCAGCATCAATTTGAGGGGGGATATCAATCAAGAATGTCCAGATAGCTCCCAAAAACATACACGGCCGGATACACGGTCAGAAGGCACGGCCGTGTGTTGTATCAGGTACCTCCTAGAAACATACACGATCGAATACACGGACAGAAGGCACGGCCGTATATTGTGTCAAGTAGCTACCAGAAACATACACGGCTAGAAGGCACAGCCGTGTAACACGGCCATGAATATTGAGATATTTGTTTCGTGATTTATTTTGTAAATATGGCATGTATATTTTGTATTTGATATTTTGGTAGAGAAAGATTTGTTTTCCTAGTTTGTAAGATATAGTTGCTTGGAAAAGATATTCTCCTGATATATATATATACTTGAACATGAATTATGAAAAGGCATTCAACCAAAGTTTCTCAAAAGTTGTTATCCACAATCATGATATTTGTACTAATATATTTAATTGACATTTAATAATTTTGAACTCTCTTCAACAACAAGAACTTTATGTCAATGCATTTTGATTTTGATGAACACCTATTATTCTTGGAATACAACTTAATAGCATTATTATCACAATTAATCTTCAATGGTCTTGCAATACCATCAACAACTCGTAGCCTTGTGATAAAATTTCACAACCACGCTCCCAAATTTGATGCCTTGCCTCTATAGTAGAAGAAGCTGTAAGCATCTGTTTAACACTTTTCCATGACACAACTCCACTAGCCATTATGAAAACGTAACCAAAAGTGGACTTTCTACTATCAAGACATCCAATGAAATGAGAGTCAAAATACCCTATGATCTTCAAATGATAAAATTTCCAATATGCAAGGATAAAATCCTTTGTTCTCTAAAGGTATTAGATGACATGTTTTACTGCTTTTTGATGATCCATGTCAAGATTACTCATATATCTATTAAGTATTCCAACAATGTACACAATATCCGAACGCATACATATTTAAGCATACATAAGACTCCCTATAGCTAATGCATAAGGAATCTGCTTCATTACCAAATTCTCAATGTCATTCTTAAGCATTGATTCAAACTAAACTTATCACCCTTTGCCACAAGAGTGTCCTAGTACACAATCTTTCATGCTAAATCTGCTAAGCACTTTATTGATATATTCCCTTTGTGATAAGCCTAATATACCTTGTGAACAATCATGATGAATCTATATGCCCAACATAAAGGATGCATTCCTAAGATCTTTTGTTTCAAAATTATTTGAAAGAAATCTCTTGGTCTCATGCAACAAGCCTATATCATTACTTACAAGTAGAATATTATTGACTTATAACATAAGAAGAACAAATTTACTCCTATTGATCTTGTGATATACACATTCATCAATAGCATTTTTCATAAAACCAAAAGAGGCAATTGTTGGTTCAAACTTTTGATACCATTGATGGGATGCTTACTTTAATCAATAGATGGAATTCTTTAATTTGCATGACAAATGTTTTGATTCTCTAAATTCAAAACTTTCTGGTATATATTTTTTCTTCAATGTTGCCATTGAGAAATGTAGTCTTTACATCCACCTAATGAAGCTTTGAGCTATTCTGATGGAGCTTTAGATCAAAATGAGGAACAAGTTCCATAATAATTCTAAAAGTCTTTTGATGAAACTGGAGAGAAAATCTCTTTATAGTCGATACCATTTTTATAAGTGAAACCCTTAGCAGTAAGATGTACTTTATATCTTTTGACATTGCCTTTTAAGTCCTACTTGGTTTATAACCAATCAATTTCACACCTTCAAGTAATTTAACAAAATTCTAAATATCATTGTCTTTCATTGATTTCATCTCATCCTTCATAACATCAATCCCCTTTTAAGAGTTTGCACTTTACTTAGCTTGACTGATGAATGATCATCATCTTCTAATCTTATATCAACATACTCTTAAATACACATGACATAATCATCTAGAATCGCAGATCTTCTTTCCCTAGTGGATCTATGCAATGGCACTTATTTTAAAGGTTGATGTGACTCCTTAATATAGATAGGAGCTTGTTCATCTACAATAGTATGAGGAATCTTAGGAACATTTTGAATATCTATGTTTGCATCCAAAAAAGTAATGGGCGTGGTTGCTAATAAATTTTTAATTACAACTACAGGAATATTAACACATTCCTTCTCAAAAACAATATTCCAAGGTGGTGTGTTCCCACTATGTTCAACATTCTCACGAAATTTACCATTCTTAGACCCAAAGAAGGATCTACTTAAACAATCATAGAATTTATACCCTTTTGATCGTTATGAGTATCTAACATTCCAGTTAACTATTCTTAAGTCCAATTTTCTCTCATTAGATCTACATGACTAAGCCTCTATTGAATAACCCCAAATATGGAAATATCTAAGACTAGGCTTGATTGCTATTCGTAGCCGAATCTTAGTTTTAAAAATTGGAAATACCTATTCTTAATTCTAACTAGGAAACAATACGCAAGCATACCTATCATGCTTGTAATATAGTGTTAAGTATAAGGTTGTTCCACAAAGATAATCCAAGTATTAGTATTAACTTCGTTCCTATTATCTATCTATCAATCAAGAGTGACTTAAATTTTAGACTATTAACTAAGTAAATAATATGATTCACCTAAAATTAGCAAAGATTACCAGAGAAAATAACAAGATTTAATTCAATTATCAAGATAACATAGGTCCTTTTCTATTCTTAGTTTATCATGTGAATCATTGAATCTAAAGATTATTATTATTGAATTCTTATGTTGTAGAGTTCTATAATTCAAGTTAACCACTCTCTCAAGTCAATTAACATATCTAATCCCAAATTTATAAATTAAGATCTCTCCTCAATCAATAGCAGCCTAGGATCGCATGAAAAACATGAGCTCTTCAACAATTCAATCATGAAACAAAAGGTTTTTTCTATCTTATTCCTAGAATTACAAGAAAACCTCATCAATTGCATAGATCTAATCATAAAAGAAATTTCTCATTTAGCTTAGATGATATTAAGCATAAACTCATACTCCAAATATATAAATTTAAGAAAATTACAGCATAACATGCAATGAAACATAAGAACATCAATATAATTGCATTAAGAACAAATTCTCATCATATGATAAAATAGTATTTGACTAAGACCTAAGTTTAGGGGTTACTCATCCATTAGAATAATAAAGAAAACATAAAATCTTGAAGACAAACTAGATTTCATGATTACAACTCGTCAAATTGAAAATTAATCACCTTAGAGCTTGAATCCCCTTGATTGTTTTCCTTAGTAATTGAATTTCAATTTCTCTAAAAAAAAAAAAACCTAGCAATTGTGTCATTCCATCCTCCTCCTAATTCTAGCCACTAATGATATATATATACAGGGTCTCAAAAGTCAATGAAGTTAAAAGAAACCGAGGGCATGTGACTTGATATGCCCCTCGTCCCCCAACCACGCCCTATGGTAAGGGGCGTGGAACTCTCTATACATGATCTGGGTGAATACATCCTTAGATATGGAGCTTGGCATGGGGCATATGCTTTTCTGTTCAACAGTCTTCCCCCTTCATATAGGTCATGGTAAGGGGTGTGGTGGCTTCTAACCTTGAATATGATCACCACCACCCATGCTACGGGGTTTATGGATTAGAGATTACACTCATCTCTTCTTTTCTTTTTCAATTTCACTTGATTTGATTGCATGTAGCTCGATTTTCCCTAAACTCGACAATTTAATTAAACAAGCACCAATTCAAAATGATTTTTACTTAAAATATCAACAAAAAGGGTCCAAATCATCCTAGAATCAAGACTGTTATAACAATTATCAAACTCCCCCACATTTAAGTTTGTAATTGTCCTCAGGCAAAATAAATTGAGCCATTAGTTTAAACTAAGATTTCAATTAAAGAACTTATCATCAAACACGATTGATATCACAAGGGAAGATTAGCTTGGACTCAACATCATTAATTTTGGTTCTCGACCTTCAATGCAATCTTCAATCTGATGAGTATGCTTCTCATCCTACCATGGAAATATTGTATCAAAAATACTTTAGCCAAACTTCTAGAGTTAGTCAAAGTAAATCAAACTTTACCTTTATCATTAAATAACATCTTTCAAAGTTAAAATTAAACATAAGGTCAAACAAAGTATAAAAAGATTTGGTTCACTTTCACCATCTACTTAAGAGTATATAATCCCCTTAACTATTTCTCTAAGCATAATAATCTAAAGTGAAAGTATGTTGCATCAAAATTTCCCTTAAGTTCCTCTCCTATATTATTTCTAAAGTTTTCATTAATTCCATTTACTGTATATTTTAATTCAAATTGATAGCGGGGATCGAGCTTGCTCTTTCGAGGGACCAAGATCTACCCATATCAATCTAAATTTGCTATTTTAAAAAACTATCTATTTGATTAGCCATCTTTTCTTTTCTTTTTTTCTTTCCTCTGGACGGGTTTTTGCTTATTTCTTTTAAGTCTTAGTTCAAAAAGATATTTAAGGATTCCAAGTGAAAAATCTCATTTGCCCTTTTACTAGAGATTAAAGGGGCTCTCAAAACTTTTGAAAAGAGAATATATATCCTAATAATGTTTAGATATTGAACCAATTAATGTTTTACTAAAGACCTTAGTCTAATCCTAACTATAAATTCCATCATTAAATAACAAGTAAACTTATTTTACAACGATTTCATCCTATAACTTTAACTAAGTATTAGTAATCTAAAGAAAGCCTAGGTGAGTGTGCATAGCATTCTTTCAAGAGGAATTCATTTGCTAAGAGCTATAATACTATTTAATTGCAATCATGATTTCAAAGTCCAATCATCAAGCAGAACTTTAGGGAAATTTAAAAAAAAAATGATAATTTTCTATATAACACCCTTAGTGCAGTCTTTTCTTCTAAATAGCTCCTACTACCACACTTAATTAAGACATTGTCCTTAATGTCATATCATAAAAGTTCAAAGAGAGAAAGAAAATAGAATGAAACAGTTTATGCATAAAGAAAGGGGAGAAACCGGTACCACCCTTTTTAGTTAGGTTGGATTAATTGAGATCGCAAACAAGTCAATGGTTGTGAAAATAAACTTCTATAATCATGATTCAGTCAAACACAAGAAGGGTCAAAATTTAGTCTAAGAATAAAATAAAAATGAGTAAGAGTGGAAAACTTTATAGAAAAAACTGAGAAACAAATATAACAAAGAAACATTATGTAGATCAATTATCCTCCACATCATCCTCTTGCTCGGTGTCTACCTCCATCTCTTCCTCTAATGTGCTTGTTTCAACTTCATCTAGTTCTTCTTCTGCTACATAAGTGTCAATTGCTCTTTCAAGTTCCTCATCATCACTCACTCCAAAAGTTCTAGCTATCAACATTGGAAAGGTTCTTATCTATTCACGTTGAGGACTAGGTGTGTCATCTTCATCACTGCTAAAGGAGTTGAGGTAGTTAGGAAGCTTGACTTTTAGTTTCTTTGAAAAAGCCTCAACTATAGAACCAATATATTTTTTTAGGCTTTTGTTTTTCTTTCTCAGCTTTCTCACTTCCTTAGTGAGCTCCTTTATTTTTCTTGTCTGTTCATCATTGGCCTCATCATAGGATGAAGCATCTTCCCCTTTAATCTTTGATATTCCCCATTGCCTAAATGCAAATCAATCATGGGGTGTGATTACCCGACTACATCTTTAGGTTCTTTTTTTGGGAATTCATTCATGTTCTTGAGAAGTCTTGTAATGTAGGCACCACAAAAGATACCTTTCTTGGAAACCTGTGCTTGTTTTTTTAATGCTAATGCCAACTCCACTACATCATTAATTCGTTGGCTAGTAATCATACTCCACATGACAAAGAGATCTAACTGGCTAACAACTCTAACACTTCATTTCTCCATTCAAAGAATGGACAAGCAAGGAATGGTGGTTCCTATAACTTTTCTTTTTCAAATGTGACCCCCTTGATAATGATGCATCATAAGCATTTCTCCTTGCAATTGATGCCCAAAAATGATTATGTGACAAATCCCTTAGCTAAGAAGTGCAGAGGGACTTGAACTCATTTGATTGGATATGATCGGAGGAGTGAGGGCTAATGTATTTACAAAATTGTGTCATGGACATGGTATGATGTTTCCCAAATGCAGTGAAGGAGACTTCATTTCGCAAGCCAAAATACTGGTTAGGCTTAGATAGATTGAAGGATGCCAAAAATTCTAAGGTGACTTCTCCATATATCTTTTCCTTTGTAGACAGCAAGTTTTTTGAAGCTGAGTTAGATAGGAGTCTCTCAAATTGACTAATCAAACCATAATCTTAGATTAGTTGCCAATTGAGATATGCATTTGGCTAAAACTCCTTTTTAGCAACCATCTCCCTATATTTTCTAGCAGCCTCCCCAATGAGAGCTCTAGGAATTCTTGTTGAGCTACTAGAACTCGTACCTTCAAATTGGCTCCTCTTGTTAGGCCGTTGTTGTTTCCCATTTTTCTTTCTTGCTTTTTTTTCAATATAATAACCATGTTCATTAATTATCTAAATAACCACTTTTATTTAATGGCTTAACTCCTTAACTCAATTAAATAGTCAATAATATGAAATTAATTAATATTATGAACCACAAAAATACTATAATAATTTATTTCCAACTGCCTAACACCAACCATAGGGTGAAAAACATGGTATTAGGTTAACTGAATTTTTATTTATTTTATCAATTACAAGAGTGATAACTCTTTTTTTAGTTAACTAGTGCAATACACTTACGTAATTATATAGGTTATAATATATACCCATGCTAATACTATATTCTAAAGTATATTTTCATTTATATTTATTGGTTTTGTAAATTAACTAAGCCACCTCTTACATTTGGTTATATATTAAAGCTTGATATTCAAGTTTTCGATAATCATGAATATTACCATTAATTCATATTCATATTGCAATTTGCTTCACCTATACTCCTTATTTTACAAAACAAACTTTATGTGGCTATTTCAACTACCTTTCATGACTATGATATAAAGTTTAGCCGAGTTCAAAGAACGTTAGCCAAAACCCTAAATTTAGTAACTCAAAACCTCATGGTACATGTCACATCTAAAAAGTAATTTAATAAAATACCTAATCTAAAAGTAATTCAAAAAATTGAAATTAACACTAAAATCCTCAAAAATGATGCCAAAAGCTTGTTATATGTAAACTTTCAAAGTGCAATCATACTGGCAAGTATGCCAATATATTCTAATAAAAGAAATTGATGATACTAGGTCATCCCCCAAGAGTTATGGACCAGCTTCAATTTATATAATACTACTTATATTAGGTAAACGCTAAAATTTATAGATTTAATCTGAATCTACTCCTAGTTGATTTATTTGAAGAAAATACCAATAAATAAATAGATAAAATTAATGAACCAACGATTTAGAATATTGGGATCTAATGTTAACAATTATGCTATTAAATACATGTTAGAGATAATAAATTTATTAAAGTGATAATTAATTTATTGATTAAAATCCTTGTTAATGTATAAACACATGTTAGAGAACCATTAAAACAAGTAAAATATAACTTAGACTTAAAACAAGTAAGTTTCAAATAGGATGATGTGAACTAGATAAAAGAGTCCAAATCTTTTATAAAAGGTCCAAACCTTTTGAAGAACATCACTCTTTTTAAAGAGTCTAACCCTTCAACAAAAGGGAAATGCTTAAATGCTCCTAACTCTTTCAAAAGAGTTAAGATCTTTTGTAAAATAATTGTTTTGCATACTTTTTGTGAAATTTTTAGTTAATGAATGCTATAGACTCCTTCAAAGAGTTTGAACCCTTTCCAAAGGTTCAACACCTTTTGTTATCATATTGCAATTTTTGCAATTTTCCTCCTATAATTTTCCAATTTCAATATTTCATCAAAACACACATTTTTTTTTTCTTTTTACAAGTCCATCCAAACCCAACAATTCCAATGGTCTAAAACCACACAAATAGTAAGATCAAAATTTCCCAACGAAATTTCTTAAATTCAAAATTACATATAATGATAAGGAAACTTAGAGTTATCATGAATTTGATCCCTTCCAAGCGTGATGATGGATTCTCCACATTTAATCAATTAAGGCCCTTCAACTATTACAAGTCAACAAGCACACTATAAAATACAGCAAAGGCAAACTAATATCATTACTCACCGTGAAACACCAAGAGCCATCTACTAACTCTATGCTATTCTCTATTAGGAATGTAACCAGGTTGGGTTTGGGATAGGTTCTTTAAAACCTGAACTCGACCAGATTACTTATAAGGGTACCCAAAACCTGCAAAAAAAAAAAAACCCTATAGAGCTTTTTTTTTTTATAAACCTAAACTCGCCCTGATTAGGAGAAAAGTGGACTCATAACCCACCCTAACTCGACCCAATAATTGCTTCAACTTATTTTTATTTGTCATTTCTATAATTTATTATTAATCTACTCATTATGAAAAGAAGAGAGACATCAAAATTTGAAGAGAGAGAGAGAGGATTGAAGAAGAAGATGGAAGTAGCTTGTACAAGAGAAGGACAAAATTAGGTGTTCATTTTTTAAGAAGAAAGAAGGAAAAAAAAATAAAAAAGAATGTTGGAAATGCCAAATTTTGAGGCTAAAGAGTGAGGACGTGGTCTCTCTCTATGCTTTGGACATCTAGTCATCATCGATGATGATGAGTGATGACTATGAGTCTACAAGTTGCCTTACCTGGTCGAGTGCTATGTGGTGAGTCAAGTGGATAGTGGAGTTGTGTGTGTGTCGGTACAATGGATAGTGGACTTCAAATAGAGATGGACTAGACTTGGACTAGATGAAACATGAAAGGTGAAATGAAATTGAAATATTAATGCAATGCAAATGCCAATAGCCAAATGCAGTGCTGTGTAGTCAAGAGTATCAAGTGTGGGCCATGGGGGCATTATTAGGTGCAGTAGAGTGGGGTAAGCTTGCCTAAGCGAGCAAAAAATTGAAAACAGTATTATATATAAATACAAAATTAAAAAAAATGTATTCATTAAAAATTATATTATTAATTTATTTTTTAAAAAGTAATTTATTATTCTTATCTGGTTATATTTTTCTATCAAATTTTTTCTAAATCTCATAATACAATCGTAATGCTTATCAAATTTTATTTTATATTTTAAAACTCAATCCTAAATGCTATAAGGTTTTTTATTAGATTGATTGATCAAGTACTCTATAATGATCTACCTCAATTCCATCCTTATTTTCTACTTCTCAATAGAAGACTTCCTGAATTATAGGTTTTTTTTCCCAAACTTGGATTAGGGCATGATAAGAAATAAGATAAAGAGAAACTTAGGAAAAAAAAAACTGCGCTTACCTTGAATTTCTCTCTTATTTGTGTGATGGCGTGCAAAGGAGGGGAGAGTACGATTATTTGGAATGTGGAACTGTTGTGGTAAATGGGAGGGAAATAAGAAACGGAGAGAAAGGAACCATTGTATCGTAAATTAGAAAGATAACACTTGAGGTTTAAATTGCGAAAATACCCCTATAGTAAATTTATGTAGAAAACGAGAAAATGAGCAAGTGATATTTCATTATTTATATGTTCTAATGCTAACCTTTGTCCTTACGTAAATTTGAAATTTGGCACAATACTAAAATCGATTCCGCAAACTATGATAAAAGTTGATTGGAGCCCCATTCACTGTGTCTTGAATGTTTTGAAACCATAAAAATGGACCTTTCAACTATATAGATGAATTTAATTTACTCATTGATCCATAAAAGATAAATTATTATAACTTTAGACGTTCATCAAGGATATCGTCAATCCAATTTGAATGATGTCATAGAGATTATAATGTGACAAAACTCAAAGATGGCAAGTTCTACCTTGTGGTCATGCAAAGTAGTTACGAACCTAATGGTCCGTCAAGGACCAGGCTCTAGGCCGGCCTTCGCACATATACCAATGATGATTTCAAATCTCCTTCCCTGAAAGAAAATCCTCTTTTGCATTTATCTAACTTAGTCTCAAACATTAAAAACCGGGGACCACCTGTTCCTCTTCCCCGAAACCTTTCCTGAGTGCCAAACATGGAGATATGAGACAGGGGAAATCCTATCATGGAGAAATTTCACATAGTACTATTGTAACAGGTAACAATGCACGTTCATAGGAAAACATGTCAGCAAAAACACGGCACTCGGTGGGAATTCCAAGAATAAGAATTTTCTCACAAGTAAAGAGGGTTTTGATTTTTCAATTTTTTATTGTAAAAAATATAGAGGAATTATCTGTATTTATATACTTTTTTAAAAATTAAAAAACTAAAAAAAAGTTTAGATTTCTCAACTATCCATCTACTCTCAATAGCGAATAGAGATCCTAAAATTAACATAATTTACCAATATTAGATAATAATATTTATACTATATTTATAACAATCAATAAATATATGTTATAAGAATATTGATTGCAATGATTTTTAAGATTAAACTATTATTCTTAATAGTACTGCTTTAAAGTAAAATCTATTTATAGTGCAAGATAAATGATGAATATATATCAAGTTCATATTTAAATTTAAAACTTTATTTTTAGCTTTTAATAATTATTTTTCTAGAAAATAATAAAAAAAATATTTAACTAGTCTAATAATAAATAGATATTGTGGTTACTATTTATAAAAGATACATCTTTCGATGATGTAATTAAATATTAAATTTATTAGTATGTATTATTTGAAATTAGTTTTGGCATTGATGAACATAAAAAAAGGAAACAAATAAAACATAAACAAATTAGGAAAAATGAAAAATAAAACATTATTTCTCATATACATAAGGATGTCATTGAAATATAAGATTTGGTTGTCTCTTGCATGTGTTTTAATGAGGTTAAAAAGTAAAATTATGTTAAACAAAATTTAATCAAAATAATATTCTCATATATGTATGTATTAATTATATAATGTTATATACAAATAAATAAATAAATAATAATAATAATTTTTTATATATGATAGCATAAGATTAGATGAGAAAAAAAATACAAAGGAAGGACTCGCATTTGTGTACCTTTGTAAAAAAAGGGTCTGGATCTATTAATCATACTTTTAAAAACTTGTATTTATAAATATACTCATTTTAGGACCTCTATTGATACCACATCAAATAAACAAAAACCTCAAAAAATTCAGACTTCTTTTTTGCAAAAGTAAATAAATATAAACCCTTCCTCTGCATTTTCCCCATTTTTTTATTTATTCTTTTCAAATCTTGGCATTTAGAATAATATTAAGGGTTTGGTAACGGATACTTCAGTGTATTCCTTAAAAGTTCCAGAAGGATGCATGTCGTAAATTCCAATATTAATTAAAAGAATAAATACCTTCAATAATTAGCTCCTTAGTAAGCGTACCACGGCAAGCTTTGATATTTTTCTAATAAAAATATCTTTGTTGTTATATTCAGTAAGAAAATATCTTGAGAAGCTCCTACAAGTTAATGGGTAGGTGCTGAATATGGGGCTACCTTTGTCCGCCCAGTCTTCTCCTTGAGTCGAGAGAATCTGCTAGGAAAGTTCCTCAAAATCCAGTTACTTCTACGACAGGGTATGTAGTCGTGTTGCATGAGATCTAGGCTATGTTGAAACTTTCATCTTTGTTTTCCTATAAAAGGATCATATGGTATCAACATAATCCATATGCATCAAAACACTCAAACTGGAAAGCAAGAGTTGCGAGAGTCGAAAGCTGGAAGCAAGTAATAAAATGGAGACAGAGGAAATATGCAACAATGAGGCATTGCCTCTTCTCTCACTAAATCATGTTTCTATCTTGTGCCAATCTGTTTCGGATTCTGTGAGTTTCTATGAAGATGTGCTTGGCTTCGTTTCCATCAAACGCCCCTCATCTTTCAACTTCAATGGAGCTTGGTTAGTATTAGTAACCAAATCCTTTTCTCCTTACCAGCTTTTGCAATGTATTTTAGGTTGATGTTTCTTGGGTAGGCCTAGTCTATATGGTCCATAATTAGAATATAAAATCCATATCGTACACTATGAATACTATGATATAATAGTCTGCCCATATGGATGAGTTCGATGTTGGAAACTTTTGTTTTAATTTAGCATTGGCTTTTTAGACGTGCAATTGCTCCAAAAGAATCAGACATCCATCATGCAATACATTATATAGTAAAACTTCATACAAGGATATGGGATATCAAATCCAGGATGCATTCGAAATCGAGAAGAGGCTCGGTCATTCAAGTCATGAAAGAAAAGTCCTGGGATTAGTTTTTGGTTTTTTTATCAAATATGTTCCCGATCTTATTCTTTTTCCTTAGAATAAAGCTCATGGCATTTATACAGTTTTCGCCATATCAGCGAAAACATACAGCGGTCGATGCTTTAGATTTTCTTCATTTAAATTTCCTTAATGCAGTGAAGAGTTCTCGGCCTTTTGTGGTCGAAGTTTTTTCTATTTTTTTGTTTTCTTCCCTGTAAAGAAGACTCACATACTTTTATCATTTAGGTTGTATAACTATGGCATAGGGATCCACTTGATTGAGAACCCTGCATTGGATGAGTTTGAGCCCCCATGTAAACCCCGACCAATCAATCCCAAAGATAACCACATTTCTTTTCAAGTAAGTACTACATTTTTATTCTTAATTCATATTATGTCACCTTTTAATTGCGATTAGTCTCATTTTTCTGCGATTTACTACATAAGTGCTCAGATGTTGGACTCGTAAAGAGAAGGCTTGAAGAAATGGGAATGAGATACATAACAGCTGTGGTGCAGGAAGGAGAAGCAAAAGTGGATCAGTTCTTCTTCCATGACCCCGATGGTTACATGATAGAGCTTTGCAATTGTGACAATATCCCTGTATTGCCTCTATCATCATGCCCTTTAAAGCCGAAATTGCCAGGAAGTTTCAACAAGATCGCACCAAGTAACTGTGGTTTCATGGAGACTATGATGATGGAGGATTTGAGCATGGACATGATGAATTTTGCATTTTGAAGGATTTTGATCTTGAGAAAGTCATGCAGCCAAGATCACAGTTTCTTTGCCTTTCGGAGTGGAAAAATTCAACTATCATTTTATTTATTCTATTATCATGCATATATTATTTTTTAAGTGTCACGTAATATGAATCTTAGTTACTTTGCCTTTTGTGTCAAGATTAGAGACTGTTGTAAAAGTAGAGCGAAAAAGTTAATCATATCATTTGCTCTTACATTCTATGTTAATTGATTAACAAGTGATAAATCTAAATCCTCATCACAGATGTAAATAATCGAGATATTAATATCAATTATAAGCCATACTCGTTTCTGTTAGCTGATATCACCCTTTCATATCTTCTTTATCTATCCTTTACTTTCCTTGAGCCTAAAGATGATTTTTTTTGGTCCATCACTGAAGAACTCTACCGCTCTTATCCCGCTGGCTTTGACACCTTTAACCTATATGATAAGGTGCCTAGGGAGTTATTGGATAAGCAATGGGAAGATGCATGGCGCACCACCAATGTAAAACAACCAAACATCTACTTATAATACTCGAGTTTCACTTGATTTTTATTTAAGTTTTTTTTTTTTTAGTTAAGCTTAAGTACGAACTACTTAAATAGATTATCAAAATCGAACTTAGGCTTCTGCTTCACTTAACACGATCTTACAAAGATTAAATATGCTTGAGTCAAGCACGTAAATTTTGAACTTCAAATTGATTAAAACAATACAAAGTTTTGAAATAAAGTAGCTTAAATAAAGTTAATTGAGCTAAAACCAAGCTTATTTAAGCTTAGATTTTTGTTTGAGCTCAAAAATCAAAACTTGATCGACCTTAGCTCAATTATGTCCAAACTTGACTCAACTTAATGCTAGGATGATCATAAAGAAATAGCGGCTAAACAATAAGTTTCACCAAAGCAAAATAGCATGATTCACTAAAAAAAAATGAAAAAGAATTAATTAATGTGTGTCATGTTATCAATTCATATACTCAATCCATGTGTACACATAGTTTTGTAACAAAATTAGAAATAAACTAAAAAAAAAAAAAGTAGTAAATGTATCTGTTGTAACTAATTAAAACCCATATAACTAGCTTGATAGGATTATTCATAAAACTCAATTGAATCAAACTGAAAAATGAACCAATCACAAAATGTAGTTTTTTTTTTATTTTGGTTTGATAAGGTTTAAACAATGCACAGTTTGGTTTAGGGGGGTTGAACTAAGTTAGACTACTTGAACCCAAATCAAACCATTTCTTACTATTTAAAAAAAAAAACAAAAAAAAAAAGAAAGAAGAACCAACAATTTCTTTTTCTTTTTCCTTTTTGTTTCATTTTGCTTAAACTATTTTAATATTTGGAATAGAGTTGATTATGGTTAAAGTTAAACACTCAAAGTTGAATAAAAAGTTTAGAAGTTAGATAACATATGAGACCCTTTTTAATCAATTGTTTGAACTTTACTATTTTATTTTTAGGTTTAGAACTTTACTTTATAATGTTTTTATGACAACTAAGACCTCCGAACTTTGAGTGTTTGTAATAAACTATCAATATTATGTGTTGTGAGTCTCATCAAATTAGGCAATATGGATCAATGGAACAAGTTTTTAGTATTTTATTGTTTTTAATTTATTCTTCTCTCAACTTACTCATTATGTTATGTGGATGATCTAGAGAGGAACTTGCATGATAGGTTTGAGTAACAAGTTAGAGAAATACGATTCTTTTGATTGTTATATGCATATAATCAATAATAGTCTCCTTGTTGGACTTTCTTTCACCTAAAATCTCGCATCAAATTATAAAAGTAAAAATTATAGCATTATATGTAAATTATGTATGGTGAAATGCAACTAGAACAATTGGGTGTTTTTTCAAAATAGTTCAAACTAAGCAAAGCTGCATTTAAAGCAATTTGGTTTATAGGAGCTTAAAATAAACTATTTTTTAATGTGGTTCAGTTTAACCCTTAAACCAAAACCTAAAATAAACCATAAACACCAATAAAATGTAATAAATAAAGTTTACCTTAAAAGTCTATCTTCTTCCTCCAATCATTTCTAGAGTTTGGCCACCTCAAATTAGCTCACACAAAGTATTCTTAGTTAGCATTAAGTGAAATGGCTGGAGTCTGCTAACTGTAAAGCACACAATCTTATCTTTAATTGGGAAGTGTTCTAGACTTGTGTGAGTTTGGATTCGAGATGGGCCTACATGTAATGGTCTCATCCATGATGGGATAAATATACTCAAATCATGGAAATGATTACAAGTAAATTGAACAATGCAATACATGACCTAAATGTTTAGTATGTAGATTTTTCTACCAAAGTTGATTTTGTAATTTCACGTCAAAACTATGATTCATAGAATTTGCTCATTGCGCAATCATGTGCTAATGTGGAAATGTAGATGTTAGATAACATTCTAAAGAGCAACAAATCAAGGTTCCTAAATGTTTTGTTCATTATCCATTGCAATGAATTTTCATAGTTAAACAATTTCTTAAATTCGATAAAATTTACAAAACTTTACATGGTTCTTTTTTCCATTGAATTTTACAAAAGATTGGTTTCTTTTGATTGAAAGCATTAAAACATAAAGTTCTTGTGAGTATTTAGGGAGAGAAAAAAAAAATGAAACACTCATTTGATGATCATCGCTAACAAGAGCCAAGGAGGTTGTTACACCGATTACAACTTTGTGAATTCATTACATGATGACACTTTGCTCATTGACGAAGTGCTTAGAAATCATAAATATTGGAGAAGAGGCCACTGTAGCCCCAAAAATTGAGAGAAATGGCCTCAAAAATTGAGAGAAGGGCACTACTTAAAAGAGAATACTAGACTAATGGGATTTTTCCTATTTAGCAAGCTAGTTAGAAGGATTACAATCCTTCTCATAATACACATATTGGTAGCTCAAAGAATTTTTTTCTCTCTTAGTTGTAATGGTGTTCTACTAATACATCCATATAACTTCATGGAAGTTGTAGTAGCCAATTTTCTAAAATAAGAGGATCATTTCATTGATTTCAAATTTTGGTATTTAATTTTTGGAGCAAGGATATTTTTGAAATTTCACTCTGATTTACACCCCTTTGCCTAGAATAATACTTTTCCCTCTTTTTACATTTATAGTTTCCAATCCCTAACTAACCACACCTTCCTCCTGCTTCCTCTTTCGCACACAACATGGCTATAGCACAACTAAAAGTTCTATCACACATTCCTTGTATTTAAGCTTTCATTATCAAAAGCTAATACCATTATGTTTGGGAATTTTCACAACCATTAGGGTTCTGGGTAAAAAGTGGAAGAGATTGAAGTTGGCAATGCATGATTGTAATCCTAGTTGGTAAGTCTTGATTTTGTAGTGTTTAATGCATGGAAGAGTAAAGATTTCTAACCCTAAGTGTGTGTTAGCGATTTTTAGGGTGACTAGTGCAAGGCAGGTGTAGCCTTAAGAGAAATTATTGCAAGAACAAGAAGTAATTTGATTTAAATCTTGATTTTAATTTATTTTAGTATTGTGTACTCAAAGTAAAAGGGTGTAACTATAAGGAAGAAGTAGAAATAGGGAGTTGAATAATGTGTAGAGGTGTGAGGTTAAGGATATACTCATAAAACTCTTGTATAGGGGTGAAACTATGTGAGATTGATTCTATAGAAACTATAGAACTCAAGCTACCATCCAAACGATAGTCATTGTAGCTAGACAGTGTTACCTATACCATCTAAACATTAAAATGTCAAGGGAATAGATTGTTCCCAATATAACTACTAGATCGGTAAGACTCATTACCATCTAGATGATAATCACACAATGTGTGTAGTAACTTTGCAAGACACAATTTTCTTAACATTATTGATAGGTTCTTAATTAAATATATTTATTAAGGAAGATTTAGAGTATTTCCCTAGAATTTTGATGTGTTTTTGAAGAATTTAATACTTAATTGAGTAATATTTTGATTTTAAGGTTTTGAGAAGTTACTGAGTTGAAAAGGAAGAAAATGAATTTAATTTTACTCAATTTAAAGTTGAAATGAAGAAGTTATGAGTTTCGGAAGACAAACACGAGTAGCAAACATAATCATATCAAGAGCAGGTTGAATTGGAAGCTTGAAGAAATTATTCACAAGAGTTACATAGGGGCAAGACACGACCATGTCTAAGGGACGTGTATCTCTCATCGGCAATTTATTCTCTAGATATGGTCATGTTGATTTGGGTACATTAGTAGACATAATCATGTTTAGACCATGTTGACATTAATTCCTAATTTCCAGATGTTCAAAAGCTTGGAAATTTGATACGCCTAGAAGCACAACCCTATTACACAACATTTTGACATTAAAATATGGTTTTTGGACAAACGTTATATAAAGGAAAGAGGGGACTCAAGCTCAAATATTTGGAGCATGAATTTTGGAGACTCTAAGGTTTTTAAGGATAGATATGAGCAAGTTTTTCACTTCAAGATTATGGTTTTATTCTTGAATCTTTTGACAATGCATGCTTTTATATTATTGAAGGGTTATACTTTCACCATATATAGAGCTTAATTCTTCTAATATGAAAAAACTTGTAAATCTTAGGATTATTATGTGACTTGTTTTTAGTGCAATTTCAATGAAGTTTTCAATTTCTTGATTCAATCATATGTGTTTGATTTATTTTGATTGATATTTCATGAGTATTAGTCTAATTATTTAATATTATGTATTATGGTTGAGAAATCTAGAATGTAATTAGATCAAACATGATTAAAAAGAAATTTATGTAATGTTAAAGATAAGTTACATAATTTTTCCGAATTTAATTTAATTGTTTTAAAAAATTCATTGTTTTTTAATACAATCTTGAAAACATACTATTATGGAGAGATTCAAATAGATATTTTTAAGATTATAATTAATAAACTTGAGAAAATTATTGACTTAATTTAGAAATTTTCCCGGTCAATTAAATTGGAGATGGAATTGGATAATTTTTGTTGATGTCACAAGAGAAATTCTAGAGGAAGTAAGATCTAGATACTTATGTTGCAATCTTGAAGTTAATTTTAACTTGTTTTTGCTATTCTTATTTTTAATTGAGTTTATTAATTAATTAGTTAATATTTAGTTTTAGATTTCTAATTTAATTAATTTTTAAAATTTATCAGTTAAATAGTAAAGTATAGGTTAGTATTAGTAGTCATAGTCTCTATGAGACGGCATTCATATTCAATTCACTGTAATACCAATTTGATAAGTATACTTGTCTTACATCAATTATTAAAATAGATATTTCTTAAAATTATTACAAATGTCCTTTTATTGATTTCTATATACTTGTTTACTTATTGTAGCCATGATTTAGCGAGATCAAGTACGTTACTTATAAATTTAAGAATACTAACTATTAAACACCATTCTAAACCTTAAGTAAATTTAAGTAGAAACTTAAAACATTAAATAGAAGAATAGCTACATGGAGGGTTTTTTAGAAGACAAATTAATAGTTAGGTTCATTGGGTGACTTAAGGGAGAAATACTAAAGTATTGTTATTTATGCCTCAATATCAAGATTTAATGTTAAGAAGATTCGAGATTTAGGCAAGCTACCCATTTCAAGTATGTGTTTATTGTACTTGTTGATTATGCGTGTTAAGTTAAAAGTAAATGAATCTAATTAATACCTAACTTTTAAATTTGATGTGCTACATGTGCTTAGTTGGGACCAAGGGATCAAAAGTACTAACGATCTTAGTGTGGTATCTTGATGACTAGTATGTGGTGTTATCCCTCTGTGAAGTTGTATACCAAAATGATCTAGATAGATTTAGAGTAGACTCATGGTCTCTAGGGTATTAGGGAGTACTTAACACTGTATATCTATATGTTATATACGTGTGTGATTTAAGGTCTTGTATTACTCCAAATCTTAGAACACCAAGATTATGTTATGTCTACACCTAAACAAAAAAATAGTTTACTGGATAATTGTGAGATACATATTGCATATTTGTGTGTAACCCTGTAATTGCATGGCACACATGTGTGATTGTTGGTATTCACATATTAGGTAATAACTTACCCCTTGTGGGACTTTTTTTTTAGCTATAGGTACTTCAAATGACTTGTTAGCTTATAATGAGGCAAGTGTGGTTCCTTACGAGGATTTAAGAGATGATGTTGAGTTCATGTATTATTATGATGATTAGTTCTTATGTGAGATAGTTAGTAGATGGTGATAGTTTCTACTTCAATTCCATTGTTTATGTATTGGAGATTGGACTCCAGCTATTGTATTTTGTTATGTTGACTATTCAATGTTAGTACCCATGTGTTAGTTTATATCGGAGCTAGTAGACTACAATTGGGTTTGTATCGTCAATAATGTTGGAGTTGCTTATATCTCCATTTATGTTGTAGTTATAAAGTAAGACTTAAATGAGCCACTTATGGTTGTATGCTTGGAGATTTCTTTCAACATTATCCTTGTAATGTTTATAGGTTTGTAAAGATCTTAGTTACTTTTGAGCTTTTATGTATCATTATCCAGTGATAAGATATGGTGTGTTATATGCGTTCCAAGTTCCGGAGTGTTATTGTAATATGGGTAGATTTCATCGATGCATATTCTCATCTACACCATTTCTACATTGCAATAAGAATCCTTTCTCTGTACAACAAGTTTACTTTGAAATGGGATAGAATAGGAATGGAACCGAGGCGGGTTGTAATAGGGTACTCGCCCCGATCAACCTAATAAAAACCCTATAAGGTTTAGGGTCGAGTTTGAGGAATGGAATAAAACCCAATAGGGTTTAAGATCATGTTATAGGATTTAAAAAAAAAAAACAATGGGAAAACCAGACCCGATAATTTAAAAAAATAAAAAATTAATATTATAATTTATAATTAGTATATTTTATTTTATTATTATTATATTTTTAATCAATATATTTTTATATTTTATTTTATTTTTATATTTAATTTATCTCTTCTTTCCATCACAAGTAAATTAATAATAAATTAAATAAATGACATATGAAAATAAGTTGAAGTATGAAAAAAAAAAAGATTTAATCGCCATTCGGGTCGAGTCGGGTAAAAAAAACACCTTATCAGGTTGGGGCGGGTTTTGGGTATATAATTTTTTGTTAAGTCAGGTTCAGGTTTCAATAAACTGGTTCCAAACCCAACCCGTTTACATCCCTAGGATAGAAGATGGAAATAATTTATTATTATTATTATTATTATTAAGAGGAATCTAAATAATAAATTATGTCTATAACTAAATCTAACAAAGAAGTAATATAATAAAATACTTAATCTAAAAGCAATCCCAAAAATTGAAATTAACACCACAGTCCTTAGCACTTGATATACATAAACTTTTATGTGTAATTCATAACAGCAAATATACTAGTATGTAACAATGAATGAAACAAGTGAGATTAGGTTATCCCATAGGAATTATAAACTAGCTCCAATTCATATTAGTACTACTTATATCTCAGCAAACCAAAATTTATGAATTTATAAAATCTTAATCTACTCTTAATTAATTTATGCATGGAAAATATTAACAACTAAATTGATTAAAATCAATGAACCTACAAAATGGAATAATGGGATCTAATTTTATACACCTTTAAATCACACCATATTTAGCTAATTAATTTACTAATCGATTTAGATTACTAAATTAACTTCCCTTTTCAAGTTGTTAAAGATTTAAGCATAGTAAGCATTCCCTTTTGAAGTGTGAATTATCCAAATTATCTAAGTAGATCTTTCTATTTTAAGATAAGATTGAAAATTTATTACTCAACAAATGTTCTAAACCCTAACTAAATCACAGTGCATATTTCTATGTGTAAGCTATAATCTAATGTTACTTTTCATATAACTAATCATATTAAATTTTTTTAATATCTTAATTCAATCTTACATGCATTCTACATAACATAAAATATAATGATATAAATCTATATATATATATATATATATTGTGTGTGTGTGTATGTATGTCAAACTATGAATTGTGGTTACTTCTACAAAGACAAATAAATAGAGAAATAGTTATAATTGTGTTCGATTAGAGAAATAGTTATTTCATGAGATTTCTATTGTTGCCAAGCAATGAATTGCAATTCCTTATCAAGACCAAAAAAATATCTATTCATTGGTTTTTCTTACATATTTCTATATTTTATCCATAAGACTCTATTGAACAGTCAAACATGTCTTAGACCAAGCATACATTGGTAGTTTTTGATATATTCCAAACCCATTATTATTACCATTATCATCATCATCACTACAACGAAACAAAATAATAACTATTACAATTTTACTTATTCCTTAATAATTACAATTTTATTCTTACCTTATTTCATTCTTCCAACTAAGCATGCCATAAGTCATATTTATTTTTATTATATTTGGGAAAAAATTAAAATCATAATTTAAGTTGTTATCCATACATTAGAGGGGCTCTTAACTTGTTGAATAATAATATAAAAGCAGATTTCATTGAATTAGGCAACCATACCTAGGGTCTAACTAGTAGATCTCGAGCTTTGACCTTATCCTTTTGTCATTGTTTTCTATTCGGAATAAGCATACTAGGAATCTTCTATGTTTATGCAATAAATAAATACATAAAATAAAATTATTAAGTTTTCCAAGTTCTATAGTCGAGTCATTTAAGTCATTGAATCTTGGCAAAAATTTAGACGACTTAAATTATTCAATTAAACCGTTGAGGCCCCAATCAACTATTGAGACAACTTAAATTTTCAGTGCATAATGTTTTATGATATGCCAAATTCTATCCAACTTATTTATTAGGGATTTAGCTTGCTTTGCACTGAAGAGCCTTCCTTTTCGTTCCATTTCCAGGCAATCTCCATCCAATTTCTCGGAAGGTAACAATTTTTTAGTTGGATTTGATATCTTGCCAAGTCCCTTCATAAGTTACAATCGGCACAGCATAAGGAGAGTACCGCCGTTAACTTTTCATTTATGCAAGAAGAGTATCGAAAGCCCTTTCGAACAGTTTCATCGAAACTTAAATCTTAAATTAAATTCAAACAGCCAAACAATAGATTTAAATTATCTAAATGTTCTGCTAACCTTTGTCCTTACATATATTTGAAATTTGGCATAATGCTAAAACTGTTTCCTCAGACTATCACAAAGGTTAATCTGACCCCAATTTTTTTAATTCACTGATTGATACATAATGCAGCCAATCGGGTCTGGATGATGTTATAGAGATTATAATGTGACAAACCTCAAATATAGTAATATCTTCCTTGTGGTATTGCAAATCTTTACTGTGTCTATTGGTATGGACCTATTTGATCATTTCAATTGATAATCGTCCGTTAAGGGATCAAAATGGAGTCAAAACTTGGTTCAAGAACCTTTACGATTGCAACAATGATGAATTTTAATTTCCTTGAAAGAAAATCCTTTTATGCATTTTATTTAACTTAGTCTTAAACTTTGAAATGAGACGCCAGTTTGTTTCTCTTTCTCGAAAACTTTCCTTGGAGTGCCAAATTAGCATGATG
This sequence comes from Laguncularia racemosa, assembly GCA_037954665.1. Taxonomy (NCBI): domain Eukaryota; kingdom Viridiplantae; phylum Streptophyta; class Magnoliopsida; order Myrtales; family Combretaceae; genus Laguncularia; species Laguncularia racemosa. The sequence goes on along the minus strand of JBBMOL010000484.1, from coordinate 40,426 downwards.
ATATGAGATTAGAGGGCAGATCCCATCTCTTCGAAATGTCATATAGTATTATGTTGTTTTCAATCATTTTTGCTAATATGGTAGGTTACATGTTAGTTCCTATGTTTCATGTCAGCAAAAACAAAGTTTTATAACTATATAAATATATATGAAAAAAAAAAAAGTTTAGGATGAAATCTGAATAAGGAATCTCTAATCAATAAAGTGGGTTTTGATTTTTCAATTTTTTGATTGGTTTTCCAAAATTTGGCTATTTAGAATAGCATGAAGGATTCCATTAATGAATTTTTTTTGTATTTATTAAAAGTTCTTACATATTTTAAGATAAATGCACAATTCACCATTAAAAAAAAAATGCAAACGAATAGAAAAGTGAAAATTAGCGCTAAGTAAATATACCCAGGCACCTGTATAATAAAATCTTCTACTGTTATAATCAGTAAAAAAATAATATGGAAGAAATCCATTTAAAGACATCCAACAAAGCAAAGTAGTTACTTAAGATATTAAGATACCTTAAGAAGCTCCTAAATTAATCGGCCAGATGCTACATAAAGTGCTACCTTTATTCTCGTATTCTTCTTAATGATTTGAGAGAATCTGCTAGGAAAGTTCCTCAGCATTCCGTTACTTCTACGTCTGCATATCTGCTTGTGTTGCATGAGATCGAAGTAATTTTGAAACATTTCGCGTTTGCTCTTCTATAAAAGGAGCACAAAGTATCAACATTTATTCATGTGCATCACAGCATCCAAACAGTGGAAAACAAAACTCGGGAGAGTAGAAAACAGGAAGTGAGGAATACAAGAATGGAGATAGAGGAAATATGCAACAGTGAGGCATTGCCTCTTCTCTCACTAAATCATGTTTCTCTCCTGTGCCGGTCTGTTTCGGATTCTGTGAGGTTCTATGAAGATGTGCTTGGCTTCGTTTCCATCAAACGCCCATCTTCTTTCAACTTCAATGGAGCTTGGTTAGTACTAGTAACCAAATCTCTTCCTCACCACCAGCTTTTGTCATGTATTTCATATTAATTAAGTGCTTTATTCTTCGGAGTCTACGCAGTCCACATTAGAGTATAGATACTCCGACTATGTGTGTAGTATGAATGCTTTCACAGTGTTTCGCATTATTTTTTGACATTTTATTTTTGCGAAAGAGTCAACATCCATCATGGAATGCATTCCATGGTGAACCTTCAAACACATAAATAAATGCGGCGATACATTTTTTCTCTAGAAATTTCATTAATACAATGAGATTTCTCCCCGTCTCGTTGCGTTTGGCGGGCAAAGTATTCTCTTCCATAAAGAAAACTCACATACTTTTACCATTTAGGCTGTACAACTATGGCATTGGGATCCATTTGATCGAGCACCCCTCATTGGATGAGCTTGAGCCCCTAAGTGAACCCCGATCAATCAATCCCAAAGACAACCACATTTCTTTCCAAGTAAGTTATACCTTTTCATTCTTAATTCATATTATATCACTTTTTAATGGAAATTAGCCTAATTTTTTTGCCCTTTATATACTACAAAAGTGCTCGGATGTTGGACTGGTGAAGAGAAGGCTTGAAGACATAGGAATGAGATACATAACAGCTGTGGTGCGGGAAGGAGAAGCAAAAGTGGATCAATTCTTCTTCCATGACCCAGATGGTTACATGATTGAGCTTTGCAATTGCGAAAATATTCCTATTTTGCCTCTATCTTCATGCCCTTTAAAGCCGAAATTGCCAGGAAGTTTCAATAAAGTCACACCAAGTAACTGTGGTTTCATGGAGACTGTGATGATGGAGGACTTGAGCATGGACATGATGAATTTTGCATTTTGAAGTTGGCTGAGTTAAAAAATTAAAGGCGTGTCACCAATATTAATCTCAGCTTTTGGATTTGAAATTTTAAATTTTTCATTCTATTATATATTATATTGTTACTTTATGACTATTTGTCGTGCATATTGTTATCAGTGTAATACCAATAAACTTGTGAGATACTTGATTGTATTTTTATTTGTGAACTTTCTATGAAAGGAAAAACAGACTTACTGTTTTTTATATTTATCGAGTAGAAATTTGTTTATTCAAGAATGGAAGTGGTGATGTTATACCGGATTTGGTTTTGATAGGTCATGTTATTTCATTATCCTGTTATAGCAAAATGATAAAAACGTCATTTAAGAGATGAATGTAGGACAATCAAAACCCTTTGGCCGAAAAAGGCTTCTCTTCTGCTGTCCCAAAAATAAATAGAAGAAGAAGAAGAAGATATGGGGTATAATAATTCAACTAAGTTTACTAGCCACTAATTCGAGTTTCCTCTTGAGTTTAGGCTGTTTGCTAAGTTCAACTCAAATTTACGAATATTTGGCACAATGAATATGCTAAGTATAAATCGAGTATTAATGGATATTAATTTCTAGGTTGAATTGGTGACTGCAAATAAATTAATTAATAAAAGATATATTTTTTCTTAATAAATGAACCTAAATAACTTTAAATATGAATTGAAATCGAGGCAACAATTTTGGTCGAACATAGGCTCAAAACAATCTTGATCGTGCTCAACCTTGATCTCCATCTTTGGCTGCACCCCTAAGATAGATGGATAGGAGGTTTACTGGATATAAAAAAAAAAAAAGAAGCCCCGGCATTTTTCAAAGATAGTACATTTAACCCCTTATTTCTTATTACTCGCCCATTTTCGGTCTATTAATTAAATTAAGTATTGATCTTAATATAATATATAACATAGAATCACATATACCATAATATCAACCCTCACAAAATTTATATATGATTAGTGCAATAACATATGTTAAAATAATAGTAATAATCTCTAAAGTTTTCTTGAACTCAATTAAGCTTACAAGCTAATCCTACTAACATTATAAAGTTTAAGTCTAAGTTAATCAATTACTTGAATAATTCAATCTCAATCTCAACTTCTTTACTATTGGATCGAAATCAAATAAATATCAAGTTGTTTATCTTATTTGTGCAATGGTGTAATTCACCGAACGAACCATGGAGCATTAGCTTATACATCACCACATTTTTTTTTATTAATATGTCCACAACTTCCTTTCGATATGGATATTAACTATTATTTCTTTTGGTATATTGAAAAAAACAAGGCAGATATTGTCTAACCCAAAGTCTTTGTGATGCCCTGTATAATTGTTTTAACTCTAATCTGTCAAAGCTTTTAATAATAGAAAAAGATACATAAAAAACAGAAAGAGATTTATAGTAACATGATTATGTAAAAAGGGAATTTATTTGTAAAAGAGATTTATAGTAACATGAAATTTCTTTTGTAGACTCTTAATAGATATCTTAAATCCCGAGGACACCATTAAAGCAAAAGCGAGTTAACAATGATTTTGGCTGTTTCCGCTTCAGTAATACCCCAATTCGGAGGATTACAATTTACAACATCATTCAATGGATAAATTTCGTACTACTGTAACTTGTCTTACTCATTTGTCACAGGAAAAGGGGACGATCGTTCCAAACATTCCAAAACCGGAAAGAAGAGAATGCAAGTGACCATGAATTGAAGGCAATTTCCTAGCTACAAGGAAACCTCACGGAAATTGCTTGGACCTAGATTTAGTTCTTGGAAATTTCTTTTAGGTAGTGTCATATTATGTCGTAGCTCCCCAAGCCGATTTCTTCTGTATAGAACAGACAAAAAGCACATATAGCCTTAACGTCAAAATCCAAATCGATCTTTAACTTTATTTTCATGCAAAATAAGTTATCCAACACTTTGAGTAAATAAAATAAGAAGACAATAAGACGGGAAAAACATATTAGCTCGAAATTGGACGATTATGAGCCATTAATTCTGTCATGCTGCTAAATTTTAATGGCAATGATATTCCGCCGTATAATTTATTTAAATAGGTTACACAAAGACTTATTAGTTATTGGACGGGTTTGTAACCATTTTTTATCTATTCAAAAATTATTCATTACTTTGGAAAAACCATTAAGTGATACTTGATTTGTAATTGGATGATTGTGATCAAAACACACTAAATCATATACCATAATACTCCATAGTAATGTCTAGGGCCTCATTAGCTGTAATAATCCACCTTCTGAGTTTTTGTTTACCTATTTAATATACCAACCCACCTGCTTACCAAATACAACCAATTTCCAAAGCAATCTAGAGGACTTATATTTGGAGTTACATCACCACTATACATGAATATAACATACCTTTATATTTACTTATGGATCCATGCTTAAATTACAACATAATAAAGTGGTCTAGTTATACAAAATGTGGATCAAAATCTAAGCTCCTAGGACTGAACTAGCATTGTTAAAAACCCCAATGCCCAAGATATTACTTCAACTATTTACACCAACACCCAAGGTTAGCAAACACTAACCTCCTAGTTCCTTATAAAGCTAAGTAAGTACAAAAGATAAAATAATAAGAAATAAAGCAACTAACAATAGTGAGGTAAACTCATAGTCAAGCATACAATCAACAACTAAGTGTCATTACAAGTACTAACATATCCACAAATGTTATGCGCATGCACATGAAATGCACTAGCCAATATTCTACTAAGCAGTAGTTGGTGGTTCAATTGAGATATCTGAGAAAATACCAAGAATTCACAAAAGAGTCAAACTAAGAGAGTCACAAGAGATTCATGCAATCTATATGCTAGAAATCAAGTGCATACTCACAACTTAACAAACCAAAGACCCTTAGGTCATTTCATGCAACGCTAAACACCATGAGTGCAATTTAAGAATCTCGAGAACTCAATCATAATAATCAAGCATTTCAAATTTATTCTCAAATAATAAAACATTCATAACTTCCCAATTTCCAATTACCCATTCTACATACTAGTGATATTTAGTATGCTTTTCCAATTCAACATCAACACCCATCAATCAATAACATATTACATTAACTATAGAATGACATTCAAACACAAAAACAAAACAAACATACATTCTAAATTCTCTTAGAGAATATTATTAGTGAGAGGATCAACATCTAATATCAAGTTCAAATAAAATATCAAATTTTCAAGTAATTAAAATAGAAGATTAATATTATGTTAAATAGTTCAAATAAAAAAATCTCATTATATCACTGTTATAATACTATTAAATTGAATTGAAATGACACATTTACAAGAAAATCACAAAATCTTTTATTTGAATCACTAAATATAATATTGATATTCTAATGTAACTAATTAAAAGTTCGATCCTCTATTTTACCAATTTATCATAACATTAACCATCTATTTTAACCACTTGAAAGTTTGATCTTCTATTTGAACTTAACTCTAAATGTTAATCTCATCGCTTGTAATTTCCCCAAATCCTCCTGCAACAATCATAGTAAGTGATGATATAAGGTTTAGCAACCAACAAGCAAGTAGTCTATATTATCAACCATACGCACTACCCTCAATCAACTTAGAAACATACCCACCTAGACTAATAAAAACTCACAAGCTAACTAGTAAATAGAAATGGACCTCCCACATCAATTGTATGCATAGGATTACCTAAATGCACTTCAACAAGTCAGTAAATCATAAATATTAAGTATGTAATAAGTCTTAATGCCATTTATCTCCCAATTTATGCACTTGTGGTTAGTTTACTTAGAGACAATAGAGACGGAATAGAATAGCTCTATTAATGAAAATCCAATCTTTCACTAGTTTTCCATTATTATGACAAAATAAAAAATATAGCAACAAGCTACAATCAAGTGCTACTTAGTCTCATGCTTCTATCCCTAACAAAAGCTATGTAAATCTACAAAAATACTCTCTCAAATATCTCATAAGAAGCTACTAGTAAAAGAAATGCAAAACTAAAATAACCCAACCACGTACAAAAAATAAAAAAAATAGAAATAAAAACATTTACTTCTATAATGCTTCTACAATAAGTAGGACAATTTCTACAAGTTTCTACAACTAGCTTCTAAGTTAGAAATAAAAGAATAAAGGATGATTGTTAGAGTAAGCTTGAGTATATTTTTCTCTTCCTTTCTTTTTTATATCGCTTTTGTATTTATGGGATTGTAAGCTCTATATCTCGTAGCATGTTCTGTGTAAATATTTCTCTCTCGTTGAGTTGTATATCACTTATTATTAGCTTAAGACAAATATAAACATTAAATACTCCAACGTTCACTTATTCGTGAAATCTCCTCTTTTTCCCCTTATGAACATCTTTATCTTTCCACAAAATTTTGTAGAAGTGTGTACATAGAAATAGGATGATAGAAAACTGCCAATAACAAAATATAAATAAATATAAAGTTAATATTGGAAGTTTAAATTTATACATTAGAGACTTTTTTTTTTTTCGGTCAAAATGCATTAAGAGACCTTATATATATATAATATGGCTTCATCTTCTTCCTCTTGAATGCCGCATTCATGTAGTAAGCTTTGATTTCGATTTTAAATGCAAACTCGAAGACAACCTTGCAAATATCTTAGAAACGTGATTTTAATGTAAATTTAATCTTTAAGTCCCTATAATTTCAACAAAAATAAAGTTTGAATTTTTTTTCAAATACCCATTGATAACTCTATTATTAAACTTCAAGCTTTAACATTCCATAATTTCGTCTTTTCTTTTGTAGATTAGAGTCGTGAAACTATTTTTATATCGAGTTTAACATTCAAAGTTCAACAAAATCAAATTTAATATGCTTACTTTGAAAGTCCCACTCTACACGCCATTTTCCTGCTCTTTACACCATTTACATATTCCTTGACTCAACATTTAATCTTGTAGTGAATTTGATTATATTTAGGATAGGATACAATTCTTAAGTTGTATCTAATGATAGGGTGGGGTCTTGAGCAAATTGGTCCAAGCAATCAATATCTTGAAAACCTTGAACAATACTGATAAAACTTGAATAATGTTAAAACTTGATGTCGATGAAGATAGCTTACTTCTTGTAGATTATTGCTTCTACAATTCATTTGTGTAGAACTAGATCTTGCTTCTACAAAAATCAGCCAGAGACATGTTTTGCTTCTATAGATAAACAACTTTCTTTAACAAACAAAAAAGCTTGCTTCTGCATTAAAAATAACTTACTCTACATTCATTATTTTTCAACTACACGTTTAATAAACTTGTTATATAGTGCATAATAGGTTTTGTTATCATTAAAGCTACCTAAGAGATTTAACTTTCTCCTTTTTTAATGGTAACAAAATATTAGAGAAATATAATCTTAAATATAATAATTTTGCATTTTTTTTGTCTATTTCTTTTTATCATTTTAATCTTTTGAAAAAAAAAATACAATGTTTTTCCCTTTAAAACCAATAATGGTATGAAAGCCATCTCATTGTATTGTATTAACCTATACCTACTTGTTGTCCCAATAGTTATTATTGTTTATCTTATTATATCTCTAACAGCAAATTAATATAAATATTGTAGATGTTATGATTCATTGCTTGTGTTATGCAGATACATTGTATATATCGCGCTTCATATGATAGGGATGATCATTATACTTCGAACAATTCTTAATACCATGGTTGAACTGGAGAGGGAGTAAGAGGGAGAGAGTTTGCAGATGGCTTAAAGTGGAAGAATGGTTAATGATATATTAGGGTTGATTGATTGAGACGCATGCCTTCTTACTATTGAATTTGCATGCATATGTAGATTAGACACTTACACCAAACTGTTTTTTTTTTTCTCTCTTTTTTTTTTTTTCAAGTTTATATATCTTATCAAAATGAGGTTAGTGAGATACCTATCGTAACTTCAATTTCATAATTATGATAACATGTCAGAGACGAATTATTTTGGATATAATTGTATAAACGTGTGTATGGATGTGGCCTTTTCTTTGAATTTTGCATACAGAAGAATCTAGACTAATCATGCATTATATACTAATAAGTGGATTTGGTTAGCAAACCCTTATAGAGAATATGTGATATAACTCAGCTTTTAATGGATTCTGCTAGCAGAGCTGTACACACTTTGCAGGTGCAGCATCAGATTGTAAATATAGTAAATACAAGCTTTCTTCAAGCTTCTGAGTAAATAATCAACCGGCCTCATATTATTTTATTTTATTTTTTATTTTTTAACATAAAATTCCATTCCATCAGAACGCAAAATAACAGAAATCACAAGCCCAAGCCGGGTCACAAGTTCACAGCAGACGATAAGGCCTGACGCAAAACAGAAAGCACAAGAAAAAAAGGGTTGATTGGCCAAGCCGTACAAGACAAGGCCTCACATGGTTCAAATCTAAAAAACAACATTGTCCCTCATGGCTGGACATTTCAAGTTGAAAACCTCAAAGTTGGACTTTTCCTTTTAATTTTTCTGGTCTTGTTTTGAATTGAAAATTTTTAAACCGAAGGTTTTCATTTGGTTTCGATTTAGGACATCTAAACCATTGAAATATCGGTGGCCAAAAAAAAAAAAAAAAAACCATTGAAACATCAAGTACTAATATATATGTATGCTTTTAATAAGCATGTGAAATATAAAAAAGTATTAAGTACATATATAATAAATAATACATACTTGTATAACATGTAATTGTATTATTTGCATCGCTATATGTTACATAAGATATAGCATAAGATATAGCATATTATTAAGATATAGTATAACATTCCATATTACGTATGAAATTTTTACAATTGATAAGATATAATATCTAAAGTAAACCTTATAGACGTATTATTATTACCACAGCTCTGAATTTTTTAGCCATTTTGTTTTTTTATTCTTAATCGGTGAATATAGACATTATTTGAAGTATTTATAATCGTATTTGTTATAATGTGGAGAAAAAGTGAAGTACAAACAAGTGTTATGAGGATTCTTGGGAGAAACAATTTATATTATTAAAGTGAATGAACCTATTTTTGGGAGGAAAATACAAAAAAAAAAAGCTCTTTTTATAAAATATTATTAAAATGGGGTAAAAGAAAAAAATATTAAGCAAGTAAGGTAAAATGCAAACACAACCCCTTTTCCTCTCTTCTTGTTATAGCCATGCAAGTCCAAAAGGAATTTTTTTCAGCAATCAAGCACAAGCGAACCTCCATTTGTGCAATTACAGAGCTATGCCATTCATTTCTCTTACTTTACTTTTTATATATCAATTTGGGTTGTTTTGTTGAGTGCAATATTATTTTTGAAACCCTAATTTCATGTAGCTATATTATGTGTAGATTTGGTTATTTTAGTTGCAAAACTGTGCATTACTTGTTAATGTATGTGTAGTAGTAAAATATATGAAATGCGGGAGTTGTAAAGGTGTAAAAGTTGTTCAATATGATAATTATTTGGAATGCATAGAAGGCATTTGTTAAAATTACTCATAGGAAGTTATTTCAATTTTTCATAGGACTCAACACGCACACGTGATGTAATTAAGTTGGAAATGGCTGAGATGTTGAAATTTATTATGTACATGAAAAGAAACATCATGAATGGCAATGATGGCCCCAACTATGAGAATGGGTTGATGAAGAAGTTAAAGGTGAAGAGGAATTCAAACTATAGAGAATTCTTACATAGGATTTGTGGAAGTATTAGGGTCAATCTAATTACGGTGTGTGTTAAGATACTACATAGGCATCCATACTACTTCTATAGGGGTGTAAGATATAACTTGATGCCTATTACCAATGATGATGATATTGCATCTTTTGGGGAGGAGCACATACAAGACTTAAATGTTGAAATCCATAAAGAATTGCAATATCCAAATGAAGAAGAACCCTTGACAGTCAATACCTTATCTCCTCGATAATAAGAAGGGTCAAGCATGATGTGTAATTCACCCATGATTGATGGAATGGCTCTAGTGTTAACTTTTGCACCTTTATATGATGAAGAAAACTTGGATGATCCAAAAATAAATGAGACCCTCCACTTTCCAACTGAAATTGATACTATTGTGGAATACTTTATAGTATATAATGAGTATTTCGATGATGATAAGGGTCGTACTAGAAATGTTGTAAATGACATGTGTGCCACACATCCATAAGTGCATATGCATATAATGCAAGTTCCTAGTGCCAAGAAGTGAGTCATTTAGATGATAGTGAGTCTAGGAATGCCATTCCATTTTTTAATACCAAGGGAGATAGTGTTTAATCACCTTTGAGGAAAATATGGCCGATATGTGAGGTAACTTCGGCAATAGTAATGAGCTTAGGGAGAGAATGGGATTCAATAGTAAGGAAGAGTTAGTCCAAGCTATCAAGATGTATATCACATTAAGAATCAATATAACTTTATAGTTGAAAAATCAAACAGGACCTTATGGTCAATTTTCTATGTGAAGAAGGCCAATGATTGCAAGTGGAGGCTTCAGTCTTGTAAGAAAAAGTTGGAAGGCCTTTTTGCCATCACAATTTTCAAGGGACCTCACACATGTACAAGTGCTATGATACATTAGGATCATCTGAAGTCAGATTCAAATATAATAGCCATAATCTTTATTGAATATGTGAGGAAAAACTCAAATATAAAGGTTATTGATCCTAATTCTATAATTGAAAATAATTTTGAGTATACAATCTCCTTGAGAAAGGTGTAGAATTCAAAGAGGAAAGCAATTGAAACTGTATACAGTGACTAAGACAAATTGTCCAAAGAATTTCCAAAGCTCGTAAATGCAATTCAGATTAGTAATCTTGGAACACAAGTCAAATAAGGTTGGCATAGTCTAATAGTTCATAAGGAGCCCATCTTCAAACAGGTCTTTTGGACATTTGATCCATGTGTTGAGAAATTCAAGTATTGAATACTATACGTAGTATTGACGATACTTTCTTATATAGGAAATACACTCATAAGTTATCGATTATATGTAGCATGGATGGAAAAAATTGCTTTGCCCCCCTTGCATTTACCATAGTAGATGAGGAATCAACAAAAATGTAGGGATGGTTTCTTCAAAAATGAAGGAGCATGTCGTAGGTAACCATGAAGAAACCATTTGTCTCATATCCGATAGACATGCCAATATCAACACTAGAGTTGAAAGATAGGACAATGGATGGAGGCCTCCCTTTGTAATGTGGAACTTTTGCATATGCTACATTGCAAGCAACTTTAACACTACTCATAAGAATTTACAATGCAAGAAATGGGTGACAATTATTAGGATGAAGGCATAACCTCACAAGTTCTAACATTATATAGACCTCGTTAGGAGAATAAAAGCAAACACTCCAGCATCGTTTAATGGCATCCCACTGAAATAGTGGATAATTGCATTTGACAACAGCTACCGTTATAAGTATATGACTATTAACATTACTGAAAGTTATAATTCTATTCTGAAAAAAGCAATAGGCTTATTGGTGACTAGGCTTGTGAAAAAATTTTCTACAATTGTGTCAAGCATTGGGATAGGATGACTAAGGATGCACAGAAAGAAATAGCAACAAACCAAGTTTTCATAAGATACACTAGTGAGAAAATGGAAAAATGGAGATGCAAGGCCAACTCCCACAAGGTGATTAGGTTTAACAAACTGAATCAAATATATGAGATTCTAACAAAACCCTAGCACATTGCAAATGGGGTTAAAGGAGGAAGAATGGCATAAGTTATAGACCTCAAGAACCATATGTGCACATGTAATAAATGGCAAATATATAGGATTTTGTGTTCACATACTTACACTGCAATAGCATATCAAAGGCTTAACAACTCATTGGTCATTAGCTGATGGTACAGGTGGACACATCAGTTACAATATTATTGAACTCACTTCTATCCTATTGGAGATGGGTGTTACTAGCCAAGGGTTGACTTTCCATCCCTCTACCTTGACATTAACAAACTTCAACATGAAATGAGAAAGATTCGATCAAAATGATACCACATAGGGATGGAACTTAAAGAGACTTCATCTAAAACTAGGTGTAGTAAGTGTAAAAAGGAAGGGTATAATAAAAGGAAGTGCCCACAAAGAAATAATAACGGTAAATAGATTACAACAAAAAAAAAAAAAACTAATTTGCCTCATTCCTTCAACATTGATTTTAATTTAGTTGGGATGATAACCTTCTATTTACTAACCAAAATTTGCGTACATGTTATAGGATAAATGGAGTTAGGACCTTTTGATCAATTATTATTGAGCCAATAGGCTAAACATCACTTAAAGTTCGTTTAATAGGGGTAGGCATTGCATATAACGAGTTTTTTATGTATTTTCTAACTAAATTTATCGATTTTTACAATTTATACGTTTATATTTTGCAAGAGGCATCTTAGGTGATAATTAGATGTCACAAGTTATAGCTACGTCGTGACAATGATGATATCCCATTAGATTCTTGCATGATACCTTATTTAGAGAGAGTTAAGATTATAGGATTAGCATGCCTTCCCTTCATTCAACTGGATCGGCATCTCCTTACAACACTAGTGGAGAGGTGGAGACTTGAGACGTACACCTTCCATGTGACCCATAGCAAGGTCACCGTGACTCTACAGGACATAGAAGTCCAATTTGGGTTACTAGTTGATAGCCAAGCTATTATAGGTAGCACCAGTTAGGCATCTAAGAGCGATTGCTTGGTGAGAAGCTTGAGATAAAGCAGGTAAAGTGCAAATAGATTAACTTATTTTAGTTGTGGTAGAGATTTTGGGTTTTGCATGATAAAGCCTCTGACGAGACCCGATTAAGTGTTATACCTATGCCAACATTATGTAGTTCCTAAGAGGCTTGGTATTTGCAGGCAAATTAAGTGGCTTAGTTCATTATATGTTCCTTCTAATCTTAGAGTACTTCACACTTACAAGCCCGTATAGTTGAGACTCTACCTGTTTGTTTTAATTGTATCACCAGTTATGCCTTGTATCCATCTCTACTGCATAGAAGATTGGGGGAGCAACAATTCTTTTGTAGGTGTAGGCATGAAATAGGTTCCTAGATATAATTCCCTAGACCCATTACGGGATTAGATTTTATTAGAGAATGGGAGGCCTTTGGCATCTAGTAAAGTATATTTTGAGACACCACACAATACCCCATGCATGTTGTTTAAGCATATAGGGGAGCATTAGATCTCCAAACCCCACAACAAGTGCGTTACCCTTTTATATTTTACTATCCACTATATACAATATATCTTCATTAACCTCTAAGCATTTAACATTAGGTTATTTGGTAGTCTTATCTCGAGGAGCTCATTAACATGCTCCCCCCATTCTACCATGCTAGCAAAGGCATATAGACAACTCAAGTACCATTGATATGTATTTACATTGTATAGTGGTATTACTTAGATCATGTTTATCACTAGTTTGGTAGGTTCCAGCAAGTGCCTACCAATGTTAATGCAAAGCCTCGCTTGCACGATATTGATTTATAGGACTGGACTGACACTAATTAAATAGCCCTACATGCATTTTATATTGCTCATTGGGAGGATCGTCACTCTTATACAATCTTATAAGGATATGGTGATAGTGTGCATCTAAATAACATCTAATAGTACATATGTGTTTGCTGATACTATGTGAAGCATACCGGAGTAATAGTTGAATACTTGGTAAGAAATACATTTACAATATTATATTAACTAATCTATATAAGTACCACTAATGCATTTTCTTCCACTTTGCCTTCTAAGCTAATACCCTCCACCATGTACGCTTATATGCAATCTACCTATAACAATTTCCTTAACTAATACTAACATACATCTAGTTAAGGATCATGCTAAATTTATACTTTTTCTTGCTGCTCAACACACGCTAACCAAATGGGTAAGATACTACAGACAAAGAGTATGCACCTCTAGTAGATCCTACACTTACACCACTACCGTACCGTAGAGTTAATAGAGCAAGAGTTAAAGGAGGATGATGGAGGGATGAGTAAAGCCATCATGAGCACACTCCTCTAAACATCATGGTTGAGAATACCATAGGCAACTCAGGTCCCAACATTAGGTCATTTATCACAACCACATACCATCCCCCCTTCCCCCATAGGCACTCTATCAGCGGTCTTATCCTTACACCACCTGCTCCGTGGAGATCACACTTGATTAGGTATTGGCAACAACTTATAGCCTTCCATACAATTGAGTCTAATTCCTCCACGTGACTTCAATAAGCCCCCATAGTTGCCTACAACACAAAAATCACAAACTCCTCCCACCTCCGATGGGAGAGAAACTAAGCACAAATTTATCATATCCAGAATCATTAACAGTTTATTAAGAGTAAAAGTAGGAGCAAGAGGGTATAGAGTTCTGTATGATTTATCTTAAACATTTTTATGGATATTCGAAACATTGTACATTTTAATAAAAAGTTCATTTTACTTTTCTTATGTTATTGGCTTATGGTTGATATAATCACTTATATTTTCCTTCTATCACTATCATTATATGTGTTTGTTGGTACAAATTGTTGTTGAGATGTACTATCGCACTTGAAATTGGAGTAGAGATACGTGACTTTGTATATGGAGGCCTACTTTACTACAAATTTTGTAGCAAGTGTTGCATGTGCAATCAGTACAAAAAATATTTACACTAAAGGCGCATGCACTACATGCATTGCATGTTCCATCAATATGAAAAATATTTGCATATGCCTTTAGTATCTTACTCGCCTTTTTTTTTTTTCCTTAACCCTATTTTAATATTTAAAAAAAAAAGGCATTTTTTTTATTTAGCCCTATTTTTGGTGTCTACATCCGTTGCTTAAAATATTATATATATATATATATATCTCTTCAATTAAAATGTCTACTCCTACTTTCATGTAAGGATGGTTACATCTTTTTCAACCCACTAGATCAACTTTACTTATTAGTAAGAAAATTCTATAGTGCCATTACTCTTCAATCATGATAAAGTTTTTAGAATCAAATTAAAAATAAAGTCCATTAATAGTAAACGAAAATCGTAGGCAACATTTATTATTCAGTATTGACTAAGGGTGGGTAAAAAAAACAAACCAAATTGAATTAATCCGCAAACAAAAACAAACTAAATAAAAAATATGTTTTTTTTTTCTTTTATTTTATATTCATTTTTGCTATTTGGTTTGGAAATTTTCCAATTTGAATCAAATAAAAAATTTATAGTTAGTTTGGAGAGATAATTTGAGAAAAATATTTTTGAAAAAAAATAATAATATTTTACTTATAACTAAAAAAATTCTTCTTTATAACGCAATATTTGAAAGAATTTTTAATTTATATTTATTAAAAAGTGTATGTATTAAAATGTTATGACTATAATATAGCAAATATGTATATAGCTAACTCAAAATTTATATTATATATTAGCTTGAAGAATAAATTTGTTGTTTTATCATTTAAATTTTTTTAGTTGTTTAAATATTGACTTTATCAATTTTATATATGATATCAATACATATTATTATTCAATAAATTTAGTGTTACTCATATGAAATTTACATGCTAAGCAAATGTACTTTTTTACCAAAAAAATATAGTTTAATTCATAAATCAAATCAAATCAAACCAAAATTTTATAGTTTAGAAAAAATATAAAATCAAACCGTGTAGTTCTGTTTGAAGCAATAAAAACCCAACCTCATTTTTATAGTTTGGTTTGGTTCAAAGGAAAAACTAAACCAATCTGATCTGCACACCCTCGTACTATTGATAGCATTTATAATAGTAAATCACCTTCGAATAACAGTAAAAATAAAAATCATTAATAGTAAAACAAATTGTCGATAGTAATGACACCATATAATTGTCTTTTAAAGTCTAAAAACCACAATAGGGTGATATATAGGCTTTTAAAAACATGAAATGATAAAATCAATTTTATCTTTTTAGAGCACCCCTTAAAATCCATGTATACATAGTTTTTTTTTTCTTTTTTAAATTCAGTTAACTATATTTTTTCACATATATTATGTAAATTTAAGTATTAATATTACAAAGCTAGAAAATGAAAATTCCCAAAATTCCAAACAAGGTCAATAGAATATAGAAGGAAGATTTGGATACTAATTAAAAAAAGGTTTATAAAATTGAGGGCCAATTTTTTTTTTCCAAAATGACCATTATGCCTATAAACTTGATTTATCGAAAATAGCTCTGAAATAGCTTAGTGGCCCTAAAATAAAATTTCAAGACCCTAATTAAGTGAATAAAATCATTAAGAAATTATTTTGAGTCAATTAGAAAAGAAACATTAGAGGTTGGAAATTAATTTTGCAAAATGACCATTTTGTCCCTAAACTTGATTTGGAATCATTGAAATTAGTTGAAATCACTAAAAAAACTTAATTAAAGTTATTTAAAGTCATTTTAAATTATTGAAAGTGATTTCTTAAAGTTTGTAAACAATTTACTAAAAATGATTTTTTTTTTGCTCTTGAAATCAATTTTATCAAAAATGGATTTGAAATTTCTTAGAGATGTTAGATATAGTTCCAAGACATTAATTGGGAGAGTAAAATTAATTACAAAATATTTAAAGACAATTAGAAAGCAAAAATTTTAATTTAAATGTCAATTGGGTAAAATGACCAAAATACCCCTAGACTTATCTTATGAAGGAGTAACTAAGTAAATTAAATTCCAAGGGCATTTTAGTAATTAAAAAAACACTATTTTGCAGCTGGAGTAAGTAGAAGAAATTAAGGGAAAAAATAATACTAGAATAGGCTAAATTAAAAGAACACATGTTACTTGAGCTGCAGCACACTAACCCTTATGAACTCATTTATCCTTACCTTTAGAACCTCACTAAAACCTACCATAAAAACCCATTTTAGGACATAAAAATAGTATCCCCCATTTCATTTTTCTAGAAAACTTCCTAAGGTAAATGCTTTCAAAAACCTATTAAGTTTATTATACTCCTTAAAACTCTTAATACCCATTAAACCCTGTACTAATTTAGTTATTTTCTTGTAAGTTTTAGGTTAGGAGTCAAATGGGATTTCGAGTTAAAAAAGGACATCTTACATGTGATTTAGGCGTGAAGATAAATAAGAAAATTACTTGATTCAAGTGGAATTTAGTTTATAAATTGTAAGTCTAAGTAATGTATAATGTTTATTGTGAAGAAAATCAATCAAAAGTTTAGGAAAAACATCATTTTGGAAGTGGGTAAGCATGGTTTGGAAAGAATTTGGGTATTTCTTGGATCTCCAATGAGATAAGTTCAAAATCTTATTTAAGTTGATGATTTAGGATAGTTATAAGTGATTGAACTTGAAGATTTGATGATTTCTTCAATGTTGACAATGTATTGAGATGTACTCTTGCTGCAACCACATATGTTGAAGATTCTAGTTGTCATTTGATGATTTAGGAATTAATCTATGATTTAATATGTTTTATGTATTGTTGGGTGTTGAATTGAATGATAGAAATAAAAGATGATACATGATAATTGAAGATATATAATGGGTTATTAGATGTAGTTCCAATCGCCACTATAAAGATAGAATTGATGCTTAAATTTTCTTACTAAATCTGATTTGAATGTTGGGTAATTGATAAATTGATGGTTGGAGTATGAACATGTGATGTGTGGAGTGATTTTGATGAATAATTAGTAGATATAACATGTGAAAGGTTAGAACTTGGTAGTGTGATTGAATTAGTTGATAAATGAGCTGATTTAATTGTTAAGTTGTAAATTCCCAGCATATTAATATGTTCTTAGAGTGATAAATTTGATGAAAATTGAAGTTACTTGATAAATATTAAATTTGGTAAAGTTTAGGGATAAATTGAGTTGAATTGGAAGATTATAAGAACTTGAAATGTTGATTTCTTGCATGATTTTTGGAAAAATGTTTTACTCTTGAAAAAATATGATATATTATGTTTATTTTGAGTAAATTTAATGGAATCATGATTTAATTATAAATAGAAGTTGGATTGGAAGTAAAATGAAGCCTAAAAGTGAAGAAGCTTAGAAATTAGATTAATTGAATGGATGAAAATAAACTAGGGGTGTGCTATGTTTTGATTGCCTTGTTTTGGAAATATTTTTTGCTTGAAAATGAAAAACAAATAATGTATTACACACTAAGAAAGAGTAGGAACAAGTGGGCATTGATTTGAAGTGATTTGAACTTAAATTAAATAAGTTATGGGCACTTAAAATTTAAAATTCGTAATTAAATTTGGTTTGGTAGTTTAAGGACTCTAAATTGAGTAAAGTAATGCTTTTTATGTTAAAATGGGTAATAGAAGTAATTAAAACAAACAAACAAACGGCTTTGAATTCACCTAATTTAGACTTAAATTGAGTTAGTTATTACTATTTAAAACTAAGGCTTTAATTTGTGATGAATTAAAATTAAGTTGATTAGTGACTTAATTAGAATGGGCCATGGTCAACCCAACCAAAATAGAACCCTAAGGACCACCCTCTAACCCTCCTTTTAGGTGGTCCAATTTAATTAAACATAATTTACTTAAGCGGGCTTAATTAACTAAACCATCTTAATTGACCCAAAATAAAATTTAATATGATAATATGGATCTAATAACTCATGGGCCCAAGATCTAAATTAAAAACATAGTTAGGTCTATTTCTTCTTAAGACTTATACCCTAAATGGGCCTTATCATGATAAATAACTCAATTAAGCCTCAAACCAATTCGAGACCTAAATTGAATTAACTAATTAAACTAAACTAGATATAGGATGGGCTTACATGAGTAAGATAAAAACATAAATGGGTCTAAGACCTAAAATGGTCAAAGACCCAAAACCTACTTAGACCCATTAATTTTTAAGGCTTATAAACTAAATAAGCTGAATGAATAACTCAATTGTAAATGGGCCTTCAACCCTACAAGACCCTAAATCAAAGAAGAACTTAAAATAAAATTGAAATTAGACCTAATAATCAATTAAACTTAAAACACAACATATAGGATTAATGGACTTAAAGTAATTAAAATAAATAAATTGACCTAAGGAGAATTAAAATGGACTTAGTAACTAACTAGACTTAATTAAAGTAATTAAGACTAATAGGCCTAATTCCAAATATAATTGAGACTACTATACTTAAAGGGCCTAAATACCCTAATTGGCCCTAAAACAAATTAGACTTAAAAATTCAAATATTTTATTAGGTTTAATTAAATAAGTCCTAAATGGTTCAAGTCACAATTAGTTAAAAGCTAATTAGGCCTAGATGACTTTAACTAAGCTTGTAACTAGTATGAGCCCCAAGTAGTCTAAACCAACTTTAGAATATGATTCAATCACTTAAAATAATTAACTAATTTATACTTTTCTCTTTAATGCATAAAATCAACTCAATTAGCTTAATTTAGAACTCGGATTGCGATTTGGGGATTGTTGACCTTTTAGGTACATACTAACTTGTGTGTTATGTGTTGGGATAGTAAACTAAACACTTTAAACTAAGTAATTGCTTGCTACTTGTACATAGTTAGTTGAAACTAGCAAGTGATAAACCTTAGATCGGGATTATGACTGCAATCATATATCCCAAGATGACACAATAGTTAGGCATTTAAGCCACCAAAGGTGGTTCAATAGATAGTCGATAAGTGAAAACGTGTTAAATAATAGGCACTGTAAGTGGAGAAAAGGTATATTGGTGTAGTTCAAGGATATGGGTCCTAATGAGCTATACGATATAATTAGATTTTGATCGATGGGGTTACATAATGGTAGGTTTATTTAGACAAGGCTACTTAGGTACATGGTTTTCAATGATATGGAGTCTAGCTGTTCCCGTCAACCCCTAATGTTTGCTATGATAGAATCAGACCCTTTGTCCCATGTTGTAATGTTTGACGTCATGAGTACTTTTGTGTTGAATGTTTACATAAAATAATTAATTAAATTAAATGATTTGCTTTGTTGCATTAGTTGTAGGGTTGCTTGACATGTATGAATATACTTGTGCTATTGTGTACTAGGCCCTCATGGTTCACTCCCCCTTTACCCCTTTTTTTTCATGTGAGAATCTTATTAATCTACTATACTTCTCAATAGGTTATGGCTTCAAGGATGAGATTAAGGAAATAGACCATGTTGATCTTTTTCTTTTTTAATTGAGATCGGTTATGTTTTAAATTACAACTTTATATTTTTAGTTGTATTAAGACTTATTAAGAGCCACTTATGACTTTATGACATGTTATTTATGGATTGTCTCTTTTGTGGGCCCTATAGGCCTAAAACCTAGTTTATCTTTTCTTGTCTTACCATACATTTTTATAATTAATAACCAACAAACATTTTCAAAATCCCATGATCTATGAATAAGTTTTGAAAAATTAATTAATGATTTTAAGGTTTTAAACTAGTTTAGAAACTCGTTTAGTAATCATAATCTTATGTATTCTACTTATTTATAGTATGTGGTGAACTATCAATACCATATTAAATTAGGATCGCGATAAAAAAATCCCTTAATAAAATCTAATACTTTATCTTTATCTTGTAAGCTTGGAACATGAATGATATAAATGAATAATTATCATGCAATATTTATTTAGGAAATATATTTGCAATAGTTAACATATATATAATATAATGCATGAATTTATTTATAGTTTTATATTAGTGAGACCACATATCTGCAATGCGTATGTTTAAAAAAAATAAAATATAAATAATATAATAAGAAATAAACATTACATTAGCATATTGAAAAAGAAAAGTTTTGATATAAGTATGATGATAAAATATGACCATATAAAAGAATATCAATTGGCTTTTTAACTAAAGAGTGTAGTTAAAAAATAGAATGATAACAAACTGACAATTCTAAAATGTAAATAAACAGAAAAAAGTAAAACTGAAAGTTGAAATTTCATATATTAAACATGTTATATATATATATATAGGAACAACGGAGGGCACTCTTGAAAGAGTGGTACCAAACGATAAGCATAAGGTTTATGGCTACCTAAGCCTACCTATCTAGTCGATAGCTAGCATATAGAGATGAGATTAACAGAATAGACAGAGCATTAATAGAGCATTGTGAAAGACATTAAAAATATCCAAGTACATGGTGTTGTATTGCTAAACTCACGAGGAGGAGCCTCCTTAGACCAGTAGTCCGCAAAGTCTAGTTTCCAGTCGATATACTTAAGATATTAAAATATTAATATTAAAACATTTAAATAAATTATAGAAAATAAAATCTCCCAAAAGGCAGTATAACTAGTCGAGAGGAGGAAATATAGATTGCAATAATTAAATTGCAAAAGAACTTAACCACCACAGGCGGCAGAGCCAAGACTAGTGGGGCTTGTTCTTTCTAAATTAAACAAATGAAATTAAAGTAAACTTTAACTTCATTAAACATTAATGAGCATTACAGAACATTATGTAAGCAGACAAAACAAACAATACATTACAGAAGAAAGGGGGTAAGGAAGTATGTATGAGAGAGAGATGGAGAGATAGAAAGGATAGAAGAAGTTTAACCGAAGGTTAGTTAAAAAAAAAAAAAAGGATAATTACCTAAGTATGTCTGCGTACTTAGGGCCTATAGTTCATCAACTATAGAGGATGGACACTTGTTAGTGTATGGGATAGAGAAAGAGGATAGAAGTTGTGGAAGAATTGGCCGAAGGTCGGTGGCCAGAGGTAAGGATGAGAGGTTAGATGGAGAAGAAAGAAGGTTAAGTGTTTGGAGGAAGGTTAAGTGTTTAAGAGGATCGTGTCTAAGTCTTCTGGATCCTATCTTCAGAATGAGAAGGCTTCCTCTTTTAAAGACTTAGCATTTTCACTGTTTGAACAGTAAAAGTTCTTTTTATTGTAGTGAATAGTGATTTTTGTTGGGAATATTACTGTTTCAATAGTAATTCCCAAAGAAACTTTCGGTGGAAAAGGTCCACTTGTCATTCAAACCGTAGATGACGGTTTGTCCATCCAGCTTTGGGGATGATCCCATGGACATTGTTCGTAGATGACGGAGAAGCATACATATAACATTGTTCCGTATAAATACGGAATAAATACAAAAAATAGTATAGTATCTAATACTATACTGCATTTCTACGTACTTTGTTACAAGCGTAACAAAATACTTACATTTGATTCCTACAGACTACTTAAGTTGATGCCGTAGTAATCGTCTCCATTGCTTTGAAGTCCTCCAGATGTCGAAGCAGTGGAGTCTTCATCATTGGTCTTCACTTCTTCATCGGTCTTCTTCAATTGAGCCAGAGCAGCTTCCAAAACTTCCTTCATTTGTTCTGAATTTTGTGTCTTGGCCATTGATGACATAAGAAAACCCCGATCATGAAGAAATGGAGTCTGTGCATTTCCTTGGGCAAGATGCCTTTGCTTGGTCAGGTCAGCCATTGGTCGATTGCTGACTCTTTCACCTTATCCCACATTTTGAATTCGTCCCATCATTTGACTTTGAATCTTTTGGAGAGAACGGGTGTCTTGGTGCATCGGTCAGGCTTGTAACCAAAGAACCAGGTCATTACCCATGATATACCAATATGCATGTAGTATAACATGGTCTTATCAAACATATACTCATGAGCATTGGGCTCATAAGTCTTGAGGAAAAGATTAAATCCTTTCCGGGCATTTTCATGGACTATTCCTTCAATAGCCCCAAATTCATCTCACTAATGTTCAAACCAGTTGGGAAGGTTTTTTGAAGAACATTTATAAAAAAAGATCAACCAAGTATGAGATCTCTTTTGATTCATTCGAAGGAAAGCATTGAACCAAGCCTGTTTATAATCATAATAATTATAAACAGTTAGGTGAGGTACCGAGGCATCAGCGGGTTAAGGCTGAATTTCTGGTTTTCATATGGTTTGCCAAGCCAATCCAAAAGGTTGATGACCTTATAGATTCTGCGGTTGAGTAGCTAACTACTCCATCATTTTCAAAATGCTTAATTGAAACAAAACCTGTTTCAATTAAGATTCTTTCATAATATTCCATATTCTTTAAATTGTCATATGGAATAAAGAAAACATTTTCAGGAAATATTTTCCTGGCAAATTCAAAAGAATCCTTTTCATGCATCCCTTTCTCTACAAAGAAGACATACTTGAAAATATCATTCACATAAAATTGTGATTTTGAAAATTCATTTTGAGGGACTAATGCCTTCTTTGAAGAAAACACTACCTCAGTAATGTGAACATTGGTTGATGATTTCTTAGAAATCATCTTATTGCAATCTTTCAAGTGACCGTGAACCTAAAGCATTGGTAATAGCCTTGATTAATTCAAGCGTTATTACTACATTGATGTTTAAACTCTCAGTGTTTAAACTCACATTTCCCTCTTTAGGTTGTTTCATTGGTTTGGATGAGTCGGTTGATTGTTCATCCAATTCTTTGATCGCCAAAGGCGCATTGATTTTAGGAGTCGTAGTAGCAAGCCACGACCGGACATTTGTAAGTCCCTTTCGGGGGACTTCCTTCTCCTTCCCCTTATCCCTTTTGAGAGGCATCTCCCTGCAGGAATTCACGGGTCAGGAAGTCAAGAAGAGAATTAGATGTTCCTTTGATATGCTCAATATCAAAATCAAAATAAGATAAAATTGCTTGCCATATGGCAAAAATCTGTTTTGATGCTAAATTTTGAACATCTTTCTCTAAAACATTTTTTGTTGCACTGCAGTCAATTCTTAAAAGAAATCTTTTGTTTAACAAATCTCCTTGAAATTTGGAAATCATTAAAACAATTGCTAAAATTTCCTTTTTAATTGTGGAATAATTTAATTGACATTGGTTCTAGTGTTTTGACACAAACTGGATGACACATCCATTAGCCATTGGATTTCTGCTTAAGGATTCCTTCAAATCCTATGTCAGATGCATCAGTCTCTACTATTTTAGGTAGGGATGAATCTACTAGGTGAATGCAAGGAATTTCCTTAATTCTTTACTTGATTTATCTGACAACTTCAATGTGTTCGTCAGACCATTTTGGCGGATTTTTCTTAAGCCTATTATGAAGAGGCTTACATAAAACATTGAGATTCCTAAAGAAATCTGCTACATAATTTAAGCTGCCTAAGAATCTTTAGAGCTGAGTTTTGTCCAAAATTCTATCAGGAAACTTAGAAGCAAATTCTATGGATCCCTGAATTGAGGTTATTGTTCCATTATGAATATCAAAACCTAAGAACCTAATCCGAGTTTGGAATAAGGATATCTTAGATGGCAATACTACTAAACCATTCAATTTAACTTTTTGGATGAAAGTTTTTACTTATTTGAAATGTTTTACATGTTTGAAATGTTAATCTATATTGGGTGAAAAGATCAATACATCATCAATATAAACAATTATGAAATCTAAATTATTAAAGATTTCATTCATTATCCTCTGAAATTCAGAGGGTGCATTCTTTAATCCAAAAGGCATGACACTCCATTCATACTGTCCGAATGGGATAGTGAATGTCGTTTTGTACTTATTGGATTCTTTTATCTGGATTTGCTAGAACCCAGATTTCATATCGAACTTGGAAAATACTTTTGCATTGTGTATTCTTTCAAGCAGATCTTTTTTATTAGGTATTGGGTATCTAATCCATTTTAGAACATTGTTAAGATGTTTGTTAACGTAAAAAGCTGAACAACACTAAGGTGACTTGGATTTGCGGATTAGCTTTTTAGCTAAGAGATCATTAATTTCATTTTTGCAATGTTTTAAAACATTGCTATTCATTTGCGAAGGTCTTGCCTTCGTAGGTATATTTTTCTCATCGAAGTTGCTTTCATAAGGTAATCCGACTGAGTGGATTTCCTTTCCTAGAAAGCATTGGGTAAAGTAGAACAAATTTCTTTTCTGATTCTACTTTCTAATTGAGAAATCTTTTCCTTATAAGGATTCTTTTTTATTTGATCTTCAATCTTGTGAAGGTTTAAATCGTCATTTAAGAAGGATAGTTGGTCCTCCTTGGCTTTAATCAAACAGTTTAACTTAGAATATATATATATATATATATATATATATTAAGTGATTCAATGATAGTTAATGGCTTATAGCTAAAATGTTACGCACACAATTTTATAGAAGAGGATTTACTAGTTAGTGTCATCATAATTTCACTGCTAATTATACAATCTATGAAAAATGAAAAGAATAATTTTCATTTTTAACCGTGTATAAAAGTGCCGATTGAGATTATCATTTTCCTAAAATGCGGATCCGTACGTGGAGGGTGTGGGGGTGGGGGTGGGTGGGATTGGTGGCTCACCCTTTTCCAGAATGCAGGAGGTGCAGAGGATCTATCCTTGCTGAGCGGAGGGTAGACAAATAAAACGATGTAAAAGACATAAAAACTTGTGTGGATCGTGAATGTGCGCTTCGTGGGACCCACGTCAGATATGTAACTGGTGGGCGAGAATCAACCAACAGCCTCCGTCAGTCCCCACTGCTTTTCGTGTTTGTGGCTGTGGACTCACCATTCCATTTTATATTCAAACACAACAGCACACATCCTTAAGTTTCTCCTTTCTCACAACCAACCAGCAAAATAAAAAACAAACTCTCCTCTTGGCAAAAATAAACAAATATTTTTTTTTTTAAAAAAAAATTCCATTGAATTTCTCCACTACACTGTAAATCTAATCTCTATCCACGTTTCAATTACTTGTATGATCCTAGTTAGGGTGAGGGTGACTATAGAACTATTTATAAAATAAGTTTTAATTTTAAAAATTTATATTATATATTTTATATGGTGGAGAATTAATCTTACTCTATTCTAATTAAAAAAAAAGTTATATTTATAAGTTATATATAACATTATATCTATCATTTTATTAAGGAATGTATTAAAATTGCTACTCCAACTTTAATCTTATCTTATTAATATTAATATGTGGGAGCAATATGGTCTTACCATGGATATTGCCATTTGCTACACAATAAAAGTAGTAATCTATTTTTTTTTTTTACTTTTCCAAAGTATAAGAAGTGGCTATTTTCCTTTTCTTTACGAAAACATAAAAGGATATAAATCTGTAGACTTTTGTCTCGAAAAATTCCGCTATATCTTCTTTCTCTCTCTATCTTTTCTCTGTGGTCAATTGTTCATTCGACTTTTTCAATATGATGAAATCCACAAATCCATGAAGACTTCTGGAAGTTGCTTATGTTCTCAAGCCAAACGCAAATCCCTCTCCATACAAGACAATATTGTTTCTCTATTCCCAGTCCTACGCCTAAATAAATAATAATTAGTCTTTCTACCCCCATTATTATTATTACATAAGACCAAAAATCATTATCTTAAACAATAACCTAACCACAAGCACAACACAACCACCGTCAGAAACACTCATTATTACCCCAAGAATGACATACCCATCAAAGTTATTGATCTTAGATTTGGTGGGTTGTGTTCTGTTTCTCGGATTTTGAGCGTTTGTGTTCTCAAAGTTCTCATTTTTGTGTTTTATTCTGATGATGAAAATATTTATAGTAAAGAAGGCTGTGATTGGTAATTATGAGAACTCTTTGTGACGCTTGTGAGAGTGCTGCTGCTGTGGTCTTCTGTGCTGCTGATGAAGCAGCTCTTTGCCATTCATGTGATGAAAAGGTCTGATTTCTTCTTCTTAATTTTTTCCACTTTCTATTTGTCAAATATGTAATTGATGAAATCTCCAATAAAGCCTTCTTTTTTATTATTTCGGTATATTTAATGTGTTAAGCTGATTTTAATTGTGAGCATTGAGTGATCTTTCTGGTTATTAATGTTATTACTTGCTATATGAATCAATTTTGCTACGGCTTGTAAATTTAGTAAACCTAGATTCCTAAGTTATGGGTTTAAGCTGATGAGCTTATCGCTGAATTGCACTAATTCCTTTTCATAATCTATAGGTGAAGTTTAATATATTAAGAATGGTTTTCTTTAGGGGTGGCGAATTCATGTCATTTTTCTTGTCTGAATTGCATTTCTTGTCAAATTTAAGTCGGTTTTAAAAATTGGTAAAATTGTTTAGACATCACTATTAGTTGATTTGTTTTGGAATTGTATAATTTTGCATCACAATCTGGTCATATCGATTATCAGGCTAATTGTATCTGGCCTTGTTCTTATGTCAATCAGAGTCCACCACGCTAATTTCTTTTTCCTTTTCAAGATTTTTTTGTGAATAACCATAGATTTTGTAGATATGGGCAAGTTTTAGATGAAACTGATCTTTTAAGACGAAATTATGGACCTAGCTGTTTCTCGGATATGTTGTAGGACACACTAACTGAATTTACAAGGTGACTTTAGGATGCTAAATGAATCTGCATAGTGTCCATAAAATTGGAGAATGAAGATTGAAGAGCGAAGAATTATAGACATGATTTCTCCTGGAACTTAAAGGGATTCAATCTATTCTTGTTTTCTAATTTTTTCTTATGTATTCACGTTTCTATTTGAGATGAATGGCAGGTGCACATGTGTAATAAGCTAGCTAGTCGGCATGTACGAGTTGGCCTTGCTAATCCCAGTGATGTTCCTCGCTGTGACATATGTGAAAATGCACCTGGTGTGTGGTATTTTATTTCGTATTGTTTCTCTCCTCAGTTTCATGAGATGATGAGACTTCTAATCCTTTTTGGTTATGTTGAACTTTCTTGCAGCTTTCTTCTATTGTGAGGTAGATGGAACTTCACTTTGTTTGCAATGTGATATGATCGTTCATGTTGGAGGAAAAAGAACTCATGGACGGTACCTTCTATTGCGGCAAAGAGTTGAGGTACTCCTCTCTCTCTCTCTCTCTAAATAATATCAGATATGTCATTTTGCTATTACTTAAGGTCCTCTTGTAATAAAAAACATTATGATCGTTCTGTAGTTTCCAGGGGATAAACCCAGTAACCCTGGGGACCTAGCTTTGCCATCTACAGATCCAGGGGATACTAAAAGAGGGCGTAGTCAGCCACCTAAACTCACGAGCGGAGAGAATCATCAGAACCACAGGTTACCTGCAGTTCAGCAGGTACCAGATACCGATACCGACGGACATCCCAAAACAAACTCAAAGATGATTGATTTGAATATGAAGCCTCACAGATTGCACGAGCAAGCTTCATTTAATGAGGTATGGGACAAACTTTCCACCCGTATTTATGTTTGAGCCTTGGTCTTAAAATTGTTGGCAAGATGTCTCAAAGTCAATCAAGAAAAAAAAAAAAAAAAAGAAGAAGAGGTTATGGGCTAGTGCTTTTACTAGGAACCTCTCAGTATTACTCTGCAAAATATCTTTATTAACATCAATACATTGGGATTAAATGAGAAAATCATGTGCCTTAATTTCCGGTAATTTGTGACATCAATTTTGATGGTTTTGCGGATATAAAGAGTACGAAAATTGGTCATTGTGAGGCCAAGCATTCTTCTGTTCTATCTTGCAGATAAAGGGAAAACATCTAAGATGAGTTTCATTTCTTTTATTCTGGCATAAAATCTATTGTTGTGCCCTTCAAGAGATGATGAAGTATAGTAAAACGAAATATAGTAAAACACAAGAAGATCATTTCTCCTTTTTATTTATTATTATTTTTTTCTGTTAACCGGAATTAATAACTAGCAGACTCTATATTTATGCAATCTGTATCCTTTTTAAACTCTTTATGATGATTCATTCGTCCACTATCGTCTGAGTCTGACTGTCTTATAATTCCACCGAGAAAAAATTAAGGATCATACCGTGGATCCCTGGAATTATGATTTCACTGGCAGAATTAAAATGACAGCCAGTTTAAGTTTTGTTTTCGAAAACAATGGATCATATCCAGGTGTGGCAATATTACTTGTCCAGATTCCTTGAGGAGTAAGCATTTGGAAAGGCTTCATTATGAGAATTCTACAATCAGTGCTTTAGTTGCATATTTCTTTTATGGTTGAAACCATAGTGTTCAAAGCAGTTTATCTTATCCAAAAAAATTTTCTTTTCTTTTCTTTTCTTTTTTTTAATCGTCACAATCTAATGATAATTTTCAGCAGTTGCATGGAAAAAGTAATGTCGAAACTTGATTAGATCTTAAGAGTCCAACTCCAAGTGTATAGCTTACTCTTTGTATGTTGGAACTTGGTCTTTGTCCCTTGAGCACATCATCTCCTTCATGCAACTGAGTCAAGCGATCTCTCTTGAGGGACTTTAGCCACTGACTTTGTAGCAGATTTCTATGAAGTTATATCACGAGTATGGTACTGTTCTTAAAATCTCTGAACTTCTTCTTGACAGCATGATCATTAATGAGGAGAAGCAGACTCGGTCATCAATTTCTCAGGTCAATGCAGCTGTTATGAAATC
Organism: Laguncularia racemosa; assembly: GCA_037954665.1. Lineage (NCBI taxonomy): Eukaryota > Viridiplantae > Streptophyta > Magnoliopsida > Myrtales > Combretaceae > Laguncularia > Laguncularia racemosa. The sequence continues at coordinate 11,117 of JBBMOL010000484.1, read as the reverse complement.
AGGATTCCATCTTAAATACTTCTCTGGGAGTCTTCATGTTGGATTCTCTTTCCGAATTTCTTTCACTTTTCTGATGAAGTAGCAAAGGATTTTCGGGGGTACATTCGCAATTATATTAGCTTAAGTTTGTGCAGTATAGCCCAGTAGACAAGCTTAGAGACTGTAATTCACTGCAAATAGTTTGCTTATGAGAATTTTGGGGTGAAAAAGAAGTGCTTTGAAAAGAAGTGTTTAAAGTTGGTCAATGACTTGCAGAAGACATTAATTGTCTCTACCAGAGTGTAGGTACTCCTTGGTAATGACTAATGTAACCCAACATCTTCTCCCATGCGTGGCTGACGTAATTACCCCGATTCCATATGCTAGTTCTGAATATATGTAGGATTGAAGTATAAATGAGACATATACTTCTCGCATGTTCTTAAAGCCATATAGGGATGCAACTTCCCGAACTAAAGCCTTGGTGTCTAATTTGTTAAAAATATTCAAAAGAATGGGAAACTAAGGACATTTAAAGGCATGTAAAGAAATGTTTTCTTAAAGAGTTTTACGAGTCTTTGCTAAGAAAATAATAACTCTTTTAGGATATAATTAAGTGCAGCAATTTTTTGTCCTTAACCACACAAATTTATATTACTTTGAAATATTGTTTTAATGTGAAGAAGAATGTGATAAGAATTAAGTAATAAATTTGTGTAACATTGTTTGAGATATAATAATATATACTTAGATATTCAATTGTTAAATTCCATAAATTATAATTCTTCCTAACGATATGATCATTTGAAAACATTAAGTTTTTTTTTTTATCATTAGATTGAGTTTACAATAGTTATAAACTTATCTAAAGCATTAATTATGAAGGAATATGGCTTTGGAATTTGAAACATTACATTTACACTTAAAGTGCCAAGGGTCATGAAGAATTGAAACAAAATGAATTGCAAATGGTGTTCAGATGTTAGCCTTGGCGTTTGGATGCTATGGTGTTTAAAATTGATGAAAATCGAATATTGAGCATCGCCTCCGAATATCTTTTCTAGCATTGAATGCTAGGGTGCCTATGAGTGTACAGAAGTTTCTTTGTCATGGCATCCAAACACTAGCTCATCTTGTATTTAGACATTATGTCCTATAACTTGCAATTCACTTTTACTTCACATTGCATTGATACAACTTCATACTTTATTATCTTTCACATTCTTTTATATCATGAGCACCACAATTGGTAATCTATATAACATTCCCCCACTAAATTACCAATCATATGAATTCCTTACAAATCATGAAAACACATAAATATTGGTATCCTTAAATCCCAATCGTTCCTTAGTTCAAGTCCCTCAAAGTTGCATTAGGATATTAGGTGGCTTTGCTTGAACTTACACACCTTGCGCTACAACTAGAGAAATTACACATGTTTCCACTATTCTAATAGGTTAAATGGATATCTCATTGGTGCTTTTATAGCCTTTTGCTCATCCTAACTCATTGAATATTTACAAGGCATATACCCATTAACTCTTGTTAGAAGTGGTGCCATTGCTATATTTAACTAGGTGGATTATATTCAAAGTAATCTAAATTTTCAATACATAATTAATCCATTAAAAAATATTTTAATATCTCATCCTCTAAATTAAATTACATAATCACTATTTATTATAATTTGTTATTGCCCCTTAAACCTCTATAATGTTGGTATACCAAGAAGAAGTAAGGTTTTCATTACAACAAGCTAGTTGGATTTTAGATCCATTTTAATAGACACCATCTTAACCTGATCTCTTGACAACACCTTTGTTAAGAGATCTACTAAATTACACTTAGTCTTAACGTAAGTTATTATTATAATCCCATTTTTAATCAATTCTCTAACATACTCATGTTTTATATGTGATATGGTTGATTGATTATCACAGAAGAATGAAATGGCTGATATTGGTTATGGCCACAATTCTATTTTTAATAACAAATTTCTAAGCCATTTTGCTTCTTCTCCAAGGAAACTTTATTATTTACTGAAAACAAAAATTTTAGTTTACACTATAATGTGTGGTGCAAGTTTGCTTCTTAGAACTCCAACTTATTGCATTCTCACCAAGAGTGAATATCCATCCAAAAATATAAGCATGATTACCTATGCTTGTGATCTAACTTGTATAAAAAAATCCCTTTGATATAGCAAGAAATTTACTATAGTGCAAACTAAAATTCTTCTTTTCAGCAAATAACAAAATACTCTAATTATTGCTTTCCAGTGCTCCATGCTAGGCTTACTAGTATATCGCAATAACTTGCACATAGTAATGCAGTATCAAGTTTTGTACAAGAGATGTGTCAAACCCAAATTTTTATTTTTCCCAATGTGATCCATATTGAACCCTTAGCCCATTTAATGCAAGTCCTTGACTAAGAATTAAGAATGTCCAATTTATTGGATTCGCCATCCGATTGTGATTAAAAAAAAGGGATTTTAAGTTAAATAATTGAGCAGATTAACTTTAACTTGACTACTAGTCTCGTGAAAAAAGTTTTAAATATTAGAGATTTTAAAGTTTGGAGGCTAATTTATTTAAAACTCAAGAGGTTACTGGTTAAAACATTTCATGTTAGAATTTATATTGTTTTTATTTTTTTTAATATTTTATATATATTTTTATTATTATGCATACTTTTTATTATATATTACACAAAGTTATAGATTGCATAAGATATATCTAATATTATTTATTATTTTGTTAAATATTTATTATTATTATTTTTAAATAGAAAAAACAGTAAAATAATAATTATGACATTCCAGCAAGTAATTGAGAAGGAGATAGAGACATACTTGTACGAAGTTAGACGCGGACGCGGATTGGAGCAGGTCCAATCAGATTGGGTACAAACCGGTTCACGGGTTGCGAACCGGAAGAAACACAACGCACACGCAATGAGGAGTCTTGCCGGAGATTCCTGACGATTTTCGGAGTGGGGAATGAGTCGGACCAAATAACGAAGTTGGGGGAAGTCGTCTAAGGGTGTCGTTGCTGTAACTCATGGTGGTGCATTTGTTGGAAGATGTGGCCGCTGGTGGTGTTTGGATATTGATATTGGTGGCGTTTGGTGGTGATTTGCAATCAGTGTGAGGCAGTTTTGGGTTGTTAGGATGATGCTAGAATGATTGGTGGTGGTGTTTAGGTTCGATTTGGGCTCTTTCACGACGAAAAAGCTAGAGAGAGAGAGGTTGAGTTCGTGGGAAAGTAGAGAGAGGGAGAAAGCTCGAGTTCTTGAGATTAACGAGAGAAGAATGGATGGTTTTTTTTTTTTTTATGTTTCTGATGATGAAAACGAGCCCATGGACCTTATTTATACTAATTCGACCATTAATAGTCGAAGAACATGAAAGATCAAAGGTTCGGGTTTATATTAAAAGACCCGACCTTTGATTCGATTTTCATATTAAAGGGCATAATTCTAGAAGATATTTGTTCTAAAATCATGCCTTTTAAGTTCTGGTATGAAATGAACTCATTTTCGAGCTCTTTTCCTGACTAAAAAGCTCAGATTTGAGCTTTAATGGTGGCTTCGGTAGCTTTCTATCGAGAAGTTGAAGAACACATGTCCTATTCACGCGCATGTGAACAGTACACGGCTTCTGAAGTTTCGTTCTGTGTTTTTCTTTTTTCTTTTTTTTTTTAATTTAATTTTATTTTTTATATATCTACACATTTATTATAAGAAAGGTTCAAAATTTATTATTGTAAATTCATACAAAGTGTACAAAATATCTATAAATGCTTCCAAAAAATAAAAAAAATAAAGTTTCACTCCTATTGACTATTAGATAATTCTAATATTAGTAAAAAAAATATAAGGTAAATTTGACTTATCAATTATATAAATATGTATCAATCCTTATTGACTAGTATGCATTATTGTTCAACTGTTAGAGAGTTAAATTATGATGAAATACATATACTATAAGCTTCATTATATATTACATGTATCATATTCATTATATATAATTTTTTATGTTCATATGCTTATTTGTTATAAATAAAATTTACAGGTTACTATATTAACAAATAATTGTCTGTTAAATAATTATATAATACGATATCTCTGTGTTTATGAAACCATATTGTATACTATTTAACAAAAAATCACATGAAAAATAAAAATTTGATGTATATAACCATAAATATAAATTACCAATAATATTAAAGCCTCAAATACTTATTTTGATATCTCATGCACTATTGCTATTCATTTTTATTTTACCTTGAAAATTCTTTCTTATCTCACATTAACCCATACTTTCTATTTTTTTCTCAAAGAACAGGAAAACATTTCACCTTTTTTTTTTCAAAAAAATTCCCCTGCTTATATTAATTTTCAAAGTAATATTGATAATATGCTACTTAAAAGCATCACTTCAATTGTCAATTTTAACTTAATAAAATAAAAAAAATCTACAAATAAAGAAAATAAAAAATTACACAAACATCACAGCACAAAGAATGCAGCATCATAATATTATATTATCCTACATTTATATATCTACAATATCATAAAAACCACAAAATATAAGAAAAGTATCCATCTTGGAGTTTGTTGTAACTTCTAAAGAGAGGGCATTGAAAATACCACGAAAATAGACCTTTTCTATGCAAACTTTACCACTACTTCAATAATTTGACTACCTAAACCTTTGATTAGCCTTCAATTCGTCTTAAAATAGTCTAAATGAGAGGAAATATGGGGTTAGGGTTTTGAAATTGTTAGAGATAGAGAGAGAAAGGGAAAGGAAAGTAAAGGGCAAGTGAAGGAGGAAGGAGGAAGGAGGAAGGTGGAGTTTTTTTTATGTCTAGATGAAATTGGCACTTGAAGTGTCGATTTCAAGTGATACATTCTTAAGAATATTTCCCTAGTTGGTGTATTTTCAAGAATTTTTTTTTCAAAAATAGTAATATTTATTTCCTTTTCCCTCTATTTATATCTAAATGTACATGTCCAATTACTTATATTAAGTACAGATATGTTGTTATCAATTACTTATATCAAGTATATATATGTTGTTACTATTCAATTTAATTTGTAATCTAAGGCTTATGTATACAAAAAAAAAAGTAATTATTTAATAAATAATGTTGTTAAGAAAATAGTTGATGAGTTTACAACCATATTTCCTCATGGTTGATAATAAGTAATTATCTAATAGTTTCCTTTTTTTGTTTTTCATTCAATCAGTTGGAAACTGATTTTGTAACCTATTGTATAGAAGAAACCAACCTCATGGTTGATTGCAACCAACTTATTGCAACAAATAGGATTTGACATTATTGTCGACTACAACTACACCCTTCTTTTTCTTTTTCTTTTTTTCTTTTTATTCCCTTTTCCTTTCAAAAGCATAAATCTTTCTTAATCTTCGACCATCAATGGATTAAAACTAAGATTTCTCTAATTATTTCTCATTTATCATCAACCATTATCAAAAGTAAGATAGCCATAATTTTGTACTATCTTTATCACATAGACAATCCAAAAATCCAATAAAATCCTCATTTATGATTCTAATCTTGAACTATCAATTCCTTCAATAATAACAAGCCACATCATTTTAACTCTTTCTTTATTGAACTTTCGCATTCATATTTAAAATTCTTAAACCAGTGATTGGGGGTTCAATGATCAATTTGATTTACCAACTACACCACTAGTTAACAAACCTTACTTGTTTGCATGATTTCAAATATATAACAAGATTAATTCTTTAAATCAAATTGGATTTAATACTATAGATTATCTAAGAATAATATAATTGAAACCATAAACAATATATAGATTAAAAGCCCTAATATTACATAGCACAACCCTATTCTTGATAAATTCACATTCCTAGCAATCATTGTAATGTGTAAATTTGACTTAAAAGTTTGGAACTTGTGATTAAACCCTAACTGCATCATAAACTTTAATTATACAGGAACTAACATTTACCTTGATTTGCTACTCCCTTCAAATATTCTAGAATCCTTGTTGTATATGATTTATTCTTTGATTTTTTTCCCCTAATCATTAATGTTGATAGTGCATTTGGACTTGGACCTCCTAGGCCTAATCCAACTTACCTAGGCCTACGACCAAGCTTCTAGGATTGATGTCCAAGTTCCTAGATCTCATTCTAAGAGTCGGAGATCGTTCGAGCTCTAAACTAAGGCCTGATATGAGCTTAAGATTGGGATGAGTAAATTGATAGACAAGAGATATTAGAAAGATGTAACATGATTGGGAAATTTCACTAGCCTCAAGCCATGCACAACTACCATGCCATTAATATACCTACTAGGTTATCTCGCCCCTTAAAACCTATAAATAAGGGTTGCGGCCACTTGGCTCTAAGTTTGAAATCTTAAGCTCTCTTACTTTCTTTAGCTTATTGATTTTGCATACACATTGTGTTGACTTAGGTATTGGAGTAGCTATACCGAAATTACCCTTAGTGTCCCTTTTGAGCTTACGTTTGTTTTTCTTGCAAGTGTTTCCACCTAGAATAATCTTCATCACCAACATTTGGCATTGTCTCCATGATCTTACTCATGATAAAAATATATATATGGTACCTAAATCCAAAACCACTATTAACAAGGGAACCATTGATGCAATGATTGTGCACCAAACTATCAAAGCCACGACATCACAAAACCCAAACATTGACCAAATTGATGCCCAATGCTTTCTTGATCGAGAAAACCTTTGCAAAACACTAGCTACATAAAATAAAATAATAGGAAATTACAACACTAGGTTACAAGCTCGAGTGGTAAAGCTTAAGCAACTTAATAACATGCCTAAGTTAGAGGACGTGTTAACACACTTCCCATGGAGTATGTAGAATGACGCACTACAACCACCACTAGCAAATGTACCACTAGTAAATCAACAAGCTTAGCCTGTAGAAAACCATAACCAAGCTTCTACTAAGCAACTGCTGCTAGCAACATCGCACAGGAATGCACTGCTAATGTCAATTTTATTAGCCACATTCTATAGCTACAATAGTGCCACATCTCGAAACAATAGGCTCAAGCCATTAAATGCTTGCACAAGAGCCTACTACCAAGTTAATGATATGAACATTGACCAAATTGATGAATACATCAAAAGACTATTCGACCTTAGGGAGAGCAAGCACAAAGATCCTTTTATGAGATTCTCCATAAATAAGACACCCTTCGCTCTAGTGATACAAGACGAGGTCATCCCACCAAATGTCATGTTACCCCGGCTTGACACTTATGAAGGCATAACATACCCAGATGACCACTTGTACCACTTCTACATGATAATGAATCTATACAACCTCAATGATGTGATCTTTTGTAAAGCATTCTCAAGTACTGTATGTAAGGTTACTCAAACATGGTATAACAACCTCCCCAACAACTTCATTAACTCCATCACTAAGTTAGTGAACCAATTCCAATAGTACTTCCTTGTGAGCAAGCTCCCAATTAGAGAATCATTGACCCTTAATCTCATTTAGCAAGGCTACAACAAGCCAATTAGGGACCATGTCATGCCCCTATACATCTAAGTGTAGCAATTTTCCATGTATTGTACTTAAATAAAAATATGTTAAGGCTTTAACTACTCACTATATGGGTTTTTAATTAGGTTTTAACTTGTGAAAAAAATGATTATTAATTTTGAGAACCATTTGATGAAATCAATAATTTGGCAGTGAAACAAAGTATTAAAAGATACCGAAACCATCACCATAAACCTCTAAGGCTACTATGCTTAAAAACAAAGTCCAAGTCCTTAATATAGTCCATAAAACAGATCTAGAATCAAAGTTTACAAACCAATCCAAAAAAATCCAACAACCAACAGAAGAGTCTAACTCTCCTCTCAACCTTCAAAAACAAAAAAACAGTAAAATAATAGCAACTAGATGTGCGATGAAACTACTCATCACTCCCATCAACCCATAACTTGACATCAAAGCCATAATCAAAACAATCATAACAATTATTGTTAGCATAAAAGGAATTATTATCATTTCCTGAAAAATAGAAGGAAGGAATAAGCTATAAGAACTCAGTATAAAATAACCAAACACATTCTTACATGTCATGCATATCTAATTTTAATGCATTAGTATGAATTCATTAAGTTATTTAAATTTTGAAGCGAAATAAATAGTATAGGATTACTCATGACTCTAGACACTTTTGGAGTTGATGGGGGTCTAACTCTACTTGATAAGTGTTAGAGGCCTATCACAATATATCTATCTATCGTAACCAAAACCATAATAGATAATTGAAACCATCAACAAATATTATCTCATTTGAAACACTCAACTTACTACTACAATCATAGTTTGTCCAACTGCCCTATATATCATAACACATATAGCATCCAGTTGACATCCCTGCATTCACATAGTCGCTTCACTTGAGTACTAGCCTTATCGATTACTTGCCATACCATCTTTGTGGCTCAGGCACCTAACTATCGTCTAAACTGTAGCTCAAAAACCAATCCAAGGGTGTCGCCCTCCCGATTGGGTGACCAAGTATGAGTAACATTACAAATACTTCGACCAGTTAAAGTATTAACTTATTTTAGTTTTCCTAATTCTAACATGCAGTGGTAACTATTCCATACCTGAAAAGGTAGAGCCACAAAACAATCTTTGATTAGCCAATTCCACCAACTCAATTAGAAGATAATATGCAATTAAATATAATTATTGATTAGTATTGGTGTTTAATTATTCTCATTAAAATAATTATTGATTTAATTATATTATATTACTAATTAGGCACATGGGTATTGACTCAGTATGCAACTAAGTGTAATACCTATTTAGGCTTATAAACTTTTATAGAGGTTCTAAATAAGTCTATAATTTTAGTTTAATTATTAATATTGTATTTCCTTTAGTTAATTAGTGAATTGGCTTGTTAATTGAACTAGTTTAGAGGTTGTGAACCGATTAAAATAAAATTAAACCAATTAGAGATAATTGGATTCGGTTCATTTTTATGAGTTCAATCTTAAACTATTTTGTTTTAATTTTTATTTAATAATTTCATTTTTAATTTTAAATTTTAAATTTTCTTAATTTAATTTTGAACCAATCAAGTGAACTGGTCAAGAGGGAACCGATTCAACTCATATCAATTGAGGTTAGATCAGTTTAGTCCTCTTAAGGGGATAGGTCTTGTTTCTTTTATTATTTCTTAATTAGACTATTTATTAAATACACTCACATGCTAATATGTGTATTTTGGGTTTTAAGTCCATTATTATAATTTAGGCCCATAAATACATTTTAATATTAGTTAACATATTTATGTAGATCAAGCACATTCTTGAAACCATCTTGTTCCAAAACTTTAATTGCTTGTTGGGTGAAAATAGTTTTGATTTTGATAAAACTTTTTGTAGAAATCAAATCTTGAAGTAATTTTTTATATGAAATAGTAATTATCTCAAAATTGATTCAAAAACATGTTTTTGATGAATTTGGTAGAAGAAAATGGATTAAGCTTGAACTTTTATGAATAACAGTTTGAATATCATGAAGAATATAAGAACACATTTAAGGTATTCAATTATAACCTAGAGAGTTGGATAATGTGTCAACTCACTTTAACATTTTCCATTATTAAATCAATCGTCATTATGTATCCAACATACTAAAAGATGAACATTAAATGGCAAAATTTTCAGATTTATCTTGCACATTACATATCATTCAAACTTCATTAAATTAACATCAACTTAGCACTAATTAACACATTTTCCAAATTTTAGTTATCGTGAACAAGCTTCACTAAATTATGTATAACTCACTCATTTTAACTCCAATTCATGTCAAACCGAAGCCATTTGATTCCTAATTCATTCCTCTATTGTGTTCTTCAAGAATTTCCAGATTTTATGTAGATTAAATACCCTTTGTTTACTGTCCAAATCCAGCTACGAATTTGCAACTTCAATTCATCATATCTTAGTCATTTTAATTCCAAATTACTTTAAGCCAAAGTTAAAATTTTCTAAATCTCTTCCTCTTTAAAAATCAACACTTAAACTTCATTTCAAATTAAAAAGGTAATGAGTACTTACCTTACGCCTTTACTCTTGAAAGCTTCTAATGTCCACCAAACAATGAGATTAACCTTCCTATACCTATTTCACCTTCATAAACCCAAAATTACCTATTAGTACCTTAACAAAACTTGTAGATCACTTAATGTTCTACAATATATCTTAATTCCAAATACCCTTAAATTTCTCAAAAGAACTTTGATCTCTAAATTGAGTTTCCACCTTACAAAATTGACAATTAAATACCTAAATTAATATCCTAACCCATAGATAAAAAAAATTCTATACATCATATCTAATTTTTAGATCTTGAAATTGGAAATTACCCATGGGTATGTCACAATCACTTGGATATGTTGCTTGCCTTTACTTGATCTTCACTTCCTTGCCTAAATTCCTTGATTAAATATCAAATTAAACTTGGAATTAACCTTAATTGTATCTTCAATCTCGATTTCAACTTGAAAATCTCAATTACTTACCCAATTGATCTTCTAAAGCTTAGATTGAGCTAGATTGATACTAAAAACCCATTAATCCAGTTATAGAAATTCAATCTTGAGCTTAAGTGAGCTTGGTTGTATTTTTAGGTGAGAAATAATGTGAGGCTAAGAGAGAGACTAGCATAGATGAGAAAGAGAGCATTTCAATTGGGGGAAAAAAAAAAAAGGAAATGAGGGTTATGGAACATTTCTAGCTTAAATACTCCTTTATGCAAATTATAATGTCTTTTTACTAATTTACCCTTCCTTAACTCTTACACTTTAAAGGCAATTGAGTAATTCTAGCTACTAAATATCCAAATTATTATACTACTACCTTACCCTTAGTATGTATCTACTAAAGTAAGGTTACTTTCTAATTTTATTTCTAAAATTTAATTTTACCCTTAGTTGTATTTAACTATTATTTGAATTTTTAATTTAGTAAAATTTTGATTATTTCAAACTACCTCACTCACTTCACTGTGGCCATGCTAGAAATCCCTAACATTAACAAAG